>JACEFZ010015876.1:0-12500 GCA_014155875.1 Cepaea nemoralis
TATAGTTAGAGTATATTAAGAAATATAGTAAATAAGCGGTATAAACCATCAACCCTTTGCTCTTACATGTAAATATGTTGTATATACATGACTCGTGCAGCGATTTACGTACAGTCATTCAGCTCAACTTTCTCAAACTGAGCCAAACGTGTACAGTGTCACTCCAAGGTTTTTAAATAATTGGGAAGGTGAAAGATGTGTGACAGAAGTGTGAAAGTGAGAGCGAATGTAAATTATACAAGAGAGAGAGAGATCGGTCAGCGGATTTTTCTGCCGCTCAACGCGACTTTTTATATGTTGTCTGCGTCAAGTGTTTGCTTTCAATGTTGGAAGTGTGCTGTGATGGTTGTGTTGTGTGTAGTTTAGTTTAGATCTTAGATAAAGTATTTTAAGTCTCATAAGACGGAAACGTAGTCACGAATTAGTGTTATACACTTGTTTGTGGCCACATTTAACCGAATTATGGCACGTGAAAAACTAACATACATACACATGATAGATAGATATACATGTTAGAAGGTAGACTATATTAGTAATTACATCCAAACACGCAAACAACCAGAAAAACAAACATATAAATTGCATACATATTTTATAGATCAAAGGGAGATAACTCCGGATCAGGGGACATAATAGACAACGAAACACTAACAGTGAAAGATAACTTTACACGCGGAAGCGAAATAGGTAAAGCCTGTCGCACACAGCTTGGGTAAGGGTTGTTTGATATTATATGGGGGACATGAAGCAATTCATGTGTTGACCCTAAGAAAGTCAACTTTGTATGGGTAGTAAGTTAATTTACTATTGGAGGGCAGGTCTTATAAGACAACGGTCCGGTTCAGACATACCTCTAATTAATATAATATTGCGATTGAGAATAGGGCTCACGCCAACCAGACAAGTTTGTGGCGATTGCCAGTAGCCAAGTAAAGTAATACTACATTGTGACAATAGTCAGTAGAAGTCTATGGAGTTACCCAAAGCCAGGTTATCTACAGTCTTTGACAAAAATTAGATACACTAATTTTTTAGAAACCTCTTGCGTCACAACCAATGACGCAAAGTTGATGACGCAACACAGGAGGGGAGGGTGTGTGTCAAAGACTGCAACATAAGGGCCGGAGGTCTGCCTCAAGATAGAACACCACTGTCAACCTCAAATAGATAGCGGTGATACAGTGCCCCGATATAAGGGCGGGGTAGGTGATAGAATGGGGGACTATTAACTAGTTCTCTCAAAAGACACGGAGACGTTGAACAGATAGCTAGCACTCTGGAATCACGCATACGGGATCGCCACGATTGCCACTCAACCAAAGACAGCTAATGTCAGCGTGCCAAGTGGAACGGCACGCAGAAAGCCGAAGGACACATCAAGGTCCTTCCGCGTGGTGTGTGACCACGCGAGCCAACTAGTCAGACTGGGGACTGACATTGTAGGGAGCACCTCGTGTAGCGTTGATAGGAGTTTTGTGTAGCCAAATAGATAGAAATAGCATTAGAGTTTAGAAAACTAGTGATAGGCAATGCTGTAGCTTTGTGTGTGGTTTGATAGCGACTGTTATATACTTGTAAAGAGCCAACGGCAATAAAATGTACCATTTATTTCCTCTCACACGACTTGCAAGTTTTTTGTGTGGTGTGGGAGAAGTAATCCGATGATGCCTGACACATGAGTTGTTGACATCCGGTGGCGTATGCAAGTAGAAAACTGTTGCCCGCCGAACGGAATTACTCCACCGTCGAACGGGAATGTCTATCTCTCGTGTGGGCAGTACAGAAATTTCAACCTTATCTGTATGGAGTACCGTTCAAAGTGCAATCCGACCATCAACCTCTGATGTTTTTGGCAACTTCTAAGAAACTGAACGCGAGGTTAATGAGATGGTCATTGCTCCTACAACCGTATCAGTTCACGGTCGAATACATCCCCGGAAGGGAGAATGTGGGAGCTGATTTTCTTTCACGGCATCCTATGGTTGAATGTGAGGGTGGGTTCATTCGAACAGAACCTCTGGTAGTCGAAAGTTCGTAGGGTTCGACTTTCTTAAGATGGGGCCTATGTGGCGAAACGCCAGTGGCTCATGTCCTCATGCCTTCTATACATTTGGGGAAATAGAGGGAAACAGCTTTAGGGAACCCTCAGTTCTCTTGTTCGCTCAATCCCCATGGAAGATACTTTAACAACACGATCTTCTTAATAGAATTAGTAGAAATATATCTTTCTTCGGGGAAAACCCGATAGGGTCCCCTACACCAAATGAGCACCAGTGCAAGTTCTGGTGCAATTCATGGCCGTTCCGGCACATACCGTTTGGTAGTTGCAGCATGTCAAGTTGATTTAAAGATTAAGACAGAGGTGCAACCTACTACTGATACAGTTGGAAAGGTAATAATTGGGTTGTGGGTAGTCCAGCCAAACCTGGACCTATAAATGTATTTTGTCTCGACGGGGAAGATGGATTGGCGAAAAGCCAATCATAACATATGAAGAGTTGGTTGACCGTTGGCCAATCTGACTAGGCGTCTTGTTCTTGGCATAGCCGGGGGAGTGAATCTGAACAATATATCTCCCCAGAGGATTTCATTTGTTCTTGGCGGCAGATGAGCTGTTGCTATCTTCCCTTCTACGGCTTGAACTGGGCATACTGTCAGCTTTCTATAGAATATAATCATTGGATAGCTACGGTGGGAAGGGCTCCTTGGGGATGGGGTCCACCAATCTATGATCTATCTTCTTGAGCCGGAAGAGGCTATCCACAGTGCTATCTCTTTCGTCTTTTAGTCGATAGGATGACGTCGGGAAGATAATGGACGTCTCTATCTCACTGAGAGAACCTGAACTCATCTGAATCTATGGGTTAGTTGAGGCACTGCCGGTCCATTGCGGCGACAGCTCAGACAAGAGCAGCGGCCGGAAGGAGTAGTATTTTTATTTCCTATTCTTACTGGGAATGGGGAACGACACTTCTTTACATACACATAATTACTCACACAACACCACAAGAGCTGTGTAGTGAGAAAGGCCGGGTTTGCAAGTGAGAGGAAAGCATGGACATGAATGTGCCCAATAATAATAAAGGCTTGGTATGAGTGTGGAGAGGGAGTCTTATATGCAAAAAGTTCCTAGGGTGGACAACCGGACATCTACAGGCTGGAGGTCTACTCAAGCCCGGACGTAGCCAATCCAGGGGCTACCTGACAGGTCAGGCTCATTCATTCGGGTCTCGTATATAATGCATTGGATAGAGAACCTATATGTCAAATGTAATAACTGAAGCCCTATTGGTCCTCAGGATTGTGGTGCTTGAGTCAGCCTGGTCGCTCACTTATTTCTGTCATCTCCAGGGTCCTCCTTGAATTGAAGGGAGCATAAGAGATCTACAAGGCCACGAGAGCATCACCTTAAAACATTCTCAGGTGAACCATAGACTTTCAGCACGGCCACAGGCTAATGACTCCAATTAAGGAATCAATGTCCGATTAGTCCTGATCTAGTATCATCCTTCGGTACCCGCTCTGTACAAATCTCATCGTCAATAGTGGAGTGATTGAACCTATGTTCCTGAATGGACCTACGGCTCATTCTCGGTCCTACTCATCTGTATCGGTGACATTGAAAAACCCATACCCATTCCACATTCACGAACCATTCCCATTATGTGAAATCTTACCCAGCCTGGTCAGTGACATTGAAACACCCATACACATTTTACCCTTCAAGAACTGGTCCCATTGTGACAAGATATGTATTCCTGTACCATTGGGCTACAGCGAACACAAGATTCATTGTGCAGAGTAAACCACTGGAACTAGTAGGACTGGTTCTACAGGCGCCTGTTCTTTGTACACCCTATCGGGACGGAGGAAAATACCTGCGGACCAAATCGGTAAGGCAGATGTCGACTGACGGGACTTTGTAGTACTCTTCGGTCTATGAGGGAAAGCCATGAGGCTCTGAGTCTGAACTTTATCCGTGTTGTGTCTGTTTAGAACTATCTGTATTAACTGCCTTGATGTTTTCCTGTGCTGTTCTTTATTAATCTAATAAATCACGTTTTAGTTTATTCCAACGATCACTGTGTTATATATATGGATCAGCCAGAAGAACACTGCAGGAAATAGGTCCCGAGGTCGAAAGATAGAGTGACAGTGAGTCCAGGGAACGGAGGAGGGTTGGCAAGCAAAGACCTATCACAGCCAGGGCTAAAGAGAATAATTTTGAAATATTGTTACATAGTTATTTGGGACCCTCCACATAGCTTGTTACAATAAGGAACACGTCTACTTTCCAGTCGTCTCAGTCTTCGTCTGAGCCACGCTTCTAGTTGCGTGTTCAAACACGGACGTTCGATCCTCCGTGCGCTGACGAGTCTTGCGTGCATGGTGTCCCAGCTCGCTGGTCAGTTAACTCGAGTAACCTGTACTCCATTGTTACTCGTTGAGGCTAGTTTCCTAGTGTCTTGGGAAACCCTCGCTCACTTGTACTCAATGCCCTCTTGGTTGACACAAGTGTGTCCCGTTGTGAAGCTATTTATAGCGCTGGTGTCTCTCCTGTCTGGTGTCCTTTAATAGTCTATGTCTTAGCTCTATTACTTATATTCTTAACTCTGTAAACTCCTTAGATCTTTGACAGGTGCTGCTCATCCGCACTTATTTTTAAGTATGCACGAGCTCTCTAGATCTTGATCCTGTGTTCCATTGTCGGGAAGTCAAGGAGGTATCTCATTGCTACACAGCTGGTGTCTCTCGTGCAGCCCAAAATGATGCGCATGGCTTCGTTTTGTACCTTTTCAAGTCTTCCAATCTGTGTAGGGCTGACAGTGAGGATGGCCAGGGCATACTCGATGCGTGAAAGCACCAGTCCTTGGAACAGAAGTATTAGCAGTCTTTGCTCGACATTGGCAGTCGCCATGACTCTCATTGCTGACAAACCTTTTCGAGCTTTCGTTATGACATAATCGACATGATCTCTGAAAGACAGACTACGATCAAGCCTCACGCCAAAATATGTCATTGACTGGGTTCTACTCAAAATGCTCCCATCCATTCTTACTGCCGACAGGTCTGTGTTCACAATATGGTTGTTTAGGGAGAACCATGTAAGCGATGCCTTTGCAGGGTTGACAATGGCACTGGCATCCGCACACCATGAGGAAATTCGATCTAGTTCGCCCTGCATTTCATTGGCAACCGCCTGTCTATCTCTACCATGTCGATACACGAGAATGTCATCAGCAAATGACAGAGTCCTACCCCTTCCATCATGTACAGACCAGAGGGAAGCAGAGGAAGAGGCCAACCACTTAAAAGATGGACGGAGGGAATAACAGAGTCCATGGGAATATCGATACATGAAGCCCATAAGCGGATATTCTCCCCCTGTTTATACTTCACCTCGACACCGCACGGTACAAGAGGAACATGGTGACATGAGATGAGATGAGATGAGATGAACCACCATCGTTTGAATTTATTCCAGTTATTGGAGGTAGAAGGGAAGGTTAAGCGTATCAGTGGAAGACAACGACTTATGTGAAGGACAACATCAACAGAAGGGCTAGAAGACCCCTGTAAAAGTGCTCCCTAAATTCGCGAATTGAGTCTGTTAATGTCTCCTTGTATATGACCGTTAGCATGATGATGATGATGACATATCAATATTCGTCTTTACTTGCATGACTTTATAAGTTTCCCAACATTGTCCGTTGTGTGGTAGAATGCAATAACACTCTAACCAACATTGTCCGTGTGTGGTAGAATGCAACAGTGCAATAACACTCTATTGAAGATACAACAAAACATGTCTCTCATAGTAGCCGGTCATGCCTGTGAAGTGATAGGACCTTCACGTGATATAGGCCTGAATGCCCGGAGGATTGGTTATCCAGTCTTTCCCTCACTTAGCCAGACGAAAAACGCACGCTCCATCTCTCTTCCTACCGAGCTCAAGTCGTTACTATCAAAGCTCTAATGAAAAAAATACAACCAGTAACTGAAATAACAGCTCTCACAGCAGAAAATGTGTCATGAACTACTTTCTACTCAACCTGATGACCTGTTGCGTGATGTTCAAGGCCCCCGCAGTCGCGGAAGGACATCTGTCTAGAATGTCCCGGGTACAATTAGGTCAGCGCACTACATTTACAAGTTCCGCGTTTCATTGGCTGAATACAGTATAAGGTTTCCAGAAAACCTTGGTGTAACACATCATACAGAAAAAAGGAAAATAAGATTTCAGGGACATGTATTGATTTTATGACACAGTTGAATATTTACGTCTTAATCACCGTAGGCAACTGTAAACAAAGGTAGGCGGGTAGGAGAGGAATTCGTGTGATCTCTTTCTTATCGTGGCCTTTTCTCACGGAATGCAAGTCAATATCCGCTAATTTATTCATTGATTAGAAGACACGAATAAAGTGCGTGTAAGGCCCTGACAGCTGCCATTGTACGAGAGTGACGTGCTTGGCCTGTACACATATTAGGTCACTGAATAATGGAGTAGGCTGTCAAATCCGAATACACGCTGCTCAGACAGTTTCCAGAAGGTTCTGAATATCATCTGACAGCTGTTTTAAGCTGCTTAGTTCGAATCCAACTCTAGACTAGTCTGAGTCAACACTACCACCTGAGCCGATGAACTGGCATTTACTCGCACCAACCATGACGTCACTGTGACTCAATGAATGAGATATAAATATACATCCGACGCAGTGGCGTATGGGAGAGTGAGGCGCGCAGTTTCATCATTCCCCGTCTCACTGAGTCCAGGGTTCGAAATCTGTGCTGCCGATTTGGAAGCAGACCGGTTTGATTTCAACGAACGAACTTTATTTTCAAAGGGTCACACATTGTGCACACAGGCTCGTATCCCTTGAAATCACTCACCTTTCGTACATCAATTAACTATTGTGCTTGTTACATTCACTTTCATTCATTCATTCATTCCTTCATTCATTCATTCATTCATTCATTCATTCTATTCATTCATTCATTCAGTAGCATGATCTTTGCAGAATATCCTCCCAAATCATACATTCATTCATTCCTTCAGTAGCATGTCCTTTGCATAACCTCGTTCCCATAACATTCATTCATTCATTCATTCATTCATTCATTCATTCATTCGTTCGTTCATTCATTCATTCATTCAGTAGCATGTCCTTTGCAGAACCTCGCTCCCATAAAAACCTTCCGGAAAACTTCTCGGTCATAAGCAAGATGTCCCGCGTTCGATACACCCATCTGGAGATCATCCGCAAGATCCCGCACCCATCTTCTCTTTGGCCTTCCTCTTCCTCTCGTTGAGTTGAGTTGACTTGAGTTAAGAACCGACATCACTGCACTCAGCACATTCCCATACGTGCTCAGTCCCCTCGCTTAACAGCCAGCGAAGAGTCATACTACTAATCGTTCCCACCGCTATCTAATTAAAAGTTGTCCTGGTCTTCCCTCTCAGTTTTGAGATTCTTCCAGAACCCCTGCCGATCCACGCAATCTCATTCTTTCCACATATGGGTTCTCAATCTGTTCCTCCGCCTTCTCCACCTGGTCCCACAAGCGTACGACCACCTCCCCCTTGTCCATAGGCAAGATACCACCAAGAGGTGCATTCCCTGCTAGCCTATCAGCCTGTTCATTCCTCTCGTCCCAGGCGTATACCCCTCCATTATTGTTCTCTCTAAATTTTCATGACGTCTCAAATGCTAAAAAATTCAATGTTCTTTGTTTTATCTTCTTTAGTAGCCAACCTTCTTCTATATTCAGCTCTTGTCGTGTGGATGCATTTGTTCTTTTTTATCCAAGACATTCTTAGAACCCATCTATAACATTTATATTCAAAGGGATAATTTATAGCAAGTGTCCAGGTCTCACAGGCGTATGTTGCAATGAGAAAGATGCATGCTCTTAAATATAAATTTTTGTAGGTGTATCTGTCCCATTGCCGGTCTCTCTGGCCTAGGGGTTAGCGACTTTCTCCGTAATCCCGTATACTCTCGTGAGTAATGTGCCGTGCCCGAGAATCGGTGGCGGTTCTAGCCGCGTCGGTAACTTACGGGGTATGTGAGCCGGTCGCTCAGAAAGCTATGGCAAACCACTGAGCGTAATCTTGCCAAGACATCAAGAATCAACTGAACAATGCTGATATTGACAGCAATGTCCTGTAAAGGATATGCGAACAAAGCAAAAAACATCCGTCCCATGCCACATTCACATAGGGGAAAACAACATTGTCAAGTGAATGTTTGAACATAAACAATGATATTATCATGTTATTGTTATGATTTCGATGGTTTGAGACATCGGGAGTTCAGACAGTAATGGCAAACTAATGGACTAACTGACCTTGTAAATCACAGTCAATACATGCTGGGGTTGATCACAATGTTATGCAGTAGAACATGCACTTATAATGCAATTATATATAATATATACGGAAAACACAAGAAGGAAAGAATGATATTATCATGTTATTGTTATGATTTCGATGGTTTGAGACATCGGGAGTTCAGACAGTAATGGCAAACTAATGGACTAACTGACCTTGTAAATCACAGTCAATACATGCTGGGGTTGATCACAATGTTATGCAGTAGAACATGCACTTATAATGCAATTATATATAATATATACGGAAAACACAAGAAGGAAAGAAGAAGACGAAGATTAATACCCAGATCCCCAGGACAGACTACTGCGCTGGAAGTCTGCCATAGAAAGCACACTCACCTGCAGCCAGTAAAGTACTGGCATAACCCCAGGCTGACTGCACTAGAACACGCCATCTCACTTATCTTGTCACCGTACAGACTTCAGTGGGAACTCTTGACTTCCGATTTTAATTTTCTATGCAGATGTTGAGACTTGCCGCCTCCCCAGCTCCCAGTCTCAAGGACTGCTGATGGTCCCATTGACATGTTTACTGAGACACATTTCAGATAATGGCGGTCTAGACGTGTAAACAAGGAGAGAGTTCAGCAGCAGTCCAGGCTGCTCTTCTTCTCTTCTCTTTGGTCTGATCTTGTCAGCAGTTCTGCTGCATTCGATGCTTGTTTGGGTACTGTGCTTTTGTGTTGGTTATGTTATGTTGGTTATGTTTATGTTGGTTATGTTTATGTTGGTTATGTTTATGGTGGTTATGTTTATGGTGGTTATGTTTATGTTGGTTATGTTTATGTTGGTTATGTTTATGTTGGTTGTGTTTGTGTTGGTTATGTTTATGTTGGTTGTGTTTGTGTTGGTTATGTTTATGTTGGTTATGTTTATGTTGGTTATGCTTATGGTGGTTATGTTTGTGCCGGTTATGTTTATGGTGGTTATATTTGCTTTGGTTATGTTTATGTTGGTTATGTTTATGTTGGTTATGTTTACGATGGTTATGTTTATGGTGGTTATAAATATACTGGTTATGTCTATGTTCGTTATGTTTATGTTGTTTATGTTTATGGTGGTCATGTTTATGTTGGTTGTGTTTATGTTGGTTATGTTTATATTGGTTATATTTGTGTTGGTTATGTTTATGTTGGTTATGTTTATGTTGGTTATATTTGTGTTGATTATGTTTATGTTGGTTATGTTTATGTTGGTTATGTTTATGTTGGTTATGTTTATGTTGGTTATGTTTATGTTGATTATGTTTATGTTGGTTATGTTTGTGTTGGTTATGTTTATGTTGATTATGTTTATGGTGGTTATGTTTATGGTGGTTATGTTTATGGTGGTTATGTTTATGTTGGTTATGTTTATGTTGGTTATGTTTATGGTGGTTATGTTTATGGTGGTTATGTTTATGTTGGTTATGTTTATGTTGGTTATGTTTATGTTGGTTGTGTTTGTGTTGGTTATGTTTATGTTGGTTGTGTTTGTGTTGGTTATGTTTATGTTGGTTATGTTTATGTTGGTTATGCTTATGGTGGTTATGTTTGTGCCGGTTATGTTTATGGTGGTTATATTTGCTTTGGTTATGTTTATGTTGGTTATGTTTATGTTGGATATGTTTACGATGGTTATGTTTATGGTGGTTATAAATATACTGGTTATGTCTATGTTCGTTATGTTTATGTTGTTTATGTTTATGGTGGTCATGTTTATGTTGGTTGTGTTTATGTTGGTTATGTTTATATTGGTTATATTTGTGGTGGTTATGTTTATGTTGGTTATGTTTATGTTGGTTATATTTGTGTTGATTATGTTTATGTTGGTTATGTTTATGTTGGTTATGTTTATGTTGGTTATGTTTATGTTGGTTATGTTTATGTTGATTATGTTTATGTTGGTTATGTTTGTGTTGGTTATGTTTATGTTGGTTATGTTTATGTTGATTATGTTTATGGTGGTTACGTTTATGTTGGTTATGTTTGTGTTGGTTATGTTTATTTTGGTTATGTTTATCTTGGTTATGTTTGTGTTGGTTATGTTTATGTTGGTTATGTTTATGTTGGTTATGTTTATGTTGGTTATGTTTATGGTGTTTATGTTTGTCTTGGTTATGTTGAAAGAAGTATAATTATATGTATTGATGGCCACTCATAGACCTAAACAAATACAAACAATCGTGAACAGATGTAAAACACTGCACACAAATTCCACAACTCACAGTGTTGCTCCAAGCACTTAACACAGTAGCTGGGCGACGGAATTATGTACTACCGATCCAACATGAGAAAAATGCGTAAGCAAGCCTTCGCCAGAAGCATTGGTTGCTAGTATTGTGAACTACATGTTCAGAAAATGGCGGCGGCCAGGAGCTGAACTAGCTAGTTTTGCATTATGCAGTAATATGTGTGAATGTGCTGTATTTCTAGTCTGCCGCTTCTATCGACGGTGAAATGTAATTTTCGTGGCGGACTGTTCTGTTGTCTTATGCTTGTATTTATCTGTGCGCGCTATTGGTTTGTCGGTAATGATGTTAGTTCCAGTTTTCACATGAGCAGTGAGGAGCATTGTGTGTGATATTCACTGGCACAGGAACTGAGCATTATGGGAGGTGACCCATTTGCCGTGAATTTGGAACCGCAACTAACTAACTAACTAAGTCATACACATATATTAAAGAAGGAAACACATTTTTTAATGATGCCGATCACAAACATTCGTGGCTTTAGTTTCTTTGCCAAGATTTTAACACAGAGTTTCTCATTTGTTGTGTTCGTGTAATTGAATTACCCCCAATATGTAGCAGTATTTAGTAGGGTGAATGAAAGCAAGTGTGTCTTCCTAATTAGTGCATAAAACAGCAGGCCTCCCATTCACACCTTGAGCACATGAAAGATGCACAGCAGGGTAAGATCGTAAAGAGCAGACCTTAATTTGCCTCCGCCATGGCACATTGTCAGTAATTAGAAGAGCATTCTGAAATATAATATTTCTGGCATCGTTAGAGATAGCCATTTCCTCATGGAATGTCGAGTTTCGTAAGTCTCTACCAGCCTCTATCCGCTGTCTTTAATACATCCTTCAACCAAGTCATCCCTTGATGTTGTTCACCCTCGTGTCATCCAGGACTCCTCCACAACATTGATTGATGTTGTCCGTCTGTTCATTGCATATGTCAGCATGTATGTAGACCAATGTAATATCATCAATGTTTATAGTATTTAAATGACAAAATTAAAACACCCCCTTCTCTTCGCATCAAAGTACATGAATATTTATATCCATTATAACATAACACAAAGTAATGCAGCTTTACATAACCGAATTACGACATAACAGAAATACGATGTTATGTAAAGCTGCATTACTTTGGGATATCTTATATTGTTTACATTTCCACAGCTTTACCGCCATCCATCCATCATGTGGGTTAACTTCGCCTATTACCAATGTCTCTCGCCATCAGGCGTACCCACTCCGACTTCTGAGGGACTTATAATTTACATCCCATAGTCAAGGACGAGAAGTCGACATTTTAGTCCAACTGACAGGTGTAAGGCTGAATCTGCTACCTCGGCATCAGCACACCGGATGTTTAAGAACAAGCGCTCTGACCCATTTAGCCATGCTCACCTCCTGCAGGGTAGTTGATTTTACCGTTATATTGGCACAAGAGTAGCTTCGTTTTTTTTTTGTTTTTTTTTTAAAGTCTCGTTCTGACAAACTACATAACAACGAATAATCACAATAAAATATGAATAAATTGAAAATGGCACACACTGTGAATATCTTGGCCTCACAATAAATTGCAATTCAGACACAGGCTGGCCATAGAAATGCAGATATTAAACAGTATCAAGAATCATTGACACACCAGCACACAAGTTCAAGTCACATTATTGAGAACATGCATCTTTCCTGTGTCATCATCTGGAAGTGAGTCCTGGACCATGTCGCAATCACTCAACAAGACAACTGGGGCTCTTGTACTCAAATGTTACAGGACAGGTCTTAGCATTTCGTGGACCCAGGACAGGACAACAACTGAAGTTCTACAGGATCTAAACATCAAAGAACATGTATTGATAAACAGAATCACGTTTTGGAAACTGAAACAC
>JACEFZ010015876.1:17500-37126 GCA_014155875.1 Cepaea nemoralis
TGCGCTGATGGTGTCATGAGCAGGATGAGGCGCGGGTTAGACGATTGGGCTCCTCGCCTGTGAAAATGAGAGAAGGACTGGCAACCTAGTCCCTGGTGGGTCCATTTATACAACATGTGATGTCGGTATCACATCACAGACCCAGGCAGGCAACTGCCCGTGGACAACGTTGTTTCCCATGTTTAATTACAGCTGATGAAATGTTGGTCTTTCTTAACTGTGTCATCTGTTTACAAATACTGTCGTTGATCTACAATTGCTACAAACTATGTTTAATCTGGTATGTAGATTTATGTCATTCATCTAAAATTGCTATGAACTGTATGCGATTTTTTACTTAGATTACTATCATTGTTCTAATCTTGCTAAAAACTGTGTGGAGATACGTAAAATGTACAAACACACTTTGTCAAATCCTTCAGAACGTGTTCCTTCTGCATTAATGTATGCTCATACATTTCTTTATTATCGTTGTATGTATCTACAGTACAATATCTGCAGATGCACATGAATCTAATGGAGACTAAAAGAAATGGATATTGCGCCACAATGCATGTCTGTCTCTGTGTTTGTGCTGACTGTTTCCTATGTGCCAGTCTGTCAGTCTGTCTGCATCAAGCCTCGTGTGAAATTTGATTGCTGGCCGTGATGTTACTGAAGAATGAGAATGAAACCGGAACTTGCTAGTTGCAGAAATGGAAAGTTTCAGATCTAGATTACGCGACGTCTGGAGTCCAACTTTGGCCCAACCCTGGAGTTCTCAGGAACAGATGCCGCATCTTTTCTTAAGCTACAAAGTGCGGATCCTACAACGAAGCCAATCAAACTAACATTTGGCGGGAGCTGGCGAGACAGAAATAAAAAACATTCCCGCAAAACCACTTACCACACCTTTATTGGCTTTCCAGTGCAATAAATAAAAGGTGAAAAGGTGAATGAATCCATCTACATACCATTGTGGTGTATTCGAGATTTGTTCACCAAGCAGATCTCTGGGGGTGATAGGGTGATACTGGCTGTAGGGGATTGCTTCACGTCTGTCTCTGTACTTGAGATCTATAATGAAATAAAAAGGAATGGCGGGACCATGGTCAACACCAATCAATACACATTTGATGTTCGTTTGTTGTTATTGTTTCTCTGCGGAATCTAATCATTCCTCTTTATTTCATTACATTTGGTCATATATCGCTGTATTCAAGATCTTGTTGCATCTATCTTTAAAAGCCTAGACAAGTATGTACTGCTTCTCATCATCATATTTTTCTTCTTCTTCTTCTTCTTCTTTCCTTTAACGAGAGGTTTATGCCAGAGGTCAGGGTTCCTCTAGTCCAGTGGTTCTCAACCGGTGGGATATTCCCCCTAGGGGGGAATTTTAGGGTTTCCGGGGGGGGGGGGGGGGGGAATGAAGATTATTTCAAGATCGCGTTAATACAAGAACCGATTACTTGATATTGTTTTTCTTTCATACTCTACGGTTCTGTACGTCTCACCCCTGATAAAATTCATTTTATAAAGTAAGTAGACCCACAAATCACGTTTTATGTGGACATCTAGACTTGTTTTGATATGTGCTTCCATTATTACGTATACTGTGTAGGGACAGCAGCGGTGGGGGGGGGGGGGGATTTTTAGGTAAGAAATACGAAAAAGGGGGGGATGACGTTCTGAAAATATGGTAAGGGGGACACGGGCCAAAAAAGGTTGAGAACCACTGATCTAGTCAGATGTCATCCAATGTAACGGCCTTAACCTACCGTGTGTAGGTCTACTTTGTCCCGACAGTGTTGTCTGGTCCGTGGCCCGTGCTATGTCCAGCTGCCCCGGCATTTGTAACATTCCACACCTTGCACACGGAACCCCCTGTTTTCCGCCCTTAAACCGGTGAGTCAATGTATCTGATCTCACTACGGAAGATATCAGGCGGACGTGAGGGGCCATTAGATACCACGTGTGGTAAACGAACTGTCTAGCCCACTAACTGTGAGCAGGAATTGTGTTCCTCTTAGACAAAATGATCATGTTATTCGAACAACCTCCTACTGTGGACCTCTCGCTAGAGTTACCCAGGTGGATAAAGACTTATGGATCGGTCCAGTTGTCTGTAGGCTTCCTTCAAATATCCAACAGTGATTAAGTCAACAAGTAATAATCACACACCGATCTTCAGTTAGACAGTAATCAGTCATCGCTAACACATCATTGATTAAGTCAACATGTATTAATCACGCATCGATCTACAGTTAGACAGTAATCAGTCATCGCTAACATATCAGTGATTTAGTCAACATGTATTAATCACACACCGATTTTCAGTTAAACAGTAATCAGTCATCGCTAACACATCAGTGATTAAGTCAACATGTATTAATCACACACCGATCTACGGTTAAACAGTAATCAATCATCGCTATCACAAACTTTTGACTGCTGACCGCTCGGAGAACTCACGTTGTTCCGCCATGTTGAAATACCGAAAACAACACAAACCACACAAGCTGCGAAAAATTCACTCAAGGATGGCTTCGCTCGATACACGAAACTCAGTAGCATCCGCGCAGATCTTGAGTAGAAACTCCTGGTTTTACATCCTGGCACACCAATTACACGCAAGAGATGAATAAATCCATCTCCTACGCGAAAAAGTTAACGATCACAAAACAACCTGACCGTCTGTCGCCATCTTGAAACCGGAAGCTCTATTTTAGAAACCCTGGTCTAAAGGAACGACATTGTAGCGCTCCAGGCGACGAGACTGGGCGATCAGCTACTCCGAATTGCCGGCTTCAAATGTTTCTACAACAGGCGACATCTGGGAATGGAGATTCTCGTTCGCGACAGCATGGTGGCGTCAGAGCTAGACATGTCCAGTTGGGACAGTGACGATATACAACTACAGGCGTTGAGAGTTCAATCCAGTCTACCATTCGTGTTGGTTAATGTTTATGCCCGCAACGCGAGTATGGATTCCCAGAAGTGGCAGTGCTTAAGTGACATATTAGGTCACGAGAGAAATGTTATTTTCTGTGGCGATTTCATCGCTAAAGGCAGATCATGGGGAAATATTTCCTCCAACACACAGGGGGAGGAGCTCGAGACTGCACTTGAAACCATTGACCTGGTTTGTATCAACAGTGGCTGTGTCACCAGGACAGCAAGCCGTCCAGGCGATGAGGACAGTGCTATTGATCTGGCGCTGGTTTCACCTTCACTCACTACAGTGTGTAGATGGGGTGTCCTAGGACACCATGGCAGCGACCACCACCCTTGCAGCATATTGGTGGAGAAAGGCAGAACCAGGCAGCACAAGCTAAAGGTAAAGACGTTCCAGTATGACAGTACAGGGCAAGATGTGGTGAGTAAAATAAGACGTGACAAGCGCAGAACGTTTCAGGGCAGGAAAAAAAGCTGGGAGCAGCCACCTTGATGCTGGAACTCCCTATACTGGTGCAGTCACCTTGGTGGAATTTCGAGGTGGAGAAGGCTTGGGTGGATAAGCGTAGTGCTGTAAGGAGATGGCAGAATGCCAAGAAGAACAGAGCTGGTCATCCTAGTCCCTGCTTGTACTTAGAAAGAGAGATGCACACAAAAGTAAGCTATTTCAAAAACCTGGTCAAGGTGGTTAAAAGCGAAAAATTGGCAGAGGTGTGTCAAAGAGTAAGCACAGACAAGTCACTGAAATTGTTCTGGCGACTACATAAAAGCATGAGTGGTGTAGTCGAGAATAAGAGCATTTCTCACTTCCAAGGTGCTGACCTCATCTGGCAGAGGACTGACGAGGACAAGGGCAAAGCCCTCTTTGAACGCTATCTACAGCAGAGCAACCAGACAGACATGGGAGGCCGAAATCTGGCCAAGGAGGTCACCTCAGACAGATGCAAGGCCCAGAACACTTCGGATGAAGACACAGTGACAGTGAAAGAAATCAAGGCTGTGTTTCGACGATCAAAAAACAGCGCACCAGGGCCTGATGGCATAAGATACGACGACACCAATAGGTGTACCGACAACGAGCTAGAGAAACTAGCAGACATGTACAACAACAGTATAGGGAGTGCTAGCATCAAGGAGGAAGTGGTTACACAGCTATCTGATTCCCTTGCCGAAAGCCTGACAAAGACCACTCAAAAAATTCAGGGATATCGAATTATAACCATGCAGAATACAATAGGCAAGCTGCTGGAGAAGGTAATTGCCAGGAAAATATCAAGCCAGCTAGATGAGGCAAGGTGTTTTACCCACCTACCCTGGGTGGGTACCGTCCAAAAAGAGAAACCTGGACCAATGCAGCAGTTTTTGCCCATGATGTCTATGAAGGTTTCCACTCAGGCATTGAAACCTTTGCTGCAGCGATTGATTTTGAGGACGCGTACAACAGAGAGCCAATGGATTTTTTAATGTTCCAGCTTCTTGAACTAAAAGTAAGTCTATTCCTCCTTAGTTGGATCGCTGCAGCCCTCTTCCAACGGAAAGTAGTTTTTAGATGTGGCGGTTGGACTTCGAAACCAACAACAATATATCCTGGCCTACCACAGAGATCACCATTATCTCCGGTACTGTTCATAGCCTACACAGTGAGAATCACCAGTGAGCAGATCACAGGACCTGGCAGGACATTGTCATATGCCGATGATGTTTTAGTGTATCGTAAGGGTAAGGATAGAGAGCAGGTTGCTGTGGAACTACAAACCGAACTCAATCGCATAAGTACTTGGTGTGATGAAGCTGGGGCAATGGTCAACCCAACAAAGGCAACAGTGACTTGGTTCTCGTTGAATAATCATATTGTCAACACTCCAACACCAACTGTAAAGCTGTGTTCAGAGACGGTGGAAAGAACGCAGGCAATGAATTACCTGGGGATACGGTTTGATCGAAGCCTTGCTTATAATGTAGCACATAGACCAGGTGTTAACAAAGGCTAAGCGGAGTTTGGCTGCGATGCAGGTGATGGCGGCAGCAAACTGTGAGCAGCGCCATCTATGTCTTCTGTACGAGGGGCTGGTCATGTCTGTTTTTGAGTATGCAATGGCAATCCTGACTCTCAGCCGTAAGCAGATAGAAAGGATGGAAAGGATACAGAATGAAGCTATGCGCATTATTCTTGGATGTACAAGAGATACAGCATGCAGGGCGATGCGCTACCTTCTTGATTTTCCAACCATTGAAGAGAGAATACAAGTTTGCAGAGCACGCGCCTACCTCAGAGTTAACGCAAACACACAACATCCACTGCATAGTGAAATTATGAAGGTGAAGGGCAGCAGGTTAAAAAGAGGACGGTCGTGGATGGGTCAAGCCGAAGACATTCTTCAACAGGTGTGTTCACTTGAGGACTTAGAACCTGGCGAGGAGTGTGTACAAGTGCCAACAGAATTCTGCACATCCTTTTCAGTTTACATTCAACTAGATAGAAAATGCAGACAAGAAAATCCGGCTGCTGTGGAGGCTGAAGTACAAGCGTTGATTTTCGAGAATTCGCTAGACGGTGATGCTGTCATCTACACAGATGGGTCGGTCGTCCGACATGTGAGAAGCTCATGGGCCTTTACGGCTCGGGCCGGAGGGAGAATTGTGAAGGAGGACTCTGGTGCTTTCACTGAAACCACAAGTAGCCTGACTATGGAAGTCATGGCAGTAAGTAAAGCAATAACATGGCTCGAGACACAGACATTCACTAGGGCATGTTTCCTTAGCGACTCAATGAACATGATCAAGAGGATAGAGGAGGGGTCGATCCGAAGAGAATGGTTGCTGCCTCTGGAGCGGTCTCGGCTGGCAAAGATTAGTTTCATCTTCGTGCCAGGGCATGCGGGAGTACAAGGAAATGAGCGGGCTGACAAGCTCGCAGGTGAGGCTACTGTGCAGGGCGGACGCGCCATGGACCAGGCTGACATTATGAATGCTCTACGAGAAGTAAGAATTTTGCGTGAACCAAGTGATGACTGTGAATCTACAACCATGGCCAGACTGCGAGAACAGCAAATTAAAAGAGGGGTGGCCAAACAAGAACACTACGCAGGAAGCCAAAGAAGATTGATAAACCAACACAGAACTGGCGTCGTTAGCCGCTACACGCTGCGGGATTTGCTGAGGAGGGGATCCGAGCACTTATGGACTGAATGGTTCGATGTGCAATGAGGATGATCTGTCGACTAACTAACTAACTAACTAACAATTTTTTGAGATTGGTTGTTAACCAATCATCATTATCATGTGCCATGCCGATAAGCGTTGGCTGTCATGGTTTGACATCTCACACGATCACCACAGTCGTGGATCAGCTGTGTTCTTGTCTCGACCATGCCATGTGACCAACCCATATTTATCTCTCTGCCATCTCCCTTGCGCTTGTTCCTTTAGTCTTTCCAGTTGTCACCAAGTTTTTCAGTTCATTTCTCCACACATTGTGCCGAAAGAAAAAATTGTTGACTGCATTCCCCTATTTTCTCTAATTAGTTTACGGTATTCATTTGTTTCTTGAAGGACTTTCTAGTTGATTTTTGTTTTTGTTTTTTTCCCTGGCCGTCCATCCACTCATTCATTTACTCTGTTTTACCGTATGTGATACTGACGAATCATTACGATTTAGGCATCTGTAAATACGGTAATTTGCCATTGTTTGCCTTCTTGGCAGTGATTATATACTGGTGGATAACGCCAGCCTTCTCTCTTTAAAGAGACACTCGATGAATGAAAGATGCGTGATTGGAAGGGCCAAATGTAAGACTGGCCTGCGTGCCCAGTTTGTAACCCTTTTAAAATAAAGTTGAATTGAATTCAATTAATCCTCTCCCTCCCGTCGTCAAACTTGAGACCGTAACCAACAAGATGATCTCCACCTCCACGAACCCCCTATACCCAATGTTCATGTCATCTTGGTCCGGGTACTGAACGAGTGGATCACCTTGTCCAAATGTATCCCGTAGGCTAGCGGGGGTAAGGAGACACCTAACTTCTGTTTTGAGAGTCACCGACCTCTGTCTCTCGACTTCCATTTTAATAACTGTGCAAGCAGAATACCTGAATTCCTGACTTTACAATATCCGCCTGATTTAACAACAGTGATCATGTTGCTACAACAATTCCCTGTCTCACATGAATGTCACGCCATCACACTATGTGGTTAGCCTGCTCATTTCACTAATAGAGGATTCCGAACAGCAATGTTGAAATCGGAGATGATAATTACACGTTACTCTCTTCATGATGAAACTTGTGTTTATTACTACATCTTTACATGTATGTATATGTAAGGAATTAATCCTAACGGCAGCGGTAGCCTTTTGCTAGATGGAAAAAACACTGACAATAAAATGTTGTCAATTGAAGATAGAAACAAGAAGAGAAAAAGAGCGTTAAGATGACAGAACTGATACTCTTGTTTGCAATGTGAAACGTGGACAATAAGCAGACAAACTGAACAAAATATAATGGCAGTGGAAATATGGATTCTGAGTAAGATGCAAAGAATACCATGGGCAGACAGGAAAGCCAGTCAGCACGTCCTAAAAGAAACAAATAAAAACCATAAATTGGTTAGAGACATTAGATGCAGTCACCATTTGTTGGGCATGGTTTGAGGAGCAGGGAAGGCGCAGTGGGGAAGCAATTCGTATTCCCGCATACCACGTTCGAAACACAGCTGTTGTCGATTTGGAAGAGCAGGGGTATGAATGCCGGACGTTCAGAAAGCAATGGCAAACTACTGAACGTAAACTTGCACAGAAATCACAAATAGCCCAAAAAAAAAAAACTCTGGGGTTGACTGCCACGTCCTGTAAATGATATGCAACTAACTTTATGAGGAGGAATAGAGGAGGAATAAACTACACATTTAGTGACAGCTGAAAAATTTATGAGAAAAGAGCACGGAGAAGGTAGATGGCTGGATGGCTTGGACGCAATGCATGAAGAGGACAAGACCACGGTGCTGAACCACGACTCTGGTGATGGTGAGAGATACTATGACCGCCTACGCTTATCGGCGTGGCACATGATGATTTGATTTGACTTTATTTCATTTCATTTGACTTTACTTTCAAAGGATCACAAATTGGGCACGCAGGCCCGTCTTACATTCGGCCCTTCCAATCACTCATCTTTCGTTTAGCAATAGTACATGATACATTCACATAGGAAAAAAAAAACATTGTCAAATGAATGTTGTAAACATAAACAATGCATATTACCATGTTTGAGACACATCACCCACCATCCACACACCCCCATCTAACACACATCCCCCACACACAAATCCCCCACCCACACACAACCCCCACCTACATTTCCCCATCCATACACACACACACAGCCACACATCCCATAACTTACACACACTCACCCACTCCCCAACCATCCAGCCAAACACACATCCCCACCAACACATCCACCCACACATTCACCCACACATCCCCCAATCAAACACACATCCCCCGCCAACCCACACATCCCGCACCTACCTATACACACATCCCCCACAACACACGTCCACCACCCACACAATCTCCCCCACCCACACACACATCCCACTCCTACCCACACACATCCTCCACCCATCCCCATCCTAGAAACACCCACCCACATATCCGCCACCCACTCACTCACACACCCCCAATCACCCATCCCCCACAAATACATCCGTCAACCACACATCCCCCACCCACACACACATCAGGGGCTCGCCTGCCACTGCGTGTCGGCTGGACGCTTGCCTACCGTCTCGCCTGCCACAGTGTGGCGGCTGGACGCTCGCCTACCTTCTCACTTGCTGTAGCGTGGTGACTGGACGATTGCCTACCTTTTCACCTGCCATAGCGTAGCGGCTGGAAGCTCGCCTACCGTCTCGCCTGCTGTAGCGGTGCACTGGGGTTCGAGCCGCATCGAGGTTTCACACCGACATTCCCAAGTCGACCCAGTCTAAAGTTGGTACCAGGAAATGTTATGATAAGTCGAGACGATCGGCATAATAGCGAGGGCATCAGCACAGACCTTGCCTAGACATATATGTACACATACGTGTACACACAGACCTTGCCTAGACATATATGTACACATACGTGTACACACAGACCTAGCGCAGATATATATGTAGGTCTTCGGTCTACTGTGTTGTTTGTCCATCAAGAATGATGATGACCATTCATTTCATCCAGTGGGGTTGAAGGTATGGAGCCGTGGGTTCTAAGATTGCTGATAAGGCCTATTTTGGCTCGAAATGTTCTTTGACAATGTGGGCAAGGAATGCTTGCCGTTTCTGGAGGAGGATTTCCTGCAGTGGATTTTCTGTCCTGCTTTATCTTCACAGCTCTTGCAGTCCTGGTTGCCTCACATATGACTGCACCCTTGCGTAATGATGCACGCCACGAATTTCGGTCTCTGGCGGCAGCCTCCCAGGTGTCATGATGAATTCCAAAAGCATTCAGTGACATTTTCAGAGTGTCTTTAAAACGTTTCCTCTGGCCACCTTGGGGGCGTTTACCACAACGCAGTTCGCTGTAAACACTTCGTTTAGGGAGCCTGTGATCTGGCATGCGAGTCAAGTGACCAGCCCAGTGAATCTGATTCTTCATCAGTAGAGTGCCAGCGTACCCACGCCTGCCGCTTCGCCGCTCGCCCATCGCCACAGGGCTTGAAGGGCTTGAAACTACTGAACGTTAGATGAAGAATGACTTGCGCGATGAATTGGATTAAAGTGAGGAAGAGTTACGCAATTCGTCGACCTCACTCTCTCGCCTGAGTCCATCTGAGTCCAGTGGCAAGACAAGTCAAGACGACTGGAGACTAATACAGGTGCAGTGGATGACCAAGGCGCTCTTCGTGCCTACCGTGCTCATTACGTTCCATAACGCTTTGCAGGTAAACGCCGTCTTGCCCGTTGAATCAGGAATGATTTCTTCCGCGCAGTCTGCCGAATCCTGTCTTCACATGCTGGGTAGGCATACCCTAGTTTGCCGCTTGGTTTGACACCAAATCGGCTACCCATGTCTGGTTTAGCCAGCCTCTCACAGCTGTTGCCCGTGAGTGGCCGCTGTCGCATGCTGACAGCTACTAGGAGCCACAGGCACGAGCTGGGTGTCAGGCTTGGACCAGTGGGGAATGGGTCCTGAAAAGGACATGAGAGTCATCCTTACCAAAGGTGTTACCAATGCCTGACACCCCGTACCCCCCCCCCTCCCTCGGTCTACTACCAAATCGCCTGCAGCTGCTTTTGAACGAGGTACGAAGGATTGCGAATCACTACCCTTTCGCTACGGACCTCAACCTATATTTAACCAATCATCATAAACCAGATCCCCTTGTCTGTTGCTCTCTAGTGTAAATTATCTTTCACATCACGACTCCATTGTTTTGTTGCCTTTCTCTTCTCCGATTCCCATGTACTCCTTCCTCCATAATTATCTTATCCAGACAATCATGCCTAGTGACAAGCTTCAAGTCTTCAATTTCCTGTTCTATTTATCTCAGAAACCTATCTTCTTCTATATTGAGTTCCTGTTTTAAAAAATTGGTTTGTTTTCTTGTCATCAGATGAATTTTGAATACGCTTCTATAACACTTGCATTCAAAAGCACAGATTTCAGTTGATGTTGAGATAATCAATTTCGGACCCGTGTATTGCCACAGAGCTAATCCACGATTCGTAATCGTGTGAGCTGGAGAAACATAACCCCCAATGTCTGTAGGCATATCACATGTTGATGATGAGTTGGCACAGATCTTTATTCTCTGGCTTGTATTGTTCTGTCTGTTAGAACCAATAACGATTTTATTGCTTCAGGTTTTGCACACAAAAACTTAGTGGGACTGCGGTGAAGCTGTGGCAATATAAACAATATAAAATAACACATAATGCAGCTTTGCACCCTCCGTAGTGAAGGGGTTAGGGTGCAGTTTGTGATCAGGCACACCTGCGTTCGAAACACAGCTACGAGCGATTTGGCAGCAGACCGCTGCAGATGGTATATAGAACCTATACTTTTGTATGACTGTGAAGCGCGGACAATGAGCAGTCAAGCTGACAAACATCTGGTGGCTGTGGAAATGTGGTTTCTGAGGAAAATGCAAAGAATACCACGGACAGACAGAAAAACCAATGAACAAGTCCTTCAAGAAACAAATGAAGATCGTAAACTGATTAGATACATTAGACGTAGACAGTCTCAATTTTTTGAACATGCTATAAGAAGAAATAAATTGGAGAACTTGGTGATAACTGGCAAGATCGAAGGGAAGAGACCAAGGGGAAGACCGAGAAGTAAATATATGGATGGCTTGGCCACGTGGCATGGTCGAGACAGGAACACAGAGATAATCCACGACTCTGGTAATCGAGTGAGATGGCAAAACATGACCGCCCACGCTTATCGGCATGCCACTTGATGGATGCATGGAAGGGTGCCGGTCGTTCAGAAAGCAATGACAAACTACTGAACGTAAACTTACCAAGAGATCACAACAGCAAGAAATGATGGTGTGACTGCAACGTCCTGTACGGATATGCAGCTAATCTTTTTAAAGCAGCTTTACATAATACAATTACGGAAAACATAGGACATTGTGTGGACTAGCCTTCATCAGCAAACAAATACATACACACAACACAACATGCAACCACGGGGAAGACAATACGGTGATTATATTAAGGCATATGGATTGGATTAGAAAATGGAAAGATGAAAAAATGAGATCAATGGAAAGGAAATTAAAATCAGTTTCAGAATCCCAGGCTGTGATACTAAGAGGGGTGCTGATAATAGGGAAGGCTAATCCACACGCAGATCATTTTGAACACTAGAAGTAGAAGCATGTTTATGGATTACCCTTGAGTTCAAATTGAGCGAATGAAAAAAAAAAAAAAAAAAAAAAAAAAAAATTAAGCGCTTACTCTACCATCATGGCACTTGATGATGATGATTACTTGACATTACTATATGGCGACACACATCAAGGTGACATAGTCATCTACACCGTTGGATCAGTGGTGAGAAACAGGCGTAGTGGCTGGGGCTTTATTACAAAGGCTAATGGGAGAGTCTTGAAAAGGGAGAGTCTAGCATATGAGACTACGACCTCCAGCATGAGAATGGAGGTGGAGGCTGTAACAGCAGCATTCCGGTGGCTAGAGGAGACTACTGCAACACACGTTGTATTCATTACGGATTCAAAGAATATGCTTAGCAAGGTGGAGAAAGGAATGTTTCGTGTGGAATGGTTCTCGTCGCTTCAGAGGTCACAGATCGTGAGAATTATATGGATATTTTGCCCTGGCCAAGAGGGGGTACGGGGGAATGAACAGGCTGATAGGCTAGCAGGGAAGGCACCTCTTGGTAGTATTTTGTCTATGGACAAGGGGGAGGTGGTCGTGCGCTTGTGGGACCAGGTGGAGAAGACGGAGGAACAGATTGAGAACGCATATGTGGAATGAATGAGATTGCGGGTGATCGGCAGGGGTTCTGGAAGAATCTCAAAACTGAGAGGGAACACCAGCAGAACTTTTAATCAGATAGCGGTGGGAACGATTAGTAGTATGACTCTTCGCTGGCTGTTGAACGAGGGGACGGAGCACGTATGGGAATATCCTGAGTGCAGTGATGACGGTTCTTAACTCAACTCAACTCAAATAAATGGCTATCACCACAAGTAACAATGGCACTTGATGATGATGATTACTTGACCTGAACTAACAGTCTGGTGTTGGCGGTAGATGGCGAGCCACGTTTGGCGGTACTTTCCCACATGACATAGAGTGATGATGAGTAATCTGCCCATGATGACGTCGTTCGCGGGCAGTTTTATGGGGCCTGGGAGATTGGCCAGACTTTAGTTGTATGGTGCTAATTGGGGCAAACAGAAGTTATTGTTGCTTGTGTGCGTGTGCGTGTGCGCGCGCGTGTGTGTGTGTGTGTGTGTGTGTGAGTGTGTGTGTGCCTTGTGATCTATCTATCTATCTATCTATCTATCTATCTATCTATCTATCTATCTGTCTGTCTGTCTGTCTGTCTGTCTGACTGTCTGTCTATCTATCTATCTATCTATCTATCTATTTATCTATCTATCAATCTATCTGTCTGTCTGTCTGTCTGTCTGACTGTCTATCTATCTATCTATCTATCTATCTATCTATCTATCAATCTATCTATCTATCTATCTATCTATCTATCTATCTATCAATCTATCTATCTATCTATCTATCTGTCTATCTATCTATCTATCTATCTATCTATCTATCTATCTATCTATCTATCTATCTATCAATCTATCTATCTGTCTGTCTGTCTGTCTGTCTGACTGTCTATCTATCTATCTATCTATCTATCTATCTTTGTTCGTTCGTTCGTTCTATATGTCTATATGTCTGTCTCTCTCTCTCTCTCTCTATATATATATATATATATATATATATATATATATATATATATATATATATATATCATGTGCAATGTCGATAAGAGTGGGCGGCCATGCTTTGTCATCTCACTCGATCACCAGAGTCATGGATCAGCTCCGTGTTCCTGTCTCGACCCTGCCACGTGGCCAAGCCATCCAGGTATTTAATTCTTGGTCTTCCCTTTGGTCTCTTCCATTCGATCTTGCAAGTTGTCACCAAGTTCTCCAATTCATTTCTTCTCATAACAAGCCCAAATATTTTGACTGTATATATATATATATAAGGGACACTCATTTGACACCCGTTCCAATGGCTTTATTACAAAAGCATGAAAGAAACATCAACAGCTGTGGTAGAATTAAACGAACAAAGCATTCATTTTGAATGAATTATGCACCATGAGTTTGTCAAAAGAAGTCGCTATAGGCATTCAGGCAAGCATCCCATTGCTTAGGTAGGCGGCGAATGCCGTCCGCAAAAAATGATTATGGTTGCTCAGTAAACCAAGTGTTTACAGCGTTCATTACGTTTGCATCTGTGTGACATCATTGCCCCTTGAGAGCTTTTCTTAGAAGTCCGAATAAATGAAAATAACATGGTGACAAATCAGGACTATAGGCTGGATGTTGCAGAATTTCCCACTTCTTCCTTGCTAATGCTTCCTGCACAATCTTTGCGACATGCGGACTAGCATTATCGTGCAACAAAATCACACCGCGAGTAAGCATGCCGGGTCGTTTATTCTTGATGGCTTTTTGCAGCTTGTCTAGTGTTTGCAGTAGTGGGTAGAGTTTATGTTGACAACCAGGTTCTTTAAAGCCGGCCAACAATAGCCCTTCATGGTAGAAAAGATGCGCTCAGCATAATCTTACCAGCGGAAACCTGTAACTTGAATTTTTGGGCTTTTGGTGATCCAGCATGCTTCCATTGCATGCTCTCTCTTTTGCTGCTCGGCTCAAAGTGGTGACACCATGATTCATCGCTTGCCACTATGCGGAAGAGAAATTCATCACCCTCCACTCTGTAACGCAGCAAGTGGTTCAAACAGCATCCCATGCGTTCCTCTTTTTGGTGGTCGGTCGACATCCGTGGTACCCACTGTGAACATACCATCCGATATTGAAATTTCTTATGAACGACCTTTTGAATTGTCCCAATTGACACATCAAATTATTTCTCTAGGGAACGTATGCTTCGACAACGGTTCACCTGTACTGCTGCATCAATTTTGGCGATGGTTTTTTTTTTCTGTTGCAACAATATGCGCTTGACCCGGCCGTCGAAGATCTGTCGATAACTGACGTCCTTTCCGAAACCGTTATCAGTTATCAGCTGGGATATCTTCATTGCACTTCGGTCAGGTCCATAGGTGCTCATATCCCCCCCCCCCCAGCCATGCCTCAGCGTCCGGTGGCTAATATTGCCAGTTCTGTGTTGGTTGACGAGGCACCTCGTTTTCCCGATGTACTTCTCGTATCTGGCCGTGCCGATTTTTACTCCCAAGTCTTTCATCCTGGACAGCGATGTGGATTCACTGACGTCAAAGTCCTCTGTTCTCGCCATATCTTTAAGGACGTTAATAACATCGGCACGATCCATGGGCTGGCCATCTACAGGGGGTGCAGAGTCAGCCAGTTTATCAGCTCGTTCATTTCCCTCGACTCCCGCATGTCCCGGGACGAAGATGAAGGTGACTTTACGGACAACAGACTTCCGCAACAACTCAGTCCACTGTCTACGTACAGATCCAGCTTCAACCTTCTGAATCATGCTCATTGAATCACTTAGCATACACACATTGGTATAATGCTGTGATTCCAGCCATATGAAAGCCTGTGTAACTGCCATCACCTCCATCGTCATGCTGCTCGTGGTCATAGAGTGGGCACCACTGGATTCTTGAACGGTTCGGCCCGCTGAACGGGCTGTAATGCCCACGCACTTCTCTGCTGCTTTACAACAGATCCATCTGTATAGATGAGCACTTCGGGGCTATCTGAGTGTTTATAGATGATGTTGACCTCTGCATTGACAGCGGCAGGGTTCTGCTCTCTGCACCGTCTGTCGAGTGTGCTTGATTGATGGATGGATGGATGGATGGATGGATGGATGGATGGATGGATGGATTTTATGATGGATGGAGGGATGAATTTATGAATGAATGAATTTATGAATGGATGGATGGATGGATGGATGAATGGATGGATGGATGGATGGATGGATGGATCGGTGTCTGGGTGAGAGTGTGGGTGGATAATAATACTTTAGTTAGTGAGTTTGTGATAGTGAGTAATTATGCGTGTATGCGAGGGAGTGTGTATTCGTGTGTTATTGAATGGGTGCATAACTGAGAGTTTGTGTAAGTGATGTAAGTGTGTATGTAAGATTGTATGTGTGTGTTTATGAATGTGCATGTGTTCGTGTGCCTGCCTGCCGGACTGTCTCATTACATGGTAATATGCATTGTTTATGTTTACAAAATTCATTTGACAATGTTTTTCCCTTCGTGAATGCAACATGCACAATAAGTGAACGAAAGATGAGTGGTTGGAAGGGCCGAAAGCAAGACAGACCTGCGTGCCCAATTTGTGACCCTTTGAAAATTAAGTTGGTTCGTTCTGTCTGTCTGTCTGTCTGTCTGTCTGTCTGTCTGTCTGTCTGTCTGTCTGTCTGTCTGTCTGTCTGTCAGCTGTCCGTCCGTCCGTCCGTCTATCTATCTATCCATCTAACAACAACAAACACTTCAATGCGCTGACGAAGATAAACAACAACAAGCAGTCTACCCCATTGACGTCAAAATAAGCAATAGGTTCGAAGTACTTCAAGAAAAGTCACCAGAAAACCTACAGTGCTCTAACATGCTACCAACGGGCAAGGCAAGCCTACAAGATACATCGGGAGAACCACATGGAGACATAAAGACTGCTGATAATCAGAAATGAATGAAACAACGGGCGAGACGTGCTGACAACCAACATGTACAGACAGCACGACCTGACTGTACACATGTTATACTAGGCGATTCCTTAATGAAAGGTTTATACAGCGACAGGATGGCCACTTCAGACAAAGACATTGTTTCAATAATCCCAATGCCTGGGGCTGGTGTAGACCGGCTAACAGACAAGATTAGCAGGATGGCTGTTAATCATAGCGTTAGAAGGGCAAGCGTACATATTGGTATCACCGACACCATGAACAACCAAAAAATCACAGGGTCTCAACTGCTGGCACTCTTGAACGGATTACGTCACACTTTTCCTAACTCATCCATTTTCTTCTCTTCTATCATATCACCGAGTTATGGACAACGGCGCCGTCTAGCTGACATAAATAACAACATTTTGCAGAAGTTCTGTTCTCAAAACATGATACAATTCATCAACAACACAGCATCATTCACTTCACAGGCTGGTGCACCAAAAACGAGTCTTTATAAGGATCAAATACATTTGTCTACATTGGGCACCAGTTTGCTCGCCAAGAATATCAAATATCCAGAACGGACACACCATACATCCAATACGGGATCGCGCCGGACACTTTTAGCTACTCCTGAAACTCAAGCCAGACGACATACTCCCGTCACATCAAGTACCAATAGACCAGAAGTGTGCATAACCACTGCACCTGAAATCCAAGCCAGACGGGACACAACCACCACAACTAGTCCGTTAAATACATCGTCTTTCACACAGGAGGGTAATAATTACGAAGATATTTTTCCTATTCTCCCCAGAAAGGAACCAACTCTCAGCAACAACGACGTGCCACCACAACCTCCTGTTAGCCACCAACCAGAGGCTCTAGTTGGTAGTCATTACATACCCATGAGACATCATCAGTACCCATTTCATTGTATACCTCACACGGTATAGCCCAGTTACACTTCGTCAAGCACTTATGATGTCGCTATACCAAAACCAACACAACCTGGTATTTACTAGCAACTTAGCACAAAGCTACACCGGATCTCGGTACAAGGAAGAGCCTCTCCTAGAAAGTTTATCTACATATTTAGTTATTACTGATCTAGTAAAGTATTAGGTTTATAAGTAACTACAAACATTGACTTGTGTTTTGACTTTATATTAATTGATATGTACTTAGCTGTATAGCTTTTTATAATACTTTTGATTGTGTTTTTATTGTAAGTGAGGGGGTCTTCACTGCTCCTCTTACGGATCTGTGTACGTATTTTATATATTTACAGAGATATTACGTTTCTATGTACTTTAGAGTGTGTATTGTAATAAGGGACGTTAATTTGTATTCACTTTGTGTATATATGTGTGTGTGGTGTGTGTGGTGTGTGTGTGTGTGGGTGTGTGTGTGTGTGTGTGTGGTGTGTGTGTGTGTTTGTGTTTGTTTGTTTGTTTGTTTGTTTGTTTGTTTTGCTTTTAAACTTGGATACGCATTGTCTAATAAGTACAAACACTGGCTCAGGAATAATGGTCTTAGAATCGGGCATGTAACATATGCCATCTATTAGGGAAGCTGCCCGAACTATCACTTATACTTAATCAAAATGTTCACATGTTCGGCGTTAGCGAAAGTTGTTTAAATGGTAACATCAAAGATGATGACATCGTTATCAGAGGTTTTAAAACCATTAGAAGAGACCCCTATCAGAAACAAGAGACGAGTATTGCAGTTTATATTTCCAACTCGCTTAACGCCCACCGCAGGCTAGATTTTGAAACCTGTGAGATTGAGTGTGTATGGTTTGAGGTTAAAATAGTAGTTGGCTATCTTTATCGAAACCCCAGTGCGGGAAAATATCTGGTATGAAAAATTCACCACTATGATGGATGTAGTCTTTAGTAATGCTAGGGAAATAATATTGCTACGTGACTTCAACATAGACACTAACAAATCAAACAAAACATGGGAAAACATAATAGAGTCATGTAACTTCCAACATTTAGTCAAACAAGACACTAGAATAACTAAATCATCTGCAACACTTATAGATCATATTTATACTACGTGTGCTGACAACATCACAGAATGTACTGTACCTATTAATGCAAATGAGCGATCACTACCCAGTATGTTGCACGTGGTCGAAAAGAGGTACCAAACTCCGAAACACCAAACACTATAAGTATAAATACAGAAATTACAAAAAACGTCAATCAAGATGCCTTTTTAACAAGACTTGCTCAACTCATCTCTGGAACTATGTTTACAGCTTCCTGACCCAGATGATGCTCTGACCCACTGGCTGAAGACCTTTCTAAGCGTATTTGATAAGCATGTTCCATTTAAGGAAGTTCGTTGTTAAACATCAACACTAAGCCCTCGTTAGATCACACAGAACGTAGTTGAACTTATAGAGAGACCGGGACAGGGCACATAAAAATAGAGATCTAACTATGCACCCTAGTCTGAGACAACAAAGTTCATATGTTATTCGAAAGGAAAAGAAAAAACTATTTTAAGAGAACTTAATAATAGAATAATACATTCTCCCCCGATGGTGTTTCCACCTTGTCGTGGTGGGGGAGCTTGAGTTTCTCAATGACCTGAGAGCTATGCCGGCGGTAGCGTAGCTACCAGCAGGGCCTCCCAAGCCGGACAGTCAAAGGGTAGAGAACAGACAAAGAGAAACACCCTGGTCCTCCAGGTTGGGGTTGAAGCGTGGGTTTAACATCCCCACCTTTGTAAAAACCTTTCTTTGTTACGAAACAAATACATGAGCCTCGATATCGGACTGACTTATCTGGACAACGACCTTGGAACGTTAAAGGACTTTTTTAGATTTGGAACATGGAATGTACGGACACTATATCAAGCTGGAGCGGCCGAAGAACTAACCGGGAGCTGGTTGAATATCAAATGGATATCACAGCAATTCAAGAAATAAGGTGGCCAGGAGAGGGTACTTTAGAGCAAAATGGAATGATTATAATATTGGAGGAAACACCCAAAATAAACATGAATTAGGAACAGGATTTGTCATCAAAAAAGAGTTATGGGGGAACATTTTAAACTTTAAAGCTTTTAATGACAGGATTAGTAAATTACGAATAAAAGGTAAATGGAAAAATATAACGATGATTAATGTACATGCACCTACTGAAGAGAAAGAAGATGATATTAAAGAAGACTTTTATAATGATCTGGAAGATGTCATAGAAGAAACCCCCCAAAAAGGACATCCTGATTGTGCTGGGAGACTTCAATGCAAAAATAGGTAGAGAGCAAACTAATAAAAAAGGGGGGGGGCCCCC
>JACEFZ010015877.1:0-32077 GCA_014155875.1 Cepaea nemoralis
TTGTCGTTGATCCATCGTCCTGGGTGGACATGGTGAAAGTAGACAGCGTTATGGCTCTATATTGAGCCACGCATTTAATCTGTGATGTAGTGTAATGTGATGTGACTGTTGAATAAGTGATGATATCTTCGATTATGTGATTGTGTATATTATACGTAGGAAACTTATAACAGTCTTTGTGTTTACTCTTGTTCGAGTTAACTGCAGTTCGAGTGGGTGAGGTTATGACGTATGATCGAGTAACCAAGATATACTCATGTGCTGCGAGATGACCAGGGTTCTGACTGGAGAAGAAGAGAAGAAAGAAGCATCCCCTGTTGGACACGAGCAGTGTTGCTACACAAGTATTGATAGTAGCTCATTCAGATAGACCCAGACACAGACCCTGGCAGTCTTCTTCAGGGACACACCTGTAACAAAGTATCAATTCACATTTTTAGCGTTGCTATCACTATAATTATCAGAGTATCAATTGGTATGGTTAACGTTGCATATCACTATAATTTTCAAAGTATCAGTTCATATTGTTAGCGTTGCTTATCACTATAATCATCAAAGTATCACCGGATTTTGTTAGCGTTGCATGTCACTATAATCATCAAAGTATCAACTGGTATTGTTAGCGTTGCATATCACTATAATCATCAAAGTATCAACTGGTATTGTTAGCGTTGCATATCACTATAATCTTCAAAGTATCAATTCATATTGTTAGCGTTGCATGTCACTATAATCATCAAAGTATCAATTGATATTGTTAGCGTTGCATATCACTATAATCATCAAAGTATCAACTGGTATTGTTAGCGTTGCATATCACTATCACTATCACTATAATCTTCAAAGTATCAATTCATATTGTTAGCGTTGCATGTCACTATAATCATCAAAGTATCAATTGATATTGTTAGCATGGAATGTCATTAATATTCACAAAATATCAATTGATAATTGATAGCTTCACATTTTACTCACAATAAAAAGATACCAATTTATAGTGTCACATTTGACTAATTCTCTTTCCATTATAATGAAAACTCAAGTAAAGAACACCGTAATACGCTTGACGTGTCGTGTGTTTATGTTGCTAAGTGATCTCACAGGACCCTGGCTACATCTGCTTTGTCCTGCACCATCACCCGACCCAGCGGTGCAGACCCAGCCAATCTGCCCGTCTGCTCGTTTCCCAACACACCAGTATGTCCTGGAGAAATAAATCCAATAGATGCTCTCTATCATTGATTTTGGAATTGAAACGTGCCACTCTGCTCGAAGCATGCCTCTCTTCACTCTTCACAGCAGGCTCTGTGAGTCCGTTTTAGTCACGGCACGACATGCGTGAAACTCCGCAGTGACTGCCTCCACCTCCATTCTCAGATTCCATGTGGTATCATTTGTCAGGCTCTTCTACTAAAATAGCCCATTATGAACACTACGGGACTTTGTTTGCCTCTTTGCACAAAACCGCACGTGTAGATGATAACATCGACTGGGCGGGAATGGTCGTGAATCAAATTATGCACATTCCATTCAGCTCAGCCTGCTGGCCCGCCAATCCCCGAACTCGGTATACAATGTTTTTGTTTTATATTAATCAATCAATCTATCACCCAGGGGCCATCTCCATATTGAAAGTCGAGTGGAAGGATTCAGCAACAACCGCAGTCCGGTATCTTCATTGTGCACTCATACATCCTCATCCAGACCGTGTCTTGGTATTATCAATCAACCTGTAGCGTTGTCTTCCCCTTGCAAGCCTCCCCTTCACCTCCCCCTTAAGCACATCCTTTAGCAGGGAGCCCTGTCTGTTGAAGAAGTCCGAAACATCTTAACTGCCTGGCCGTGTTCTCATTCAATAAGTTTTCTTAAATCCAAGTTCTACAATACTCCTTTACTTCTTGTGGTTTAAACAACAATGCATGTGAAACTATTCTAACATATTTATTCATATTCCTTTCTGGAAAAATAAACTAGTGAACATTCAAAGCAGGACACTCATCGTCATCTTATCTCGTTCCTCTTGTACCTTGCGGTGTCGAAGTGAAGCATGAACAGCGGGAGAGTGCCCGTTTATGGGTTTCATATATCGAGATTCCCATGGACTCTGTTATTCTCTCTGTCCATTACATGGTCGGCCTCTTCTTGTTGCTATATTTGATCTGTACATAGCATGGCACAATACAGCAGTTCTTGACAAGGCAGACCTGCTAACATCCATGACATACTAAAGATACAGCAGGCTCTCTGGGTGGGACTTCTAGATTACATGCCAGACCATCGACTCCCAAAGGAAATATTGTATGGCGAACTGCAGCAAAGGAAAATATATCAGTGCAACCAGATAGGATACCCTTAACACTGCTCTGACGTCGTTCTGTATCAACACTGTCTAAGCTCCAGCTATGTAGGCGTATGTTTGTTAATCACGGGGCAGCCACTTGTGAGCCAGTAGAGACTGCACAGTTAAACAAACGAATACATGCCTGAAAGTTCGGTGCGATACATCCTGCCTCCAGGTCGACACATCCTGCCCCCAGGGCGACACATCCCCCCTCCTGTGTGGTTTATCCTGCCTCTATTGCTACCCATCCCACATCCAGAGCGACACATTCCGCCTCCTATGCGGTTTATCCTGCCTCCAGTGCTACCCATCCCACCTCCCGTGCGACACATCCCGATTCCAGTGCGACACATCCCTCCTCCAGGGTGACACATACTTTCTCCAGTGCGACACATACTTTCTCCAGTGCGACACATCCTTCCTTCAGTGTGACACATCCCACTTCCAGTGCGACACATCCCACCTCCAGTGTGACATATCCCACTTCCAGTGCGACACATTCCACCTCCAGTGTGAAACATCCCACCTCCAGTGCGACACATCCCACCTCCAGTGTGACACCTCCCACCTCCAGTGTGACACATCCTACCTCCAGTGCTACACATCCCACGTCCAATGCGACACATCCCACCTCCAGTGCGACACATCCCACCTCCAGTGTGACACATCACACCTCCAGTGTGACACATCACACCTCCAGTGCGACACATCCCACCTCCAGTGTGACACATCAAACCTCCAGTGTGACACATCCCACCTCCAGTGTGACACATCCCACCTTCAGTGTGACACATCCCACCTTCAGTGTGACACATCCCACCTCCAGTGTGACACATCCCACCTCCAGTGTGACACATCCCACCTTCTGTGTGACACATCCCACCTCCAGTGTGACACATCCTACCTCCAGTGCGACACATCCCACCTCCAGTGCGACACATCCCACCTCCAGTGCGACACATCCCACCTCCAGTGTGAGACATCCCACCTCCAGTGTGACACATCCCACCTCCAGTGTGACACATCCCACCTCCAGTGTGACACAACCCACCTCTAGTGTGACACATCCCACCTCCAGTGTGACACATCCCACCTCCAGTGTGACACATCAAACCTCCAGTGTGACACATCCCACCTCCAGTGTGACACATCCCACCTTCAGTGTGACACATCCCACCTCCAGTGTGACACATCCCACCTTCAGTGTGACACATCCCACCTTCAGTGTGACCCATCCCACCTCCAGTGTGACACATCCCACCTCCAGTGTGACACATCCCACCTTCAATGTGACACATCCCACCTCCAGTGTGACACATCCTACCTCCAGTGCGACACATCCCACCTCCAGTGCGACACATCCCACCTCCAGTGCGACACATCCCACCTCCAGTGTGAGACATCCCACCTCCAGTGTGACACATCCCACCTCCAGTGTGACACATCCCACCTCCAGTGTGACACAACCCACCTCTAGTGTGACACATCCCACCTCCAGTGTGACACATCCCACCTCCAGTGTGACACATCCCACCTCCAGTGTGACACATCCCACCTCCAGTGTGACACATCCCACCTCCAGTGTGACACATCCCACCTCCAGTGTGACACATTCTTACTCCAGTGCGACACATCCCGCCTTCAGTGCGACACATTCTTCCTCCAGTGCGACACATTATTCCTCCAGTGCGACACATCCTGCCTCGAGTGCGATTTATCCGGCCTCCAGGGCGACACATCCCGCCTCCAGGGCGAAACATCCCACCTCCATGGCGACACATCCCGCCTCCAGTGCGACACATCCCACCTCCAGTGTGACACATCCCACCTCCAGTGCGACACATCCCACCTCCAGTGTGACACATCCCACCTCCAGTGCGACACATCCCACCTCCAGTGTGACACATCCCACCTCCAGTGCGACACATCCCACCTTCAGTGTGACACATCCCACCTCCAGTGTGACACATCCCACCTCCAGTGCGACACATCCACCTCCAGTGCGACACATCCCACCTCCAGTGCGACACATCCCACCTCCAGTGCGACACATCCCACCTCCAGTGTGACACATCCCACCTCCAGTGCGACACATCCCACCTCCAGTGCGACACATCCCACCTCCAGTGTGACACATCCCACCTCCAGTGTGACACATCCCACCTCCAGTGCGACACATCCCACCTCCAGTGCGACACATCCCACCTCCAGTGTGACACATCCCACCTCCAGTGTGACACATCCCACCTCCAGTGCGACACATCCCACCTCCAGTGCGACACATCCCACCTCCAGTGCGACACATCCCACCTCCAGTGCGACACATCCCACCTCCAGTGTGACACATCCCACCTCCAGTGTGACACATCCCACCTCCAGTGTGACACATCCCACCTCCAGTGCGACACATCCCACCTCCAGTGCGACACATCCCACCTCCAGTGCGACACATCCCAACTCCAGTGCGACACATCCCACCTCCAGTGCGACACATCCCGCCTCCAGGGCGGACACATCCCGCCTCCAGTGCGACCACCATCTCATGTGCACACTGCACTAAAAAAAAAATAACGCTATCGCTGTCAGGTTGGCCTCATCATTTTTGAACTCACGGTGGTTGATCCCAATGGAAAACATCTTGCTTGATGGAAGAACACAACTCCGTTGCATGACCAGTGGCCTACATCATTTATGATGAATGAACAATAATTTGTTAACATCGACATTCTTGATCACCACGACCAAATGTGGTGTAATTTGTTTACATGGCAATTCTTGATCACCACGACCAAATGTGGTGTAATGTGTTTACATGGCAATTCTTGATCACCACGACCAAATGTGGAGTAATTTGTTTTCATGGCAATTCTTGATCACCACGACGACATGTGGACTAATTTGTTAACATGGTCATACTTGATCATCACGACCAAATAGGGACTAATTTGTTAATACGGTCATACTTGATCATCACGACCAACTGAGAACTACTTTTTTAACATGGTCATACTTGAACATCACGACTAAATGTGGACTAATTTGTTAACATTGACATACTTGATCATCACGACTAAATGTGGACTAATTTGTTAACATTGTCATAATTGCTCATCACGACTAAATGTGGACTAATTTGTTAACATTGTCATAATTGCTCTTCAAGACTAAATGTGGACTAATTTGTTAACATTGTCATAATTGCTCATCAAGACTAAATGTGGACTAATTTGTTAACATTGTCATAATTGCTCATCAAGACTAAATGTGGACTAATTTGTTAACATTGTCATAATTGCTCATCAAGACTAAATGTGGACTAATTTGTTAACATTGTCATAATTGTTCATCAAGACTAAATGGGTATTAATTTGCTAACACAGACATATCTTTTCACTGCGACTAAACGTGGCTTGATTTGTTAACGTTGACGTACTTGATGACTAAATCCAAATGTTAACTAATTGTTTAAAATGGACATTCTTATTCACCCCGACTAAATGTGGACTAATTTGTAAAGAAGGTCATGCTTGATCACCACTACCAAATGTGTACTAATTTGTTAACTCGGACATATTTCCTCACTGTGGCTAAATGTGGACTGATTTGTTAACGTAGACGTGCTTGGTTACTAAGACCAAATGTTTACTATGTTAATAACGCTGGCGTATATGATGACTAAAACCAAATGTTAACTAATTTGTTAACATGGACATTCTTGAACATCACGACCGAATGTGGAATAATTTGTTAGCATGGTCATACTTGATCATCACGACCAAATGTGGACTAATTTTTTTTTAACTTGGACATATTTTCTAACTGTTACTAAACATACTTTGATTTGTTAACGTCAACATAGTTGATGACTAAAACTAAATGTTAATTAATTTGTTAATGTGAAGAGATTCCATGGCAACGACGAAAAGGTCGCTAATTTGGTAACGTGGATGTATTTGATAATCACGCCCAACAGTTGATCAATGTGTTAATAATGGTAACGTAGTTGATGACTACTTCCAAAAATTAACTAATTTGTTAACGTGAACATAGTTGATGACAACTACCAAAATAAATTTGTTAATGTGAACGTAGTTGATGACTGCTACCAAAAGTTAACTAATTTGTTGACGTGAACGTAGTTGATGACTACAACAAAAGATACATTTGTTAATGTTACCGTAGTTGATGACTACTACCAGAGATTAATTTGTTAATGTGAACGTAGTTGGTGACTATTTTTTTTCTTCATATCCTATTTACAGGACATCGCTGTCAACATCAGCATTTTTACTGTTCTTGTTGATGTCTTAGCAAGTTGACGTTCAGTAGTTTGCCATTGCTTTCTGAACTACCGGCTGCCACACCAACACGTTAAAACCCAGCGCAACGCGGTCTGCTGCCAAATAGGTCCAGTTGTGTTTCGAACGCCGGTAATCGGGATTACGAGTCTCGTCCGTAAGTTCATAGCCACGGAGACCGGCTGATGACTACTACCAAAGATAAATGTCTTAATGTGCACGTAGTTGATGACTACTACCAAATACTAACTAATTTGTTAACGTTAACGTAGTTGATGACTACTACCAAAAGTTAACTAATGTGTTAACGTGAACTTAGTTGATGACTACTACCAAAGATAAATATGTTACTGTACACGTAGTTGATGACTACTACCAAATACTAACTAATGTGTTAACGTTAACGTAGTTGATGACTACTACCAAAAATAAATTTGTTAATATAAAAGTTAAAAATAAAATAAGTTAACTAACTTGTTACCGTGCACGTAGTTGATGACTATTACCAAACATATATTTGTTAATATATTCGTAGTTGATGACTACTACCAAAAGTTAACTAATTTGTTAACGTGGGCGTACCTCATGTAGATAATCATCTTTGGAATAAAGCTCAGACTCATGATCATACTCCTCACGCCCACGGTAATGACGTAAGCATAGAGGTGTGGACAACCGTAGTCGCAGGTGCCAGCCTTGGCCAGTCCCCCAGTGATACATGAGCAATTCTGGTACATCTGTGTGAAACACAGAAAACTGAGAATGGAGGTGGAGGCGGTCACATCGGCGTTACGCTGGCCGAAGGAAAATATAACAGTATGGGCCGGAAGACAACGTATACAGAGTAGGATTATCCTGACAGTGACTTAATGAGTTCGTAAGAACATGCACAATTATGTGCAGTCTTATACATTGGCAGAAGAAACACCATTTTCCCCGGTGTACGAGAACACACCAAAAAGTAATATCGTTACGTAGAAAGACTGTGTGTAGTATCTAAGTATTACGGCATTCGACGACGGAAGGATGAAGAGAGATGGCAACAAAGACAGTGTTTGGATTCCACCAGGAACAGAAGTGCATTAGACAACGGAAGCACGTATTTCATCTGGACTAGAAGGGACACCAAGTATTAGGATATTAAAGAGGGATTTAAAATTTGGTTGTCGAGACATGACACCTTTTCGCCTCAGTAGAGTATTTTATGTTTAAGTCGATGACGGAAAAATTATGAATTATTTCTTAGATGATCTGTGAAGTTTTGTATTATGGAAATCTTGTAATATCAACAACTGTGTGGCAACGAGTTGGAAAGCTATTTCTGTTATATTCAGGATATAAAATAAAAGATAATTTGTATGGAAGCTTTCATCGACATAAATTTTATAAATTCATCTCTTTTGTTGCAAAGATTTCAAGGGCATGGTTAAGTCAAATCGACTTTAACGGATTTGATCACAATGGAATTGAGAGCAACGCGAAGTACAAGTATGCCCTGCTACGATTCCCAAGCCTTGGTGGATGAGACTGTTACAGGTCATTTCGTATATTTTGGGTATTGTGAAATACGATGTTTGAACTACGAGCACCGACCTGTTACAACAAAGAGCATACGCATGTCGTGATTGTAACAGACTCACAAAGTATGGTATGAACGGTGAAGACAGGCACGCTTCGAGCAGAGTGGCAGGCTCGAATGTTAATGTTACAACAAAGAGCATACGCATGTCGTGATTGTAACAGACTCACAAAGTATGGTATGAACGGTGAAGACAGGCATGCTTCGAGCAGAGTGGCAGGCTCGAATGTTAATGTTACAACAAAGAGCATACGCATGTCGTGATTGTAACAGACTCACAAAGTATGGTATGGACGGTGAAGACAGGCATGCTTCGAGCAGAGTGGCAGGCTCGAATGTTAATGTTACAACAAAGAGCATACGCATGTCGTGATTGTAACAGACTCACAAAGTATGGTATGAACGGTGAAGACAGGCATGCTTCGAGCAGAGTGGCAGGCTCGAATGTTAATGTTACAACAAAGAGCATACGCATGTCGTGATTGTAACAGACTCACAAAGTATGGTATGAACGGTGAAGACAGGCACGCTTCGAGCAGAGTGGCAGGCTCGAATGTTAATGTTACAACAAAGAGCATACGCATGTCGTGATTGTAACAGACTCACAAAGTATGGTATGAACGGTGAAGACAGGCACGCTTCGAGCAGAGTGGCAGGCTCGAATGTTAATGTTACAACAAAGAGCATACGCATGTCGTGATTGTAACAGACTCACAAAGTATGGTATGAACGGTGAAGACAGGCACGCTTCGAGCAGAGTGGCAGGCTCGAATGTTAATGTTACAACAAAGAGCATACGCATGTCGTGATTGTAACAGACTCACAAAGTATGGTATGAACGGTGGAAGACAGGCATGCTTCGAGCAGAGTGGCAGGCTCGAATGTTAATGTTACAACAAAGAGCATACGCATGTCGTGATTGTAACAGACTCACAAAGTATGGTATGACGGTGAAGACAGGCATGCCTTCGAGCAGAGTGGCAGGCTCGAATGTTAATGTTACAACAAAGAGCATACGCATGTCGTGATTGTAACAGACTCACAAAGTATGGTTGGACGGTGAAGACAGGCATGCTTCGAGCAGAGTGGCAGGCTCGAATGTTAATGTTACAACAAAGAGCATACGCATGTCCGTGATTGTAACAGACTCACAAAGTATGGTATGGACGGTGAAGACAGGCATGCTTCGAGCAGAGTGGCAGGCTCGAATGTTAATGTTACAACAAAGAGCATACGCATGTCGTGATTGTAACAGACTCACAAAGTATGGTATGGACGGTGAAGACAGGCATGCTTCGAGCAGAGTGGCAGGCTCGAATGTTAATGTTACAACAAAGAGCATACGCATGTCGTGATTGTAAACAGGACTCACAAAGTATGGTATGGACGGTGAAGACAGGCATGCTTCGAGCAGAGTGGCAGGCTCGAATGTTAATGTTACAACAAAGAGCATACGCATGTCGTGATTGTAACAGACTCACAAAGTATGGTATGGACGGTGAAGACAGGCATGCTTCGAGCAGAGTGGCAGGCTCGAATGTTAATGTTACAACAAGAGCATACGCATGTCGTGATTGTAACAGACTCACAAAGTATGGTATGGACGGTGAAGACAGGCATGCTTCGAGCAGAGTGGCAGGCTCGAATGTTAATGTTACAACAAAGAGCATACGCATGTCGTGATTGTAACAGACTCACAAAGTATGGTATGGACGGTGAAGACAGGCATGCTTCGAGCAGAGTGGCAGGCTCGAATGTTAATGTTACAACAAAGAGGCATACGCATGTCGTGATTGTAACAGACTCACAAAGTATGGTATGGACGGTGAAGACAGGCATGCTTCGAGCAGAGTGGCAGGCTCGAATGTTAATGTTACAACAAAGAGCATACGCATGTCGTGATTGTAACAGACTCACAAAGTATGGTATGGACGGTGAAGACAGGCTTGCTTCGAGCAGAGTGGCAGGCTTCACGTCAGCAATACACAATAGAGAGCATCTGTTGGATTGTTTCCCCCAGGACATTCTGGCGTGTTGGGAAACGATCAGGTGGACAGCCTGGCTGGGTCTGCACCCCAAGGTGGGGTATTGGTGGATGATCAGGCTGATGTAGGAATGATCCTTTAGGATCATGTGTATAGTGTAGAAGAAAGGTTAGATCATCACGGCATGGAGAGAATGTTGCTGTAGGGAGTGACCAGAGGATCTGGCCTGACACTCAGGACTCGGAGGAAAGGCCAGATAGATACATAATAAGACTGCTACTGGTTCCATTCGAGTATTCGTGTTTTAAACTGGATCTGACATGAGAGCCCAGGTCAATTTACAAATTAATAAAACGGTCTGATGCGCAACAAACCCAGGACACCGGCAAGTAAGTGAAGAGTCCAGCGTTTACGTCAACTTTGCTCTCGGTAAATCTGTTTGATATTCCCCTTGTTCTTGTATAGTGTTATGATGCTTGAATCTTAGAAATCCTGTGGAACTTGTCCTTCTCGCCAGCTTAGCTCTATTAGCTGGTGGATCTGTAGAGTTTGATTGATTGATTGATTGATCTAGGAACCGATATCGCAGCATTCGGGGCATTCCCATAGGTGCTCCGTCCCCATCCTCAGCAGCCAGCGAAGAGTTCCAACACAAATAGTATCAGTAGCAATCTGAGTATATGTCCGTCTCGCCTTTCCTCTGAGCGTTGAGCGTCGGCCAGATCCCCTCGTCACCCCTCGCTGCGCTGCCTCATTCTTGCCAGACCATGATGATCCATTTGCTCCTCCGAGGTGTACACGTGCTCCCACAAGGCTGCAAACACGTCTTCCTTGTCATGCATCAATACTCCACCAAGTTTTGCAGAGCCAGCCAATCTGTCCAGCTGTTCATTCCCCAGCACACCGGCATGCCCCGGAGGTAGTGTGTCTTGCCCGCTCGTGATAACCTCTATTGGAATCACATCCTTACCTGGAGCCTTGCCAGATGCAAGTTTATTTATAGCACACTTAACGTCTGTTATGGTGGGAAGTGTGTCCAGGTGACCAACAGTTGGCAGGGCCTCTATGGCGTTGAGGGCATCATCCGCTAGTTTGGTCTCGCTTGAGGGAAGCTCCAAATAGTGATCTACCCATCTATCCATCTGATGGTTATTATCAGTGATAATATCTCCAGTCAAGGCTTCCAGTGGTGTACTTATTTTGATTATTGGACCACAGGCCTTCTTTATCCCTTTATATATGCTTCTGGTGTTTCCTTTGTCACGTGCATTTTGAATGTACTCACATAACTTGATCCAATAGTCATATGCACACTGTTACACATCCTTCCTAGCTTGCTTCAGCTCAGTTCGAGTTTTTCGCGTAGCTCTTTCCTTGTTTCTTAAGAGAGCTTTCTTTTTTTCATCAATCAAGGGCTGCAGTTTCTGGCTGCTTGCTGCAAACCGGCCCTGCCTCTTATGATCCACAGTGCCTTATACCCCTACCGATGTTTTATAAAGTTTCCTTAAGTTTATCTCGCTTTTCACTTGCTGTACAATTTTCTGGTGTATCGGTGAAAGCTTCTTCACGTTGCTATTGGAACTCAAAGCACTCATCAGATTCTTGCGTGTTAACAATATTAATCCTGGGGCTAGATTTGTATTTAGTCGTGTAGATTCTCTTTGGTCTCAGTCTAACCCTTGCAACAACTAAAGAATGATCAGTATCACAATCAGTGGTAACTCGAGTTAATGATGTTTGATTCAAATGTTGTCTCCGTGTGATGATGATGTCTAGCTGATGCCAATGGCCGAATCTTGGACGTTTCCATGTGACCTTATGCCGCTCTTTTGTTTAAAAAACCAAAAAAAATTGTAATAATATGCTGTTTCTGGTGCAATGCTCCAGCAGCCTTTGCCCATTGTCATTCATGTGACCGATGTTGTATTTTTCAAGGCACACTGGCCATAAACTCGAGTTCTTGCCCACACGAGCATTAAAATTGCCGATCATATACATGTAGTCAGATGTTGGTACTGCCTAGATCACAGAGTCTAACGCCTCATATAATGAGTCCTTCATATCACCAGATGAAGTGAGCGTCAGTGCATATGCAGTGATAGTTGTGGCAAAACCACAAGTGGTTGCCAAGCGCAGGGATAATAATCTTTCATTTCCGCCAGCTGGAATTTCAGTCATTCCCAGTAGCGAATTCTTCACTGCAAAGCCCACTCCATGTTGTCTGTTTACTTCCTGCCCTCTACCTTTTCCAAACAAAAAGGTGTAATAGTTTTCCCCGAGTGACCCTTCCTCTGGGAGGCGAGTCTCCTGCAGGCCAGCAATATCAATGTTAAGACGATTGAGTTCGACATCAATCACAGTCGTTTTTCTCACATCGTCAATATTCGTCAAGTCAGTGTAAATTCCTGGACACATGGTTATTGCGTTTCAGGTTTCAAGCCGTAGCTTGAGGTTTCTAATTTTCTTTTTAGTAGTACCTTGTGCATTGATTTTACAGCCTTGCGATTCAGATTATGTCCTAGCCCCAAGCACGTACTGAAGCAGGCAGGCTGTAGCGAATCAGTGCCAAATTGGATGGGTGATGCCCAGCTTGAGGCGGGCGGTACCTGATCAATGATATCTATAGGTGTCTCCTGCCATGTGTCGCGTACAAATATGGATTATCGGGAAGTTACACAAACAAGTGCAGCGCGCACATTGAATGCGCACACGCTGACTTAGAAACGATGATGTGAAAAACAGACAGACAGAGGACGACAGAGATCAAGGAAGGACGGCAAGAAGGAATATCATCACGGCAGGATTATGAGATGCTAACTGTTAAATAGTCAACATCTGGAAGACATAACTCAAGCATATGATGAAGAAACATTCGAAGATATCCACCGAGAACCAATAGAAGAGAGATTGGGCACGAAACACGGATCAACAGCGGATGAATGAAATATGAAGCACTAGTTTGATTGATGGGCAGTATCTAAACTAACTGATTATGGAGAGGTCACCTAGCGAATAGTTCAACAAGCATCTGTGGCATGAGTAGGATAGTTATGGACATATCATTTAAGTGTTGACTATAGGCGTGTGTGAAACAGTGCAATGACAGGCTTGACGATAATTTCGAGTCTTGTTGAAAGGGACAGAATGCAAGGATACAATGGAAATGCGAATAGTGTTAATCAATGGATTACCTGCATGTTGTGGGATTCGTTGGGATACTGTCCCTATAATAAAGACCAGCTCACAATTAGGACGCACTTGTCTGGCGTTATTTTATAAACACTTTACGAGTTGACCTGTTGATATAGTTATTTATGTTTGGAGACAATGACCTGGACACAACGAGTCAAATCTGCCATCGATCGAATAAGAATAGAGAGTAAATAAGCTAGTGATGAAACAAGCGTAAAATCTACAGAGAAAATAGTAAGTCACCTCATGGCATCTCCCACCGCCAGAGGCAACCCTTGACGCCCAATGTCTACGCCAATTGTCAAGATCTTATAACCCGTAACTGCTGCCTCAAGCTTTGATTCCAAGATTGTTTAAGACCAGAGAAGGAGTTATACCTCTCTATAGCACAAAGCCTGGGCTGAAATATAAAGACCATGTGTTGCCCATACAGCATGATCCCTCGCTCAGTCTGCCCAGTTCACTCCATAGGAAAAGTAACACCTATACATCTGGAACAATACAGGCTGCAGAAGCTGCTGGATCAACACAGCAATGCTCTATCTGTCCATCCTAGACCACATGCCAACCAAGGCTTAGGGCCTGGTCTGCCCTGAAAGGCCATTTTCTCTTTAGCTTGCATTTCCTCGCACTAGGGTAAGGTTTGTGCCCTCCCAATTACTCTCATATGCAATTGGCGCTAACAGAAAGCAGATAGTACTGTCATACCCTACACTATAAGGTCAACATATACTATATACTATCAAGGCAATATATAACCTATACTATCAGGTCCTCATATAAACTATACTGTCAGATCCACATATTCAATAAACTATTAGGTACTCATATACACTATACTGTCAGATCCACATATTCAATAAACTATCAGGTACTCATATACACTATACTATCAGGTCCTCATATACACTATATTATCAGGTCCTCATATACACTATACTGTCAGATCCACATATTCAATAAACTATCAGGTACTCATATACACTATACTGTCAGATCCACATATTCAATAAACTATCAGGTACTCATATACACTATACTGTCAGATCCACATATTCAATAAACTATCAGGTACTCATATACACTATACTATCAGGTACTCATATACACTATACTATCAGGTACTCATATACACTATACTATCAGGTACTCATATACACTATACTATCAGGTACTCTTATACACTATACTATCAGGTACTCATATACACTATACTATCAGGTACTCATATACACTATACTATCAGGTACTCATATACACTATACTATCAGGTACTCATATACACTATACTATCAGGTACTCATATACACTATACTGTCAGATCCACATATTCAATAAACTATCAGGTACTCATATACACTATACTGTCAGATCCACATATTCAATAAACTATCAGGTACTCATATACACTATACTGTCAGGTCCACATATTCAATAAACTATCAGGTACTCATATACACTATACTGTCAGGTCCACATATTCAATAAACTATCAGGTACTCATATACACTATACTGTCAGGTCCACATATTCAATAAACTATCAGGTACTCATATACACTATACTGTCAGGTCCACATATTCAATAAACTATCAGGTACTCATATACACTATACTGTCAGGTACTCATATACACTATACTGTCAGGTCCACATATACACTATACTATCAGGTCCACATATTCAATAAACTATCAGGTACTCATATACACTATACTGTCAGGTACTCATATACACTATACTGTCAGGTCCACATATACACTATACTATCAGGTCCACATATTCAATAAACTATCAGGTACTCATATACACTATACTATCAGGTACTCATATACACTATACTATCAGGTCCACATATACACTATACTATCAGGTCCACATATACACTATACTATCAGGTCCTCATATACACTATACTATCAGGTACTCATATACACTATACTATCAGGTACTCATATACACTATACTATCAGGTCCACATATACACTATACTATCAGGTACTCATATACACTATACTATCAGGTCCACATATACACTATACTATCAGGTCCACATATACACTATACTATCAGGTCCACATATACACTATACTATCAGGTCCTCATATACACTATACTATCAGGTCCTCATATACACTATACTATCAGGTCCTCATATACACTATACTATCAGGTCCACATATACACTATACTATCAGGTCCACATATACACTATACTATCAGGTCCACATATTACAATATACTATCAGGTACTCATATACCCTATACTATCAGGATCCTCATATACACTATACTATCAGGTCCTCATATTCAATACACTATCAGGTCTCATATACCCTATACCATGTTTTGATTGTGAAAGACCTCTTACCTTTTTGTTACTGCGATCAACAAACACTGAAATATCTAGAGCTACTTTTCATATATACAAGCTGACTTACCCCCTGTCCTGTCTGGGGACACCCGGCGTGACAAGGAGAGTAGTAGGTCCTCCCGTCATCCCCACAGATGGGGAAGTAGCTGTTGTCCCTGCAGTTACACTCACTGTTGCAGGTGTTGTCCTCGCTGATCCACGTGTGACCCAGTTCAAGGATAAAACAAGTCAAAACAATAAAGCGAAGTCGGATACTGAAGGCACATACAAGAGGTTGCTTACTTTATTGACTGGTATATTTCATTGCATATAACCAGGTGCACGTGGAGTCTCCGTCATGAAGTGGTTACAACAGCTTGTCTCGTGCTCTGAAGGTTGTGTGTTCGATTCCATACTGCAAAATTCGGTTCAAGAGCGAAATTTTCTCCAGAAACTCCTAGGGGTCGTCGCTGGAGCTACGGAGTTCATGCTCTCTGCGACACTTCCGACAGGCCGTCCTGCGGAAACAGACCAAGACATATGGAACAAAACCCCGGTGCAATGAAGTCGACCTACTTGCCGTTTAATCCTTGGTATGCATGGAGCTTAGTACAGAAGCTACGCAACATAAACTAAAGCAAAACGGTGCATCCTTCAAGATAAAATATTCAACACACACATTCCCACGGTCATTTATATTATCTACCACATTATTTTAAAACTGACTATTACTTCTTGTTATTTACACAAGGTTACACATACAGGCGGTCAGAGTTCAATCCGGTCTACCATTCGTGTTAATTAATGTTTATGCCGGCAACGCGTGTGTGGATTCCCAGACGTGGCAGTGCTTATGTGACATATTAGGTCATGGGGCAAAAAAATGGCATTTTCTGTGGCAATTTCAACACTAAGGCAGATCATGGGGAAACATTTCCTCCAACACACAGGGGGAGGAAAGTGCCACGACATGCTAACAAACACAAGAAAGTGCCACAACATGCTACGACACGCTAACAAAGACAAGAAAGTGCCACAACATGCTACGACACGCTAACAAAGACAAGAAAGTGTCACAACACGCCAAGAAAACTAAAAAATTGCCACGATACGCTAACAAACACAGAAAGTGTCACGACATGCTAACAAAATCAAGAAGTGCCACGACACGTTAACACAAGAATAAAAATAAACAAGAAAATGGCACGACACGCTAACAACAAACAAAAAAGTGCAACGACACGCTAACGAACACAAGAAAGCGTCACGACAATCGAACAAACACAAGAAAGCGCCACGATAAGCTAAGAAACACAAGAAAGTGCAACGACACGCTAAAAACACAGGAAAGCGCCACGACACGCTAACAAACACAAGATTTGATTGATTGATTGATTTAGGAACCGACATCACAGCATTCAGGGGCATTTCCTTAAGCGCTCAGTCCCCATCCTCAGCAGCCAGTGAAGAGTTCCAACACTAATAGTTCCAGTAGCAAACTGATTATATGTCCGTATTGCATTTCCTCTGAGCGTCGAGCGTCGGCCAGATTCCCTCGTCACACCTCGCATGCCTCATTCTTACCAGACTATGGTGATCCATTTGCTCCTCCGAGGTGTACACGTGCTCCCACAAGGCCGCAACCACGTTTGCCTTGTCATGCATTAATACTCCACCAAGTTTTGCCGAGCCAGCCAATCTGTCCGCCTGTTCATTCCCCAGCACGCCGGCATGCCCCGGGGAAAATATCCAGGTGATGCTTGCTACCCGTGACCTCCGAAGCGAAGCAAGCCACTCTGCCTCCACTTTTCGTCTTGTTCTCCTGGCGCCTGCCCTCCTATTTCTATGCCTTCTTCTCACACCATTTCCTCGCCTTCTCCTCCTCTACTCTCTATTCGCTAGCCTCTGAAAGATGTGTCAAACGCAGAGCACAAGACAGCGCCACGACACGCTAACAAACATACTAAACTAAACTAGGTGACATACTAAACTACACTAGCTGACATACTAAACTACACTAGCTGACATACTAATCTAAACTAGGTGACATACTAATCTAAACTAGGTGACATACTAAACTACACTAGCTGACATACTAATCTAAACTAGGTGACATACTAAACTAAACTAGCTGACATACTAAACTAAACTAGGTGACATACTAAACTAAACTAGGTGACATACTAAACTAAACTAGGTGACATACTAAACTACACTAGGTGACATACTAAACTACACTAGGTGACATACTAAACTAAACTAGGCTGACATACTAAACTAAACTAGGTGACATACTAATCTAAACTAGGTGACATACTAAACTAAACTAGCTGACATACTAATCTAAACTAGGTGACATACTAAACTACACTAGCTGACATACTAAACTAAACTAGGTGACATACTAAACTAAACTAGGTGACATACTAAACTAACTAGGTGACATACTAAACTAAACTAGGTGACATACTAAACTAAACTAGCTGACATACTAATCTAAACTAGGTGACATACTAAACTAGGTGACATACTAAACTAAACTAGCTGACATACTAATCTAAACTAGGTGACATACTAAACTAGGTGACATACTAAACTAGGTGACATACTAAACTAAACTAGCTGACATACTAAACTAAACTAGGTGACATACTAAACTAGGTGACATACTAAACTAGGTGACATACTAAACTAGGTGACATACTAAACTAGGTGACATACTAAACTAGGTGACATACTAAACTAAACTAGCTGACATACTAAACTAGGTGACATACTAAACTAGGTGACATACTAAACTAGGTGACATACTAAACTAAACTAGCTGACATACTAAACTAAACTAGGTGACATACTAAACTAGGTGACATACTAAACTAGGTGACATACTAAACTAAACTAGGTGACATACTAAACTAAACTAGGTGACATACTAAACTAAACTAGGTGACATACTAAACTAGGTGACATACTAAACTAAACTAGGTGACATACTAAACTAGGTGACATACTAAACTAAACTAGGTGACATACTAAACTAAACTAGGTGACATACTAAACTAGGTGACATACTAAACTAAACTAGGTGACATACTAAACTAGGTGACATACTAAACTAAACTAGGTGACATACTAAACTAAACTAGGTGACATACTAAACTAAACTAGGTGACATACTAAACTAGGTGACATACTAAACTAAACTAGGTGACATACTAAACTACACTAGCTGACATACTAAACTAAACTAGCTGACATACTAAACTACACTAGCTGACATACTAAACTACACTAGCTGACATACTAAACTACACTAGCTGACATACTAATCTAAACTAGGTGACATACTAAACTACACTAGCTGACATACTAAACTACACTAGCTGACATACTAATCTAAACTAGGTGACATACTAAACTACACTAGCTGACATACTAAACTACACTAGCTGACATACTAACTACACTAGCTGACATACTAAACTACACTAGCTGACATACTAAACTACACTAGCTGACATACTAAACTACACTAGCTGACATACTAATCTAAACTAGGTGACATACTAAACTACACTAGCTGACATACTAAACTACACTAGCTGACATACTAAACTAAACTAGGTGACATACTAAACTACACTAGCCGACATACTAAACTACACTAGCTGACATACTAAACTACACTAGCTGACATACTAAACTAAACTAGGTGACATACTAAACTACACTAGCTGACATACTAATCTAACTAGGTGACATACTAAACTACACTAGCTGACATACTAATCTAAACTAGGTGACATACTAACTACACTAGCTGACATACTAATCTAAACTAGGTGACATACTAAACTACACTAGCTGACATACTAAACTACACTAGCTGACATACTAATCCTAAACTAGGTGACATACTAAACTACACTAGCTGACATACTAAACTAAACTAGGTGACATACTAAACTACACTAGCTGACATACTAATCTAAAACTAGGTGACATACTAAACTACACTAGCTGACATACTAAATTAAACTAGGTGACATACTAAACTACACTAGCTGACATACTAATCTAAACTAGGTGACATACTAAACTACACTAGCTGACATACTAATCTAAACTAGGTGACATACTAAACTACACTAGCTGACATACTAATCTAAACTAGGTGACATACTAAACTACACTAGCTGACATACTAATCTAAACTAGGTGACATACTAAACTACACTAGCTGACATACTAATCTAAACTAGGTGACATACTAAACTACACTAGCTGACATACTAAACTAAACCAGGTGACATACTAACTACACGAGCTGACATACTAATCTAAACTAGGTGACATACTAAACTACACTAGCTGACATACTAAGCTAAACTTAGGTGACATACTAACTTACACTAAGCTGACATACCTAACCTAAAACTAGGTGGAAATACTAAACTACACTAGCTGACATACTAAACTAAACTAGGTGGCATACTAAACTACACTAGCTGACATACTAAACTAAACTTAGGTGACATACTAAACTACACTAGCTGACATACTAATCTAAACTAGGTGACATACTAAACTACACTAGCTGACATACTAATCTAAACTAGGTGACATACTAAACTACACTAGCTGACATACTAAACTACACTAGCTGACATACTAAACTAAACTAGCTGACATACTAAACTACACTAGCTGACATACTAAACTATACTAGCTGACATACTAATCTAAACTAGGTGACATACTAAACTACACTAGCTGACATACTAATCTAAACTAGGTGACATACTAAACTACACTAGCTGACATACTAAACTAAACCCACAAAATAAACATTGCTGAGCAGGTACCTGTTATAGGCCTGCGATGTGTTTGGGCATCACAATTTGTAGCCCGGAGTGCAGAGATTATTGGGTGGTCAGTCTTTTCATCTATTAACAGACGGTTGAAGCTGGTGTCGAATTCTCGTCCCATTGCTCTAGTGGTGTTAACAGCGTGGTCTCCTTAATGCGCCCTCTAATACTAAATAAACCTTTATGAAAATGACACACACCGACGCTCCGCCTAATACTAAATTAACCTTTAGGAAAATGACACCAACACGTCCACTAAAACTACATAAACCTTTAGAAAAATGACACACACCGTTGCGCCGGCTAATACTATATAAATCTTTAGGAAAATCAAACAATGTTTTCCCGTAGTGAATGTGAATAACCAAGACACAAACCATAGAATGTACGATTTATTGCCTGACATATTTCGTTGCATCTCATCAGGTGCATACTGCAGAAGTCACACAACGTAGAGTAAAATAACTAGATACATGGTTCAAGCTGAAATATACATATGCTCGCACAGTAATATCAATTATTTACCATGGTCATTTTAAACTGACAACCATGTCTTTCTGTTTGCACAATTTTGGCTTATGTAGATGAATCATTAGGGCTTCTGCAAACTGTTTAGGAAAATGACACACACCGATGCTCCGGCTAATACTAAATAAACCTTTAGGAAAATGACACACACCGATGCGCCGGCTAATACTAAATATACCTTTAGGAAAATGACACACGGCGACGCGCCGGCTAATCTTATATATAAAAGGGACTGTCTGTCTGTCTGTATGTATGTCCTTTATGCGTTCGCGAACGGTCTATCCAATTGAGATGAAATTTTCTACACGTCTTCCTCTCATTCCCGCGCTGCCAACTGTCATATTTTTTTAGTGTAAAATCGGCTACTTACTTAATATTATTTAATATTTCATTTTTAATTATAATTTCTATATAGCAAGTCGACGTAACTCTATAAAAGTTATTTCAAGGGGCATAACTTTTAATAAAATGCTATATACCTTATAGTCATATTGTTGCATTGTTTTCAAAGATTTATAAACTCTTTGTCTATAGTTATTTACAGGCATATGAGTTATAATAAATCATGATATAATCTTTAAGGCATTTTCAAAGTTTTCATAAAAATAATGTATAATGCATAACATTGTAACTCATCTTTTTATGCTTAAAGAAGTTATCTACAGTCATGTAGGTGATTAAAAACAGTTTTCATTAAAAATAATGGATGGTGTGTGGAAGGACATTCTTTTAAGTTACTTTTTTTTGTTGTATGAATTTAATGAGACGCTCCCCGCCAGGAGCTGGGCGAAGCCACGCCGGGTCAGATAGATAAACAGACAGACAGACAGATAGTCGGGAACGGGAGCTTATATGACTACTTATATTATTTAAATGAGATGCTCCCCACCATGGACTGGGTGAAGCCGGGCCGGCTCAGACAGACAGACAGACAGACAGACAGACAGATAGTCGGGAACGGGAGCTTATATGACTACGTATATGAATTAAATGAGATGCTCCTCACCTTTTCGCTGCAGTTATCTACAGGCATATGCGTTATAATCCTCCTCCTCCTCTCCTCTCCTCCTACCCTCTTCCTCTTCCCCTCCCCCTCCTCCCTCTCCCTCTCCCTCTCCCTCCTCTTCCTCCTCCATCCCCCTCCTCCCTCTTCCTCCTCCTCCTCCCGCTTCCTCCTCCTCCCTCTCCCTACCTCCTCGCCCTTCTCCCTCCTCCTAATCACTCCTCTTCCTTCCTCCTCCTTCCCCTCATCCCTCCTCCTCCTTCTCCTCCCTCTTCCTCCCTCCTCCTCCTCCCTCCTCCCCATCCTCCTCCCTCTCCTCCTCCCTCCTCCATTCTCCTCATCCTCCTCCCTCCTCCTCCTCCCCCTCCTCCCCCATCTTCCTCCTCCTACCTCCTCCTCCCTCCTCCTCCTCCCTCCTCCTCCTCCATCCTCCTCCTCTCTCCTCCTCCCATCTCCTCTCTCCTCCTCCTCCCTCCTGCTCCTCCTTCCTCCATCTCTCTCTTCCTCCTCCTTCCTCCTCCTCCTTTTTCTTCTTCTGCTTCTGCTGCTGCCGCTGCCGCTCCATTTACCCAAGTTAATTGTTAGGGGAAGATGTAACGATCTTTCAAGTGCTCTTTCTAATGCTTTTTGTAAGTTGGTCTTCGTTTATCTAAGGTTGTTCTAACTTCAATAAATTATTAGATAGACAGACAGACAGACAGTCGCGAACGGGAGCTTATATGACTACTTATATGAATTAAATGAGATGCTCCCCACCAGGGGCAGGGCGAAGTCGGGTCGGGTCAGACAGACAGACAGACAGACAGACAGACAGACAGACAGACAGACAGACAGACAGACAGATAGTCGGGAACGGGAACAGGAGCTTATGTGAATTAAATGAGATGCTCAACACCGGGGACTGGGCAAAGCCGGGCCGGGTCAGACAGAACGAACGAACGAACGAACAGACAGACAGACAGACAGACAGACACACTGACAGACAGACAGACAGACAGACAGACAGACAGACAGACAGACAGACAGACAGACAGACAGACAGACAGACATTCGGGAACGGGAACTTATATGACTACTTATATGAATTAAATGAGATGCTCCCCACCAGGGGCAGGGCGAAGTCGGGTCGGGTCAGACAGACAGACAGACAGACAGACAGACAGACAGACAGACAGACAGACAGATAGTCGGGAACGGGAACAGGAGCTTATGTGAATTAAATGAGATGCTCAACACCGGGGACTGGGCAAAGCCGGGCCGGGTCAGACAGAACGAACGAACGAACGAACAGACAGACAGACAGACAGACAGACACACTGACAGACAGACAGACAGACAGACAGACAGACAGACAGACAGACAGACAGACAGACAGACAGACAGACAGACAGACAGACAGACAGACAGACAGACATTCGGGAACGGGAACTTATATGACTACTTATATGAACTAAATTAGATGCTCCCCATCAGCGACTGGGCGAAGTCTGTCCGGGACAGACAGACAGACAGACAGACAGACAGACAGACAGACAGACAGACAGACAGACAGACAGACCAACATACAGACAGACAGACAGACAGACAGACAGACAGACAGATCCCCTCCAGGGACTGGGCGAAGCCGGGCCGGTTCAGCTAGTACTAAATAAACCTATAGGAAAATGACACACACCGACATGCCGGCTAATACTAAATAAACCTTTAGGAGAATTACAGTTGCGACTTAATTATGAACTATGCGTATCATTTCAGGTTAACTGTGCCGCCCCTCTACTACCTTCAACTATGGAGTGTGAGGTCTGTCATGTTCTACCTTGAAGTACCAAACATACTTCTTCCACCACTGTGTGTGTGTGTGTGTGCAGAAATTGCAAGCCTGCGTCATTCTTGTGGCAACATTACAACCAGGTTTACATGTTTGTGTGCGTGTGTGCGTACATGCGAGCGCGCTCGCGCGTGTGAGTGCGTGCGTGCGTGTGTGTGTGCGTTCGTGCGTGTGTATGTGTGTGTGTGCGCGAGCGCGCAGATAGCGTGAGCCCGCGACATTCTTTTGGCAACATTACAACCCAAGTTTGCATATGTTTACACAAGGTCCGAAAGCTTCCTTACTGGAGAGCGAACGAACGAACGAACGAAACGAACGTACGAAACGAACGAACGAACTAACGAATGATCGCAATCTATTTTCAAAGGATCATAAATTGGGCATGCAGGCCCGTCTAAAATCGGGCCCTTCCAACCACAGGCACATCAGTTATCTATTATGCATGTTAAACTCACATAGAAAGGAGACATGAGTGGCCCAGATGAAAGGCCTGCTACTCTGTCACCGTATTACCAACGTCTACAAGTAATACACTTTGGTTTATGCATGGAAAGTCGACTCACCCAGGCTAGTTGTAAACTGTTGGTTGCTCACACTGAAAAAGGAAGGTCAGTAAATGGACACCGAGTGCTGTTGTGGTCATAATGAGGGTGACCTTGAGAGCTGTAATGGCCATCAGCTTGAAACGTCTGCTCAAAACACCACCGGTAAATGATCCCACACATGTTGTACACAAATGGACGCCGGCTGGAAGAACGAGAGAAAGTCATTAAGTGACAGAGATTTTTAAAATACCTTTTTTTTAACAATAGTGCGAACCATAAATTGTGTGTGTTATGTCTCAATATAATTCCCCCTGTCTGGCAACACACCCGGTCCACCTGCCTACTAGCTTGTTGATGCCTTCTAGGGACAAGATGTTTGCTGCAGCAATAAACCAGTTTTGCACCGTCGCCATGACCTCGTAGCTATCTGCAAACCTCTGACCCCGCAAATGTTCTTTCAAGGGTCCAAACAAGTGAAAGTCTGGCGGTGCAAAGTCTGGACTGTAAGTTGGATGTTTCAGGACCTCAAGTCTCATAGAACGTAATGTATCCACTGTATCTGCTTCCCGTATGAGGGTGGACTGTGAGTTGGATGTTTCAGGACCTCAAGTCTCATAGCACGTAATGTATCCACGGTATCTGCTTCCCGTATGAGGGTGGACTGTAAGTTGGATGTTTCAGGACCTCAAGTCTCATAGCACGTAATGTATCCACGGTATCTGCTTCCCGTATGAGGGTGGACTGTAAGTTGGATGTTTCAGGACCTCAAGTCTCATAGCACGTAATGTATCCACGGTATCTGCTTCCCGTATGAGGGTGGACTGTAAGTTGGATGTTTCAGGACCTCAAGTCTCATAGCACGTAATGTATCCACGGTATCTGCTTCCCGTATGAGGGTGGACTGTAAGTTGGATGTTTCAGGACCTCAAGTCTCATAGCACGTAGTGTATCCACGGTATCTGCTTCCCGTATGAGGGTGGACTGTAAGTTGGATGTTTCAGGACCTCAAGTCTCATAGCACGTAGTGTATCCACTGTATCTGCTTCCCGTATGAGGGTGGACTGTAAGTTGGATGTTTCAGGACCTCAAGTCTCATAGCACGTAGTGTATCCACTGTATCTGCTTCCCGTATGAGGGTGGACTGTAAGTTGGATGTTTCAGGACCTCAAGTCTCATAGCACGTAATGTATCCACGGTATCTGCTTCTCGTATGAGGGTGGACTGTAAGTTGGATGTTTCAGGACCTCAAGTCTCATATCACGTAGTGTATCCACAGTATCTGCTTCCCGTATGAGGGTGGACTGTAAGTTGGATCTTTCAGGACCTCAAGTCTCATAGCAAATAGTGTATCCACGGTATCTGCTTCCCGTATGAGGGTGGACTGTAAGTTGGATGTTTCAGGACCTCAAGTCTCATAGCACGTAGTGTATCCACTGTATCTGCTTCCCGTATGAGGGTGGATTGTAAGTTGGATGTTTCAGGACCTCAAGTCTCATAGCACGTAGTGTATCCACGGTATCTGCTTCCCGTGTGAGGGTGGACTGTAAGTTGGATGTTTCAGGACCTCAAGTCTCATAGCACGTAGTGTATCCACTGTATCTGCTTCCCGTATGAGGGTGGACTGTAAGTTGGATGTTTCAGGACCTCAAGTCTCATAGCACGTAGTGTATCCACTGTATCTGCTTCCCGTATGAGGGTGGACTGTAAGTTGGATGTTTCAGGACCTCAAGTCTCATAGCACGTAATGTATCCACGGTATCTGCTTCCCGTATGAGGGTGGATTGTAAGTTGGATGTTTCAGGACCTCAAGTCTCATAGCACGTAATGTATCCACGGTATCTGCTTCCCGTATGATTGTGGACTGTAAGTTGGATGTTTCAGGACCTCAAGTCTCATAGCACGTAGTGTATCCACGGTATCTGCTTCCCGTATGAGGGTGGACTGTAAGTTGGATTTTTCAGGACCTCAAGTCTCATAGCACGTAGTGTATCCACTGTATCTGCTTCCCGTATGAGGGTGGACTGTAAGTTGGATGTTTCAGGACCTCAAGTCTCATAGCACGTAGTGTATCCACTGTATCTGCTTCCCGTATGAGGGTGGACTGTAAGTTGGATGTTTCAGGACCTCAAGTCTCATAGCACGTAGTGTATCCACGGTATCTGCTTCCCGTATGACGGTGGACTGTAAGTTGGATGTTTCAGGACCTCAAGTCTCATAGCACGTAGTGTATCCACAGTATCTGCTTCCCGTATGAGGGTGGACTGTAAGTTGGATGTTTCAGGACCTCAAGTCTCATAGCACGTAATGTATCCACGGTATCTGCTTCCCGTATGACGGGTGGACTGTAAGTTGGATGTTTCAGGACCTCAAGTCTCATAGCACGTAGTGTATCCACTGTATCTGCTTCCCGTATGAGGGTGGACTGTAAGTTGGATGTTTCAGGACCTCAAGTCTCATAGCACGTAGTGTATCCACTGTATCTGCTTCCCGTATGAGGGTGGACTGTAAGTTGGATGTTTCAGGACCTCAAGTCTCATAGCACGTAATGTATCCACTGTATCTGCTTCCCGTATGAGGGTGGATTGTATGTTGGATGTTTCAGGACCTCAAGTCTCATAGCACGTAATGTATCCACTGTATCTGCTTCCCGTATGAGGGTGGACTGTAAGTTGGATGTTTCAGGACCTCAAGTCTCATAGCACGTAGTGTATCCACGGTATCTGCTTCCCGTATGAGGGTGGACTGTAAGTTGGATGTTTCAGGACCTCAAGTCTCATAGCACGTAGTGTATCCACTGTATCTGCTTCCCGTATGAGGGTGGACTGTAAGTTGGATGTTTCAGGACCTCAAGTCTCATAGCACGTAATGTATCCACGGTATCTGCTTCCCGTATGAGGGTGGACTGTAAGTTGGATGTTTCAGGACTTCAAGTCTCATAGCACGTAGTGTATCCACTGTATCTGCTTCCGTATGAGGGTGGACTGTAAGTTGGATGTTTCAGGACCTCAAGTCTCATAGCACGTAGTGTATCCACGGTATCTGCTTCCCGTATGAGGGTGGACTGTAAGTTGGATGTTTCAGGACCTCAAGTCTCATAGCAAGTAGTGTATCCACTGTATCTGCTTCCCGTATGAGGGTGGACTGTAAGTTGGATGTTTCAGGACCTCAAGTCTCATAGCACGTAGTGTATCCACTGTATCTGCTTCCCGTATGAGGGTGGACTGTAAGTTGGATGTTTCAGGACCTCAAGTCTCATAGCACGTAATGTATCCACTGGTATCTGCTTCCCGTATGAGGGTGGACTGTAAGTTGGATGTTTCAGGACCTCAAGTCTCATAGCACGTAGTGTATCCACTGTATCTGCTTCCCGTATGAGGGTGGACTGTAAGTTGGATGTTTCAGGACCTCAAGTCTCATAGCACGTAGTGTATCCACGGTATCTGCTTCCCGTATGAGGGTGGACTGTAAGTTGGATGTTTCAGGACCTCAAGTCTCATAGCACGTATTGTATCCACTGTATCTGCTTCCCGTATGAGGGTGGACTGTAAGTTGGATGTTTCAGGACCTCAAGTCTCATAGCACGTAATGTATCCACTGTATCTGCTTCCCGTATGAGGGTGGACTGTAAGTTGGATGTTTCAGGACCTCAAGTCTCATAGCACGTAATGTATCCACTGTATCTGCTTCCCGTATGAGGGTGGATTGTAAGTTGGATGTTTCAGGACCTCAAGTCTCATAGCACGTAGTGTATCCATGGTATCTGCTTCCCGTATGAGGGTGGACTGTAAGTTGGATGTTTCAGGACCTCAAGTCTCATAGCACGTAGTGTATCCACTGTATCTGCTTCCCGTATGAGGGTGGACTGTAAGTTGGATGTTTCAGGACCTCAAGTCTCATAGCACGTAATGTATCCACGGTATCTGCTTCCCGTATGAGGGTGGACTGTAAGTTGGATGTTTCAGGACCTCAAGTCTCATAGCACGTAGTGTATCCACTGTATCTGCTTCCCGTATGAGGGTGGACTGTAAGTTGGATGTTTCAGGACCTCAAGTCTCATAGCACGTAGTATATCCACTGTATCTGCTTCCCGTATGAGGGTGGACTGTAAGTTGGATGTTTCAGGACCTCAAGTCTCATAGCACGTAGTGTATCCACTGTATCTGCTTCCCGTATGAGGGTGGACTGTAAGTTGGATGTTTCAGGACCTCAAGTCTCATAGCACGTAGTGTATCCACTGTATCTGCTTCCCGTATGAGGGTGGACTGTAAGTTGGATGTTTCAGGACCTCAAGTCTCATAGCACGTAGTGTATCCACGGTATCTGCTTCCCGTATGAGGGTGGACTGTAAGTTGGATGTTTCAGGACCTCAAGTCTCATAGCACGTAGTGTATCCACTGTATCTGCTTCCCGTATGAGGGTGGACTGTAAGTTGGATGTTTCAGGACCTCAAGTCTCATAGCACGTAGTGTATCCACTGTATCTGCTTCCCGTATGAGGGTGGACTGTAAGTTGGATGTTTCAGGACCTCAAGTCTCATAGCACGTAATGTATCCACTGTATCTGCTTCCCGTATGAGGGTGGACTGTAAGTTGGATGTTTCAGGACCTCAAGTCTCATAGCACGTAGTGTATCCACTGTATCTGCTTCCCGTATGAGGTGGACTGTAAGTTGGATGTTTCAGGACCTCAAGTCTCATAGCACGTAATGTATCCACTGTATCTGCTTCCCGTATGAGGGTGGACTGTAAGTTGGATGTTTCAGGACCTCAAGTCTCATAGCACGTAATGTATCCACTGTATCTGCTTCCCGTATGAGGGTGGACTGTAAGTTGGATGTTTCAGGACCTCAAGTCTCATAGCACGTAATGTATCCACTGTATCTGCTTCCCGTATGAGGGTGGATTGTAAGTTGGATGTTTCAGGACCTCAAGTCTCATAGCAAGTAGTGTATCCACGGTATCTGCTTCCCGTATGAGGGTGGACTGTAAGTTGGATGTTTCAGGACCTCAAGTCTCATAGCACGTAGTGTATCCACTGTATCTGCTTCCCGTATGAGGGTGGACTGTAAGTTGGATGTTTCAGGACCTCAAGTCTCATAGCACGTAATGTATCCACGGTATCTGCTTCCCGTATGAGGGTGGACTGTAAGTTGGATGTTTCAGGACCTCAAGTCTCATAGCACGTAGTGTATCCACTGTATCTGCTTCCCGTATGAGGGTGGACTGTAAGTTGGATGTTTCAGGACCTCAAGTCTCATAGCACGTAGTGTATCCACTGTATCTGCTTCCCGTATGAGGGTGGACTGTAAGTTGGATGTTTCAGGACCTCAAGTCTCATAGCACGTAGTGTATCCACTGTATCTGCTTCCCGTATGAGGGTGGACTGTAAGTTGGATGTTTCAGGACCTCAAGTCTCATAGCACGTAAGTGTATCCACTGTATCTGCTTCCCGTATGAGGGTGGACTGTAAGTTGGATGTTTCAGGACCTCAAGTCTCATAGCACGTAATGTATCCACTGTATCTGCTTCCCGTATGAGGGTGGACTGTAAGTTGGATGTTTCAGGACCTCAAGTCTCATAGCACGTAGTGTATCCACTGTATCTGCTTCCCGTATGAGGGTGGACTGTAAGTTGGATGTTTCAGGACCTCAAGTCTCATAGCACGTAAGTGTATCCACTGTATCTGCTTCCCGTATGAGGGTGGACTGTAAGTTGGATGTTTCAGGACCTCAAGTCTCATAGCACGTAATGTATCCACTGTATCTGCTTCCCGTATGAGGGTGGACTGTAAGTTGGATGTTTCAGGACCTCAAGTCTCATAGCACGTAGTGTATCCACTGTATCTGCTTCCCGTATGAGGGTGGACTGTAAGTTGGATGTTTCAGGACCTCAAGTCTCATAGCACGTAGTGTATCCACGGTATCTGCTTCCCGTATGAGGGTGGACTGTAAGTTGGATGTTTCAGGACCTCAAGTCTCATAGCACGTAGTGTATCCACTGTATCTGCTTCCCGTATGAGGGTGGACTGTAAGTTGGATGTTTCAGGACCTCAAGTCTCATAGCACGTAATGTATCCACTGTATCTGCTTCCCGTATGAGGGTGGACTGTAAGTTGGATGTTTCAGGACCTCAAGTCTCATAGCACGTAGTGTATCCACTGTATCTGCTTCCCGTATGAGGGTGGACTGTAAGTTGGATGTTTCAGGACCTCAAGTCTCATAGCACGTAATGTATCCACTGTATCTGCTTCCCGTATGAGGGTGGACTGTAAGTTGGATGTTTCAGGACCTCAAGTCTCATAGCACGTAATGTATCCACTGTATCTGCTTCCCGTATGAGGGTGGACTGTAAGTTGGATGTTTCAGGACCTCAAGTCTCATAGCACGTAGTGTATCCACTGTATCTGCTTCCCGTATGAGGGTGGACTGTAAGTTGGATGTTTCAGGACCTCAAGTCTCATAGCACGTAGTGTATCCACTGTATCTGCTTCCCGTATGAGGGTGGACTGTAAGTTGGATGTTTCAGGACCTCAAGTCTCATAGCACGTAGTGTATCCACTGTATCTGCTTCCCGTATGAGGGTGGACTGTAAGTTGGATGTTTCAGGACCTCAAGTCTCATAGCACGTAGTGTATCCACGGTATCTGCTTCCCGTATGAGGGTGGACTGTAAGTTGGATGTTTCAGGACCTCAAGTCTCATAGCACGTAGTGTATCCACTGTATCTGCTTCCCGTATGAGGGTGGACTGTAAGTTGGATGTTTCAGGACCTCAAGTCTCATAGCACGTAGTGTATCCACTGTATCTGCTTCCCGTATGAGGGTGGACTGTAAGTTGGATGTTTCAGGACCTCAAGTCTCATAGCACGTAGTGTATCCACTGTATCTGCTTCCCGTATGAGGGTGGACTGTAAGTTGGATGTTTCAGGACCTCAAGTCTCATAGCACGTAGTGTATCCACTGTATCTGCTTCCCGTATGAGGGTGGACTGTAAGTTGGATGTTTCAGGACCTCAAGTCTCATAGCACGTAGTGTATCCACTGTATCTGCTTCCCGTATGAGGGTGGACTGTAAGTTGGATGTTTCAGGACCTCAAGTCTCATAGCACGTAGTGTATCCACGGTATCTGCTTCCCGTATGAGGGTGGACTGTAAGTTGGATGTTTCAGGACCTCAAGTCTCATAGCACGTAGTGTATCCACTGTATCTGCTTCCCGTATGAGGGTGGACTTGTAAGTTGGATGTTTCAGGACCTCAAGTCTCATAGCACGTAATGTATCCACTGTATCTGCTTCCCGTATGAGGGTGGACTGTAAGTTGGATGTTTCAGGACCTCAAGTCTCATAGCACGTAGTGTATCCACTGTATCTGCTTCCCGTATGAGGGTGGACTGTAAGTTGGATGTTTCAGGACCTCAAGTCTCATAGCACGTAATGTATCCACTGTATCTGCTTCCCGTATGAGGGTGGACTGTAAGTTGGATGTTTCAGGACCTCAAGTCTCATAGCACGTAATGTATCCACTGTATCTGCTTCCCGTATGAGGGTGGACTGTAAGTTGGATGT
>JACEFZ010015878.1:0-10297 GCA_014155875.1 Cepaea nemoralis
GAAACACGTTCTTTTTCCCCGGGGAAAATTATAAACATTAAAAACCCCTTTAGCACAGTGGACGTGTTTCTGTAACGGTTAGGGCGATACGGTGACAATGGCTTGAGCGAAAGAACGAACGAACTTTATTTTCGATAGGTTAAGAATGAAGCACATTAAGCAATACGATTAATCTTGTTTTCATACATTAATGCATTCATAGTGATAAATGCGACTAGTTTTGGTCAGTAGCAACAGTATCAACATATGCGTTATAGCGTGGTCGGACAGGGGGATTGATGTTAGATCTCGTCGTTCGCTAAGGGAGGGAAAGCCTGGCATGTATTCCCCCGTGCATTCAGGCCTAAGAACTGTGATGTCCCTAACACGTTCGAAACCGCGTTCGAAACTCAGCTGCGGGCGATTTGGAAGCAGACCGCCTTGCGTTGGTTTTAATACAATGGTGTAAGTGCCGATCGTTCAGAAAGCAATGGCAAACTACTTAACGTAAACTTGATAATGAATCACAAAGAGCCACACAATGCTGGAGTTGACTACTACGTCCTGTAAAGGGTATGCACCTAAACACGCTCAATCATAATATCGATGTCATTATACAATAAATGCAATCAATATATACATTCAATGCATTAATACTTCACTCACAATCTACGACTCAGGCGCACGGTCTACTATACCCAAACAGGTGTTCTCTCTCTTAGCGTCCACTCACACAAGTAATACGATCACACATTCCATCCACGTCTGTCCAGTACTACCGTCCGACGCCGTCTGCCTTCCAACCGCCGTGAGTTCTCCTTGGGTAGGTTGTCTCCCTGCGTGGACTCCGTGTGCCACGCGTGTCACAACTGGCCCTCCCGTTGCTGCGTGGTTAGTGTCGCTCACAGGCGTACCTGCAGGCAGGCGTACACAGCTGTAAATGCCAGGCGTCGATGATGAAGACGCGGCATATCTGCTGGGGAAATTATGACAGTGACCATGTAGACAGGTGCGGTTGTTTAGGCCCAGCTATTTATAACTTGTGGGTATTTATAGTACTGTAGGGGGGGGGGGGGTGGGGGAGAAGTAAAAGTAAAGAAATAAACGACCCGTTGTATGCGTCTTAAGATGTTGCAGATGGTGGTAGATCAATCGGCGCTCGGGGTGTAGGGAGTTCAGGTTGGCGTTTTCAATTACCATGTGTTCATTTTACCTCTGCGTGGGACGTCATGGGTCGGGAGTGCCAACTTTATATCCATGGAGGACATCATGGGTCGGGAGTGTCAACTTTATATCCATAGGGGACATCATGGGTCGGGAGTGCCCACTTCACATCCATGTGTGACATCATGGGTCGGGAGTGCCCACTTCACATCCATGTGTGACGTCATGGGTCGGGAGTGCCCACTTCACATCTATGTGGGACGTCATGGGTCGGGAGTACCCACTCCACATCCATGTGGGACATCATGGGTCGGGAGTGCCCACTTCACATCCATGTGGGATATCATGGGTCGGGAGTGCCCACTTCACATCCATGTGGGATATCATGGGTCGGGATTTATACTGAACAAGTGCCCAGTTCACATCCATGTGGGTCGTACAGGGCAGATACTAGCCTGTGGGACATACAGGGGAGAGACTAGTCTGTGGGTTACACAGACCATAGTGTCTTATAATATATTTTACGGTTGGTCTAACTGCTGAACGTAAACATGCTAAGAGATCACAGCAACAAATATACTGGTGTTGACAGCAACGTCCTGTAAAGGATATGCAATTACTTTTAACTAACGGTTGGCCTGAGTGTACTAAAGAAATCAAGCTAGACATTTTCACATGTAGGACAGCGCATATTTGTGAAGAGAGAGGGAGAGAAAGAGAGTGTGTGTGAGAGAGAGAGAGAGAGAGAGAGAGACAGAGAGAGAGAGAGAGAGAGAGGAAGACAGCACAGTGCATATTTGTCAAGAGAGAGACAGGAAGACAGCACAGTGCATATTTGTGAAAATAGAGAGAGAGAGAGAGAGAGAGAGAGAGAGAGAGAGAGAGAGAGAGAGAGAGTGAAAGACAGCACAGTGCATATTTGTGAAAAGAGAGAGAGAGAGAGAGAGAGAGAGAGAGAGAGAGAGAGAGAGAGAGAGAGAGAGAGAGAGAGAGAGAGAGAGAGAGAGAGAGGCAATGACAGAACATTCTTAACAGTCGTGTCTCATGGCAGGGAAAGGAGTCAACACGAATTGGTGTTTGTCTATCAAACAAACAAACAAACAAACAAACTTATTTTCAAAGGGGTAAGAATTGGGCACGCAGGCCCGTCTATCAAGAATGATGATGACCATTCATTCCATCCCGTGAGGTAGTTAGATGAAGAATGACTTGCGCGATGAATTGGATTAAAGTGATGAAGAGTTGCGCAATTCGTCGACCTCGCTCTCTCGCCTGGGTCCATCTGAGTCCAGTGGCAGGACAAGTCGAGGCGACTGGAGACGAATACAGGTGCAGTGGATGACCAGGGCGCTCTACGTGCCTTGCCGTGCTCATTACATGAACTATTATATGTGGGGAGGCATGATCGTCAAAGCCAGTTGGCAAAGGCATTTGATGGAAATATATACATTAGTAATATATATATATACCTTCTTCGCCCCGACATTTTTGCTTTCCCGAGGCCCAGGTGAGGTTGTGTGAAAGCTAGACACACGACATCCGAACCATGTTGAAAGATATGTCTGTTGGCGCACTACACGAGGACCGCTCTAACTACGAGCATGTGTTCCCGCTGAACCACAATGTGGACCGAGTTTACCGCTGACACCAACCCGAGCCTAGCCGACAGCTCTGTACCAGACACAACCTTGTGGTTTGTGTTACCGTTCCACGGGGTTGTTTGAAGTGTCGACTTTGTGGGTCGCAGTTGTGATATTTTCCTTACTGAGTTTCATAACACTTCAAGATGGCGGAAAGGCGTGTTTGACTGGTTTCACATGTCAGCACAGGAACATGGCCATCTTTTGGTGAATTCTAGCTCTCGTCAGACTTAAGTAGTTGCAGAATCTGGAGTACATGGCGCCATCATTGTGACGTAGAGCTCAGACAGCGCAGGGAAAGTAAACTAAGGGAGACAATTGGCCAGAAAACGAGCTTCTTCTTCTTCTTCTTCTTCTTCTTCTTCTTCTTCTTCTTACACTCACAGACCTGACCATGGAGTCTTGTCTTCTATGTAAGGCCATATGACCCGGCTGTGTTTTCTATCTTCTTGTCTTCTATGTAAGACTGACCGGCACCTTGCCGTCTTGACAGCCGATAGTTTGTAAAATGCAGTTCTACCTCTCATAACACAAAGCTTGGGCTGAATGTAGAGACTATATGTTGCCCATGCAGCCTGATCTCTCTCTCTCTCTCTCTCTCTCTCTCTCTCTCTCTCTCTCTCTCTCTCTCTCTCTCTCTCTCTCTCTCTCTCTCTCTCTCTCTCTCTCTCGGCCTGTCTAGTTTACTCCATATTAAAGGTAGTACCAATACATCTGGAACAAGACAAGCTGCAGAAGCTGCCGGATCAGCAAATCAATGCTCTAACTGTCCACCTGTCAGAGCTTCCGTCCTAGATCAGTTGCTGACCAAGGCTTAGGACTTGGTCTGCCCTATCATTACATTTAGTTTTTAGGTTGCTTTTCCTCGCGCTAGAGTAAGGCGTGTACCCTCCCAATTGCACTCCTCCGCCAGAAGCCGTTGGTACAATGTGGGGTGTCGGGTTTGGTGAGCGCCGCCCAACATTCGGCGCTAACAGAAAGCAGGTAGTATCACACAAAACAGACATTCGCGTATAGGCAGTTATTTTGGCGTGCACATCCGGCAGACGCCCAAACGTCATTTATCCAGGGTTTTCTTCAACACCAGTACCAAATTATTGAGTGACGTGTCAATCTGGCAGCACGCCACGCCACAGTTTCCAGCAGGTATATGTTTAGTGGTGAAGGGGTTACGGAAAGCAATTTGCTACTCCGCATACACAGCTGTGGCAATTTGGAAGCAGACCGCCATTCGCTTGTTTTCATACAATGCTATGAGTGCCGGTAGCTCACAAAGCAATAGCAAACTATTGAACGTAAACTGTCCAAGAAATCGCAAACAGCCAAAATATAACGGGGTTGGTTGACTGCGGCATCTTATTCAACACAGAATATATAGTTATTTATATAACTGAAGTGTATTCTTGTAGAAACGCGATAGGTAGTGGGTTGGCAGGCTGGTTGGTTCAGTTTGGTTGGTTGGCTGGCTAGTTTATTGATTAATGGGGTTGGTTGTTTATTTTGTTGGCTGCTTGACTAGTCAGTCGGTTGGTCAATTGATTGGTTGTTAGGCTGGTTACTTTGTTGGTTGATTTGTTGTTTCGTTGGCTTATTGGTTGGTGGATTGTTTGGTTGGTGTGTTGTATGTTTCATTGGTTGATTGGCTATTTGTTTTGTTGATTCATTTGTTAGTTAGCTAATTTGTTGGTTTGTTAGTTGATTGGTTAATGGGTTGTGTTTATTGTTGGTTGATTGGTTGGTTGATTGATTGTTTCGTTGATTGATTGGTCGGTTGGTTGTGTGTTTCGTTGGTTGACTGGTTGGTTGGTTGTTTCCTTAGTTGTTTGGTTAGGTTATTAGTTGGTTAGTTAGTTGTTATCTCATCAGTTATTATTCTTCTATTACATGCCGGTGTGCTGGGAAATGAACAGGCGGACAGATTGGCTGGCTCTGCAAAACTTGGTGGAGTATTGATGCATGATAAGGCAGACGTGGTTGCGGCCTTGTGGGAGCACGTGTACACCACGGAGGAGCAAATGGATCACCATGGTCTGGCAAGAATGAAACAGCGGGGAGTGACGAGGGGATCTGGCCGATGTTCGACGCTTAGAGGAAAGGTGAGACGCACATATAATCAGATTGCTACTGGTACTATTGGGGTTGGAACTCTTCGCTGGATTCTGAGGATGGGGACGGAGCGCTTATGGGAATGCTCCGAATGCTGTGATGTCGGTTCTTAAATCAATCAATCAATCAATCAATCAATCAATCTATTATAAGCTATGTTTATTGAGTTATCATTCTTCTAGTAGATTCTATATTTCTTCAGTTATCATTCTTATAGCACGGCGATTGATTCTGTACATGCTACAACGCTTCAGTTATTATTCTTGTAGTACATCGATTGATTCTGAACTATCTATAACGCTTCAGTTATCATTCTTGTAGTACGCCGATTGATTCTGAACAATCTATAACGCTTCAGTTATCATTGTAGTACACCGATTGATTCTGAACAATCTATAACGCTTCAGTTATCATTCTTGTAGTACGCCGATTGATTCTGAACAATCTATAACGCTTCAGTTATCATTCTTGTAGTACACCGATTGATTCTGAACAATCTATAACGCTTCAGTTATCATTCTTATAGTACACCGATTGATTCTGAACAATCTATAACGCTTCAGTTATCATTGTAGTACACCGATTGATTCTGAACATGCCACATGTTAGTTAGTCGAGGTTGCAACTTCACGGCAATGCGCCTCCCCATTATGCTCCGTTCGTGTGCATGTGAATATCACACAAAATGCTTCTCACTGCCCAATGTGAAAAGTAGAACAGACATAAGTCTCGGCAAACCAATAGCCCGCACAGTTACACTGTGCACAATGCCGCCGTCAGAATGCCAACACAAAAGTCCTCCACTGAAAATACAGTTCATCGTCAATGGACAAAGGCAACTTTGAAAGTCTTAATTGACCCGATTTTTATTTTTTTTTGGCCACATGGCTCAGTTTCTTTCCCCCGAAAGCGCCTCATAAAGCACTAACTCTGAAGCTACAGCGACGACTTCCAGGAGTCTCCTGAAGAATGCACTCGTGAACCCAAAAGCCAAACCAGTCAATTAAGCGACAGCCGGCCACCAGTGTTCCAAACATGCAGTTGACTGTACAAACAAAAGCGGACAAATATAAAAGCATTCCACGCGAATTTCACAGCTCTCACTCGGTAGCAGGGAGACGGAACCATGTACTACCAGTCCAACATGAGGGATATGCGAATGCAAACAGTAGCCACAAGCGTAAATACTCCAGAGGTCTTAACGGTTCAATGCCTATCCGCCATGTTGGGGATGAAAGTGCTACAACGCCTCAGTTGCCATTCTTGTAGTAAACTGATTGATTATGTACAAGCTACAACGCCTCAGTTGCCATTCTTGTAGTGAAAACAAAGGTATAAACAGGAAGCAAGGACCACTTACTTCTGCTACGGTGATGTGAGGAGAAGAGCGCAAACCCTGACTGCGTAGGGCCAAAGAAGAAAATGAATAAAGAGAAAGAACCTCTCACCGTCCTCGGTTAACAAGAATAGAAAAGAATTAAGGTTTAAGAAGATCCCAGGGTGGGCCGACAGGGGATTAGAACAATATTCTCCAATCCCAGACAAAGAATTACTCCGAGGGCTGTTCTAACACCAATGACTATAACACTAGAGTCTATCAACTAAACAACAAAGTAAGAGTAACACAAGCATCATTTGTTTATTAAACTTCTAAACTTCACAATAATATACAGACATGTAGCATCAACAAAGAAATTAGGATACAGCAAAAATCAAACAGCAAAGAGACTAACCTAACAAACCAAATTCCTAAATGTAGCAAAAACTTCTAATCCAGTGAAAGCTACAAATCTACCAAACACTAATTCACCAACAACTGATCCACTAAAACTAATTTAACAAAAACTTCTAGTCCACCAAAAACTAATTTATCAAAAACTTCTAGTCTACTAAAAACCCAGGAAAATCTAAAATCTAAAACTAGAATTCTGGCTTTTCCTGTAGATAAAATAAAAACCAACAAAGATATTAGGCAAAGACAAGCCAAACATCTCAACATGATGGCCCAACAAGACAACAACAACACCCAGTCTCTCTACGTAAGACAGACAACACTCTTGTACTTGTGACGAATAGACACAAGACGCAACATCCTGACACATTCATTAGATTCACTTACGTCACGAGCAAACACAACATCTCAACACTGACCTGGCCAACATACATCAGACATTGTAGGCAAACACAACATCTAATTATTAACCATCAAAGACTCATTATTGCATCAACACCTGGACAACCACTACAACACTGGTGTATGTAAACAATGTCTTTGTGGCACAAACATAGACATGGACTGTGTAAATTCAGACCAACCACATGATGCTTCAACTGGACAACAATGATATGAATAGGTTATAGGATATTGCTCCACATAAAATATAAATGACAGGAAGCACCTATTCAACAGCCTCCAATGTTTTTCTACACATTCACCTGACACCCTCAATCCCACACCATAAACCTGATTGTGGTTAAGATTACAATAGTCTACATACACCCGCCTCGATTACTACCAGCCACTTCAACCCCTGGCGGATATAATAATCATCATCCTCATCATGGCTATCATCATCATCCCATGGACCACCACCATCACAAGCATAGTCATCATCATGTGATACTTATAACACAATGTCCATTCCAAGTAGCACTCAATCCGGTTACCTACATCACTACACCCAGTCATTGATAATAATTACCATAACCTCATTTATAACAGTAATTGCTCTGTCCATGCATGTCATACCTGATGGGTTTCCACTCTCCAGGTGGCCCCTGCTCTCCCATCAACACCGGTTTCAAAAACTCCAAATACTATATCCATTGATGTTCCCCCAATGAAACCAGAATTGAATTCCACCAGTCTATCATCATGCCCTCTCAGTTGCACCCTGATGCGACTTATGTCAAGAATTAGCCATCACTCACCATCCTGACATTTAAACACCTAGACCCATAAGGGATGCCATATGACACAGGGCACACTCTCCTGCAATGCCATGTTATGATAAAGGATATCAACAACATGACACCACACACATTACTGCATGATATTACACATTACTAGCCGACAAGTAAAACATGTTCAACCGTGGAAAGCAATGGACACATATACCCAGTGGAATTACCATATTTGTAGAATGTGGCAATGTAACATTTGCACATAAAAGAATCACAACATTCACAGAAAGTTGAAGATATAAACATGTACTACACAGGAACTCAACCGAAGAACTCCGAGGCTACTAAGACAGCTCATAAAATAACCACACAATAGTATCAAGTGAAAGTACACAAAATAGTGACCAGAGTGCCTCATTCATATGAGACAGGGTCCAAGAACAACAATGTCCATGGCAGGATACAGAAACATTAATTCTAATATAATAAACAGTGTACTATTTATATTATGTCATTATTACACACTAATGACCAATAAGTGTTATTCAAGGCCCAACACAATCAGTGTAATCAGTTGTACCTGATGTAATAATGCCTAAAACAATTATAATATATATTGTTGCCATTAATATTATTATTACAAATTAATAACCAGCAAAGCACTGATTGAGGCCAACACCATTAGTGCACTACTCCTTGTGACTAGACACATAGCAAGTGCATATAAATATATTTGCGAAAGGTGGTACGTAGCATTAAATCACATTCTCTCCCCCGTGCGACAACCACCATGCTTAACTTAAAGCAGAATCTCAGTCACTGATTCCACCAATAACTTGATACACCTACAAATATTACTGACTCCTGTTGACAGAGGTGATGCCAGACTTCACTTACTGCTGAACAACAAATTCCTTATACTATATTGAATACTTAACTATATTGTAATGTACCTTGTCTTTTCATTGACTGCAGTCCAAGTGTGTTTACTTTATTTCACTCATAGCCACTCCACTAATAATAGTAATATTCTGTATATTATTTTCTTCAATAATTCATACAGCTCTTACCACAACAAGATTCTTGAACTCAATAATTTACACCGCTGTAAAATAAATTCATTAGTTCTGAATAATTATAAAGTATTACTAAGCCCCTGTGTGCCCAATTATCTCCTAACCTGTTAAACATTGTCTGCTCCTTTATCACTAGCCAATATTCCAAATTTACCTTTTAAGTTGCTTCGAGAACAAAGGCTAGATGTTATTTGCTGAGCTGGCCTCCCACGTGTCAATTCTCCAAGTGCTGTTCCTCAATCTCCCACTTTTCAGTCTCATAAAAACTGAACACAAATAGCTTCTAAATTGTTCCTTACTATATTTCTTGTGAATAACTCGCCGAAGTCCAGATCGATCTGCGCCATTTTCTCCAAGAACCGATAACTCTCATTTGCCATTATCTGGGCATGGTTCCGCACTCAGTTATCTGTAACCGAGCTCACAGATTTCTTTTGTTAATTTTAGTTTACTGCTAGAGAAATTATTAACTTAAAGATAAAAGCTAGGAATCAGTATAAGATTAGCTATATTTTAAATCTAATTAGTTTGATAATCACTTCATTATTATTATACTGTCATAGCTTTACTGAAGTATGCATTTAAATAACCAAAATACTATGTCACACATGGTTTATAAAATTAAAATTAATACATATAAAAGAAATATAATATAAAACAAATTAATTATGGTTACATACCACTGCAAACCTTCAGGGTCTAACTACTAAACACACATTAGAAATAGGCATTGGCGCCTCGTCACTCAGTGTGGTGGACTACGGAAAAAAGGGCCAGTTCTACCTGTGCGGGGCCGTATTTATATTGGGGTCCCAGAGTTTCCAGACCAATCAGACGCCCTCTTGCAGAATTCCACCATCATCGCGAGCCGAGTACATTTGTTTAAAATGATTCATTCTGTACATGCTACAAAGCTGCAGTTGCCCCTTTTGTAGTACACCGAAGATTCTGTGTATGCTACAACCTTAAATTACATTCCTCTAGTACACCCAATTTATTCTGTACTCGCCCGTTGCTATGATTCGTCTGCACGATTGATCCCTCACCCTGCTATAAATAGAACAAGTAAAATAACCCGGGATCTTGCCATCGTTGGCTACACAAAAGGGGTCAGTTATTCCAACACCCCGATGCCTTCTGCTGGCCCATCACATCCCGGTAAATGTAAACCATGAGCAATCTCAGTAGCATTTTTCAAACCCGGCCATTTGTCTGTTAAGTCCTGGCAGGCAAATGGGTTTACTTTGTCAGGACTGCGTGCCCAAAATTTGTGCTGGTTTGGGCGGCAAAAGGGGACTCAAACAAAAAAACCCGGCCTTTCGTTTTTAAACAATCGTTGTAGGAGAAATGTCAGGAGCGTACACGGAGACTCCACCCCCGAGGCGAGACAAACACATGAAAGGTCGGGGGATTTCCCCCTTCTGGGGT
>JACEFZ010015880.1:0-17500 GCA_014155875.1 Cepaea nemoralis
TTTTTGTCCTTTGTGGAATCGTTCCACACAGGCATGAAGGGTATAATCAAGTTTGATGGTGCAACTTCTGAAGAATTTGAAATCAAGAGTGGAGTTAAGCAAGGTTGTGTACTAGCTCCCACCCTCTTTGGAATATACTTTTCACTTCTACTGAAATATGCATTTCGTGATCAGGATGGTGGTATATACATTCACTCACGCTCAGATGGCGGCCTCTACAATGCTCAGAGATTGAAGGCTAAGACCAAAATTAGGAGGGTACTGATCAGAGAGTTGCTTTTGCAGATGATGCTGCAGTTACGACCCACTCTGAGGAAGAATTGCAATGTCTACTATCTGCATTCTCCAATGCTTGTTCTGAATTTGGTTTAACAATTAGCAAAAAGAAGACACAGATTATGTCACAAGGTGCACATGGGGTACCATCAATCTTTATTGACGACGCCGAACTAGAGATAGTAGACCATTTTACATATCTAGGATCAGTGGTAAATAGCAAATTATCCCTAGATCAGGAAATCAACATCCGGATTGGTAAGGCAGCAACAACAATGAACAGGTTAAGAAAAAGAGTCTGGGAGAACAGGAAGCTTACTGCCAAAACAAAAGTCCTTGTCTATCAAGCCTGTGTCCTTAGTACTCTTCTCTATGGCAGTGAAACCTGGACAACTTACTCACACCAAGAGAACAATTTAAACAGCTTTCATATGCGGTGTCTGCGAAGAATTCTTGGTATTAAGTGGCAAGACAAAATCACAAATACTGAAGTATTGGAAAGATCAGGTTGTGTGACAGTTTATTCCATGCTCAGTCTTCGTAGACTTAGATGGATAGGACATCTTAGGAGGATGGATGATGGTAGAATACCAAAGGATATCTTTTTTGGTGAATTACAGATGGGTAAGAGATCTCAGGGTCGGCCTCTACTACGATACAAAGATGTGTGTAAGCGGGACATGATTGATACAGGCATTGATAATGCACATTGGGAGCAAGTCGCCGCTGAACGTGTTGCATGGAGGGCAAATATCAGAAATGGAATAAAGTCAAAGGAGAAAATTATTGCAGAAAGTCACACACCAAGCGTTTGAGACGTAAGATGGTGCATGATGGTGGAAATGACCACGTGTTCACATGCACCCACTGTGAACGGACATTTACAGCGCAAATTGGCCTTATCAGTCACACTCGCTACCGCCATAGTTAAAAGTTATTATGCCTTTTTAAAGCACAAACTATCGTCTGTCAAGACGGCAAGGGCGAATGATATATATATATATATATATATATATATATATATATATATATATATATATATGTATGATATATATATAAACAAATAAACTTTATTTTCAAAGGGTTAAGAATTGGGCACGCAGGCCCGTCTAACATTCCGCCCCTTTATCACTCTCTTTCATACATTATATCATTCACACATCATTCAAGGCTAACTGAAAACAGCAACAATATAAAAGATATGCATTATAAACGCATATGGACAATGAAAAATCAATACTACACGACTCTGTAATAGTAATAACTGGTGTGGCACTTGTTATTAGCTATGTGGAATATACTGGCCTACCAAAAGGGGACTTGATTTGGAACAACCATCCCAGATTGTAGAGCAGTAGTCAAAATATGTCTGTATGTGAGAAGTATAGAATATTTTCCTTGAGTCCTCATCAAGAAATTTTTAATTTTGGCAAGTTGGTAGACATTTTTCGCTGTTTGTTTAGTGAACGCTTGAACGTGAGGATTAAAGGTTAGGTTTGTATCAATGATGAGGCCTAATGTTTTGTGCTCAATTACAGTTTCTACTGGCATGTTATCGATGTGAAGTTGAAGTAATCTGCGTAAATTTAGAGTGTGAAGTCTTTGTCTGGTTGTTAATAACATTGATTTTGTTTTAGTGATGTTAATTTGCATACGGTTCGCATGGCTCCAACTAACTACATTATTTAATTCTTGTTGCAAAGACGACTCCATCAAATTACTGTTTTCAGCGTTTGTATAATAGTACAGTCGTCTGCAAATAGATCGCAGGACGAGGAAAGATGCTAAGGTAGATCATTAATATATATGGCAAATAATAGAGGGCTAAGAATAGAGCCTTGCGTTACTCCAGTATTGAAGGTAGTGGTTTGGGACAGAGATTTATTGTATGATACTACTTCCTTTCTGTTTGACAGAAAAGATGTTATTAGCGTCACAACATTAGGGCCAATTTTCATTGTCTCTAGTTTTTTAATTAAAATGACATGTTCTGTCATATTAAATGCTTTCTTGAAATCGATAAACACAGCTCCACATAGATTGTTGTTATTTATATTCTGGTGCCAATTTTCTATTATGTTTGTTAGGGCCGAATGGCAAGAATATTTTGGTCGAAATCCTGATTGACTGTCATCTATAAGCTTGTTGCGATCTAAATACTCTAATGTTACTTTGTGAGTGTGTTTTTCTAGTTGTTTAGATAGTGATGATAGTAAAGAAATGGGTCTATAATTGTTCGGGAGACCATTGTCCAATGAACTAGATTTAAGGAGAAGATACACTTTGGCGATTTTGAGAGCTGGTGGAAAGTGACCTTTGGTGAGACACTGATTATATATATATATATATATATATATATATATATATATATATATATATATATATATATATATATATATATATATATATATATATATATATATATATATATATATAGGCTAGTGATACACATATCACTGGCGCAGCACAGCGGAGAATCCGATTGCTGATTCCATCTAACCCAGATGAGTTTTTTTTTTTTTAGGTTACTGACGTAAGTGAATACTTCAGTGACTGTCATTAGCGGTAAGTCAAAACGGATATCCATGGAGCATCTATTCTCGCAAAATGATGACAGTAAAGATAAGTTGCAAGGAGAATTTGGTATTGAAGCTTTCAACTGATCTATGTCAGTTTGAAATAAGTTACTGAATTGGTCGCATGAAATAGTATTTGATGGTAATGAATTTGAGACGTTATACTTGTTTGTCAGGGTGTTAATTGCCTTCCAACAGATTATGTTGCTTCGCCAGACACTAGCATGCTGAGATCGGCAGGTGTGTTTAGTGAGTCACCTATCAGTTTCTGTTCTGATTATGTGGTTGTTTCGGGATTTGAAATTTAAATATTGAGCACAACCCACTACTGGCAACGCCGATCGCATTCTGGTATGAACCTAAGGCCTATCCACGTCAATATGGAAGCACTATACTCGAGTTTCGCCCTCATTTGAGCTCGTCAGTAGTGCATATCCCTGACCGGATCCGGAAACAGTCCCGGATCACGCGTGTGAAGCGGGTGTGTTACCACGCGGCACACACTGGACACACCAAATTATCACAACAGAACATCACAACGCTACCCATCGTAGGCTATGCTCAAGATTGCCCAATCGCCGCGACCGACGTCCGTCAATCGATGGGACCCGAACGATCAGGACTTCTCACTGGCAAGGAACACCAGGCCTCCTAAATCCAGTGAGCAATAATGAATTGATTATGTGGTTGTTTCGGGATTTGAAATTTAAATATTGAGCACAACCCACTACTGGCAACGCCGATCGCATTCTGGTATGAACCTAAGGCCTATCCACGTCAATATGGAAGCACTATACTCGAGTTTCGCCCTCATTTGAGCTCGTCAGTAGTGCATATCCCTGACCGGATCCGGAAACAGTCCCGGATCACGCGTGTGAAGCGGGTGTGTAACCACGCGGCACACACTGGACACACCAAATTATCACAACAGAACATCACAACGCTACCCATCGTAGGCTATGCTCAAGATTGCCCAATCGCCGCGACCGATGTCCGTCAATCGATGGGACCCGAACGATCAGGACTTCTCACTGGCAAGGAACACCAGGCCTCCTAAATCCAGTGTTTACCAAATGGATCGATGGATTTAGGAGGCCTGGTGTTCCTTGCCAGTGAGAAGTCCTGATCGTTCGGGTCCCATCGATTGACGGACGTCGGTCGCGGCGATTGGGCAATCTTGAGCATAGCCTACGATGGGTAGCGTTGTGATGTTCTGTTGTGATAAGTTGGTGTGTCCAGTGTGTGCCGCGTGGTTACACACCCGCTTCACACGCGTGATCCGGGACTGTTTCCGGATCCGGTCAGGGATATGCACTACTGACGAGCTCAAATGAGGGCGAAACTCGAGTATAGTGCTTCCATATTTTCGTGGATAGGCCTTAGGTTCATACCAGAATGCGATCGGCGTTGCCACTAGTGGGTTGTGCTCAATATTTAAGTTTCTGTTCTGTCTGCTGAATTTGACGAATTGTGTCGAGAGCCTCTCAGAGATGACGTCAGCTGCTCACTGGGCAAGCAACCTGTTTTTAGAGTGGTGGAGATGCAATGTGTGTAACGAAGCTGATATTTTGATTTCGACTTGTGCGCCGTGTCGGTCCACCCATCACCCGAACGAGCACTATCCTGAATTAGTTGCTGGATTTCCACTTCCGTGGCCCCTGCTGGCCACTCCCTGCACTCCCGGCTCAATGTGACTATAACTCTGCACAAGTCTGACTGCTCCGCTTGCACTCTGACCCAATCCTATCCTCGCCTAGTGTTCTCCAAGGGGCACATCTGTCTGAACGTATCCTCCGCCTGAACCATCCATGATTTCCCTCTTATCAGTCGTTGAACTTAACGGTGTCCAGCGCCACATGCAACGGGTGATCTGTGTCTGCAGCTACTCTGAGGTATGCCTTTTCCTGCATCACCTTGAGCCTACCATCAACAGTCGGCAGACCAAGGATGTAGCTCTTGCCTGTAGCTCTTGGGCTGTTTGCTCCCTATGTCTCGCCTGCCTATATGCAAGAATATCATCTGCAAATGTTAGTATCCTTCCACATCCTGGTGCTTCTAGGTGTGCAGTCTTGTTCGTATACACGTTAAAGAGCACCGGTGAGATTGCAGATCCCTGTGACAGTCCCGGGGTTAAAATATGTGGCTCTGAGGGAGCAACCCGACGAGAGCGCAGGACGGCTGCTATCCAGTTCACCAACCAGGGATTGACCCCCTTCTCCATCAGTGCAGTCATCAAAATTTCAATTCGAACTCTTTTGCATGCATCCTCGAGATCAAGCACTGCCGCCATCGTTTCCTGTCTGCTCTGGAACCCCTCATAAACATCAAAGGCAAAAGTGGCTGCATTTTACCAGGTATCTTTTCCTGGCGTGTAGCTCCCCAGGCCTCTTGGAAGAAGTTCCCCCTTTCCAAAAACTCTTGCAGCTTGACAGCGACTATCTTCTCTAGAACCTTCCCAAATGTATTTTGAAGGGTGATGATCCTAAAGCCGCTAAGCTGTGAATGATCATTGAATGGTTTTGGGAGAGGGATGAGATAGCTGTGCACCCAATCCTGCGGTACTGATGCTGTCCTAGTGCTCAGGTTACAGCAGTTAGGTCATCTCCTTCAGGTCTGCCTCGCTCAACGCCTTCATGTGGCCATACTTAACCTCTTCGGGCCCTGGTGCCGAGTCTTTTGCCTTTTTCAAAACATGTTTAACATCTTCAACCCGTATGATGTCTTCATAATGCATATTCTTTATGGTGCCATATAATTCCTCTCTAACTGCATCCCTGATGTCCGCATCATTACGATTGGTCTGCTCTATAAGTCTCTGGAGAAACGCCTCCCCTTTCTCTTTGTCTGTTGTCACGCGCACACCATCATCTCTATAAATTGTTCCCACTGTCGTAGGCCGATAGTTTCTTTGTATTTGTCTGTGCAGTTTCCAGAACTTTCTGCAGTGTTTTATCACCTCCAATCTCCTTCATGAAACATTCCCATTTTTTTGTTTTTGGCCTCAAGCACAGCGCTTGAAGACCTTCCACCTTGTGTTTCTTGACATTTTCCGCTGTTTCCACTTCCTCTCGTGAGCTTCAGGGTGTCTGTCGCACTATCCTTAGCTGCTTCACTGCAGCTCTCTTTGCTTTCCAAGCATAGTCTACTTCTGGGGTCCACCATGGTGGCTGCAAATAATGAATTTAACGTCCTGTTGCAAGCCACCTGTCTGAGGCGTCCAAGAAGGCTATCGATCCACTCATACCGGAAGGTCTTGCGCGCTCTCGCAGTCTTAACTTTCCTGGATTTAGAGATCAGGACTGCGCATGGCATGTGATCACTCCCATGGTCATTCAAAACAGCCCACTTTACATCAAGAACTGATGACTGGGAGACGAGTGCCAAGTCAATAGCTGTGGCTGCATCGCCAAGCCTCATTGCCGTTCTAGTCGGCCTACCATCATTTATGCAGACCACATCGGAGTCCACCATGGCATCCGCAAGGGCAATTCCCTGTCGGTTTTCTCCACTACTGTAGAAATCTCTGCTCCTCGCATTGAAGTCTCCACATATGAGTAGCCTATCACCTGGTAATTCCCCCAATTCCTTAAGCCAGTCCCAGTGTTCCTTTCTGACAAAAAAGTCCACAGTGGCATATACTTTTATGATGTTCCAACTTAAGCCATCAATCTCCATGTGTATGCCCTGGACCTCTCTTGCACTCTGATTCCACTGGCAAAAGTCAGTTACCACATGCTTCACTCGTTCCTTCACTAGCAGACCTTGCCCATGTCTCTTCTGACCAGTAGGAGTTATATAACTGGCGTACCCAGGGCAATGGATATTTGTCTGTATTTAGCTCCTGGAGCATGAGGACATCAAAATCATATATTAGCCTCTCCAATACAGGACCTCTCTGCCTGGCACTACGACAATTCTAGTATCCCACTCTTACATGGTTGAAACCTAGTCTCTCCACATTTTGCCTTGTTCTCCAGGCGCCTGCCCTCCTATTTATATGCCTTCTTCTCCCACAATTTCCACGTCTTCTCCCTCTCACTCTCTCTCTCTTCGATAGCCTCTGAAAGATGTGTCAAGCGCAGAGCACGCGCTCCGTAGCTCCAGCGACGATTCCCGTGTTTAATTAATTCCATAAGGAAAGTTTGGATATTGCAGGAAATAACCGGTCACCCTAGCATTGCCTGCTTGCTAGGGAAGAGGCAGGGGATATCCCGCAGGAGTCCATACGCCTGGTGCCGCCCCGCACGCCTGCCAGACGTCCAACGTTCACGACCAGTTTACCCATGGCCATCCAGTTCCTCAGCACGCTGGTCCACCTTGAACTTGGGGGTTAATATGTGGAGTTTTCCGTCTCCTAGATGGACTGCTACACTCAGGAAATAAATGACCGTAGACCCCGACGTAGACCAAGAAGACGGTGGAGAGATAATATATATATACAGACTTACAAGCACTTGGAATCAACGACTGGCAAGAGAGGGTCAACCAGAGAGACGAATGGAGACGGATTGTATCTGCAGCAGAGAACCTCAATGACTCTGAACGCTGAAGAAGAAGAAAAGAAGAAGAAGAAGAAGAAGAAGAAGAAGAAGAAGAAGAAGAAGAAGAAGAAGAAGAAGAAGAAGAAGAAGAAGAAGAAGAAGAAGAAGAAGAAGAAGACGGACTGCTGTCTAAAGCTAACGGGTTCCAACTACTCGAGGGGGGGGGGGGGGGTAGAGCGCCCCTGACTCGCTTGGCAGGCACGTCTCCAATTATTTGAGGTATTTTCTAAGGAACTAGGATCCCACCCTGAGATCCCACCTCGCCCTCTGTGCCCACCACCAGTTGGTCCGCGGCTGCTTATTGGGTATTCGCAGCTAACTTCTATATCTAGAGGCCGTTCCACGATCGGCCACCTGTGGACGCGATGGGTTGGGGATAGTCGCCCCAGCCTTACCCAGAGACAGACAAGAATAAACGTGAATAGACCAACAGAAACCGCAGACCTCAACAATAACCACAGCTGAAAGAAGCAGGCTGAACGAGGCCGAATTTGGAATTTTCGTTTTTAAAGCAAGCAAGCATGTAAGCATACTTTCCTATGTCGCCATTTCAACTGAAGCCTCGAACCAGAACGATACAGATATGCCATCTAGTCACTTCCTTCTCGCATGTCAAACGACATTGCGTATAGAAAACATTTGTGTCGGCGGTTGCATGCTCGTTATTTGTTTTAACTATTGTAAACATAACCTTTGTATTGGTGATGTCTGCCGTGTTACACCGCTCTCCCTTCGCCTGGCAAATGACTGTGTGACATGAACAGTAAGTGGTGTGTGTGTGTGTGTGTGTGTGTGTGTGTGTGTGTGTTTGTGTGTGAGTGTGAGTTTAAACGTTGTGTGTGCGAGTTGAGTTGAGGTGAGTTGAGTCAGGAATCGACATCACTACTCACAGCACGTGTGACATTCTCCATCCTCATCTTCAACAATCAGCGAAGTGTTCTAATTCAAATGGTACCGTTATTTCTGATTACATAGCCCTACACACACAATATTTGTGGATGCCAAATATCTTACACCTATCTATGCTTAAAAGAGGCTTGCTAAATCCAAATATTACATTTATTGGTCTATAGCAGCTCTGATGCTTTAGATGCATGCATGTGTGTAATTAATTACTAACATTACAATCAATCCCCGGTCCAGACAGCGTCACAACAGAAATGATTAATGCTTTAGAAGAATATGGAATAGATAAAGTTACCAGTCTGCTTAATACACTATATGGTACTGGAAATATACCTCATGAGTTATGTAATTCTGTATTTATTGCAATCCCAAAGAAATCAGGAGCCTTGGAATGTGATCAACATCGAACAATTAGTATAATGAGTCACATCACAAAGATTTTGCTAAGAATTATTATGCAAAGAATTAGGAGGAAAATACAACCTGAAATAGGAGAAGAACAATGTGGGTTTGTAGTAGGCAAGGGTACAGTAAATGCTGTGTATATACTGAGAACCGTAATCGAACGTTCTATAGAAGTAATCAAAGATCTACACCTTTGCTTTATTGACTACACAAAGGCTTTTGATAAAGTGAGACATGTCAACATGATAAGGATGCTTGAAGATCTACAAATTGATGGGAAAGAGCTTAGACTTGTAAAAAACATATATTGGAAACAACAAGCTGCCATAAGAGTTGATAATGAAGTAAGCCAATATCAGCCTATTAAGAGAGGTGTGAGACAGGGATGTGTAATGTCTCCAGATCTGTTTTCCCTGTACAGTGAAAATATTTTCAGAAATATTGAAAATATGGAAGGAATCAACATTGGGGGACGATGCATCAATAACATTAGATATGCAGATGATACAGTCTTGATTGCAGACAATGAACAGGACCTGCAAAATTTAGTAGATGCGGTTGTTACACACAGTGAACAACAAGGGTTAGAATTAAATTGTAAAAAGACACAGATTATGGTCGTCACTAGGAAGAACGAAATACCACAGTGTAATATACAAGTAAATGGGAATATTCTTCAACAAGTGAATAGGTACAATTATCTCGGAACAGTAATAACATCTGATGGGAGATGCCTTGAAGAGATTAAAACAAGAATCGCCATGGCAAAAGTAGCCTTTAGCAAGATGAAAAACATACTGACCAATAAAAAGATGTCAATTGAAACGAGAAAAAGAGTGTTGAGATGCTACATAGAACCTGTACTTTTATATGGATGTGAAGCTTGGACAATGAGCAGCCAGGCTGAAAAACATCTGATGGCTGTAGAAATGTGGTTTCTGAGGAAAATGCAAAGAATACCATGGACAGCCAGAAAGACCAATGAACAAGTCCTTCAAGAAACAAATGAAGATCGTAAACTGATCAGAGACATTAGACGTAGACAGTCACAATTTTTTGGGCATGTTATGAGAAGAAATGATTTGGAGAACTTGGTGACAACTGATAAGATCGAGGGGAGCAGACCAAGGGGAAGACCTAGAAACAAGTATCTGGATGGCTTGGCCTTGTGGCATAGTCGAGACAGAAACACGGAACTGATCCACGACTCTGTTGATCGAGTGAGATGGCAGAACATGACCGCCCACGCTTACCGGCATGGCACATGATGGATGGATTACAATATGTTATGTATAAGGCTCTGGAAATAAAAACCATTTCATCTCCTCCCTTACAGAATGAAACTGCTTGTTTACTTACAGTTTCAGTTTTCCAAGAATCTTCAAAGAATTGCATTTGTTATATTTGAACCCACTACATGCATGTTAGTATGCTAGTTATTTTCTTACACTTCTAACACAGAATGACATCATCTTCAAGAAGAGTGTGTTTTCTTTCACTGTATGTATTTGGGGGTTATATTTGTAGAGAGTGCACTTTGTAAGATATGCATAGGAAGCATATTACTATATTTGTGATATGGCATACTTTGCTTATTTTAAAGTAAAACTAGGTGACAAGGATAAGTCTTAATCTCCTCATATTGTTTGCAAAACATGTGTTGAACACCTGTGACAGTGGACTTGTGGAAATATTGTTTGTTGCAAATTTGGAATTCCAATAGTTTGGAGAGAGCCCAAGAACCACTATGATTACTGGTATTTCTGTGTTGTCAATATCTAGAGAATTAATGAAAAATATCCGAGACATATATCTCTCCAAGGAATCTTCAGATCTTTCGGCTTCAAGATTGAAAGAAATATAAATAATGACTGCTGAAACAAAGGTACATTTTATCGCAGCAGAGAGCAAGGCCTTCTTCCATTCTTTTGCAAAGAAAACAACACTGTGTTTTGTATTATTAATGTTGGAGGTTTTGTAAACAAAATGGGTGTAAATTATACACCAGATGAGTGGCGACGTTTCGTTGACAACTCTAAAAGAAGTTTGAAAGGTGTTCTCTTACTCTATTTTAGCAGAAATGGCTCAATTCCAATTGCTCATTCTACTACAATGCAGGAGGAGAATGCTACAGTAAGCACAGTTCTAGACAAATTGTAGTCTTTAGAACATATCTGGATAGTTTGTCCAGACCGCGTTTCGTTAATTTCGCGTTGGTATCGTTGCCGGTCGTTCAGAAAGCAATGGCAAACCCCTGAACGTAAACTTGCCAAGAAATTACTGCCGCAGAAATGCTGGTGTTGACTGCGATGTCCTTTAAACAAGGATATGCTAATATATATATATATATATATATATATATATATATATATATATATATATATATATATATATATATATATATATATATATACACACACACACATACATATAAATAAGCAGTTGAGTGCCAGACCACATTGATTATGCGTTATATGATAAACTTGTATTCGCAAAAGATCACATTGTTGAGTGACTGAGATGCTGCCCAACATACCGGCAACCATCAAGCTGGTCTGTATTGCCGTGGTCGTCAAAGTGCCAGAGTCGCAACAACAATGTAAGCATGTTTCTGCTGGCTATATACTTTCTGCTAGCTAAACACTGTCTTCTGCTGGCTATGTACTGACGACCGCACTATATAATGACTGCTGGCTATATACTTTCTGCTAGCTAAACACTGTCTTCTGCTGGCTATGTACTGACGACCGCACTATATAATGACTGCTGGCTATATACTGTCTGCTAGCTAAACACTGTCTTCTGCTGGCTATGTACTAACGACCGCACAATATAATGACTGCTGGCTATATACTTTCTGCTAGCTAAACACTGTCTTCTGCTGGCTATGTACTGACGACCGCGCTATATAATGACTGCTGGCTATATACTTTCTGCTAGCTAAACACTGTCTTCTGCTGGCTATGTACTGACGACCGCACTATATAATGACTGCTGGCTATATACTTTCTGCTAGCTAAACACTGTCTTCTGCTGGCTATGTACTGACGACCGCGCTATATAATGACTGCTGGCTATATACTGTCTGCAGGCTATATAATGACTGATGTATATATATACTGTCTGATGGCTATATATTGACTGCTGGTTATCTACTGTCTGATGTTGTATCTATTGTCTTCTGCTATATACTATTTCATTCTCTATGTACTGTCTGCTCGCTATATACATTCTGGTGTGCTATGTATTGCCTGCATGCTATATACTCTCTAGTGCAATATATACTGTCTGCTGGCCATATACTCTCTGGTGCGATAAACACTGTCTGATAGCAGTATAATATCTGGTGAGCTATATACTTTCTGCAAATGTACTGCCTGCTGGCTACATACTGTCCTTCGATATACTGTCTGCTGGCTATATACTGTCTGCTGGCTATATACTGTCTGCTGGCTATATACTGTCTGCTGGTTATATACTGTATGATGGCTATATACTATCTGCTGGCTATATACTGTCTGCTGGCTATATACTGTCTGCTGGCTATATACTGTCTTCTGGCTATATACTGTCTGCTGGCTATATACTGTCTGTTGGCTATATACTGTCTGCTGGCTATATACTGTCTGCTGGCTATATACTGTCTGCTGGTTATATACTGTATGCTGGCTATATACTATCTGCTGGCTATATACTGTCTGCTGGTTATATACTGTATACTGGTTGTATACTATCTTCTGGCTATATACTGTCTGCTGGCTATATACTGTATGCTGGCTATATACTGTATGCTGGCTGTAAAGTGTCTGCGTTGGATATATACTGTCTGCTGGCTATATACTGTCTTCTGGCTATATACTGTCTTCTGGCTATATACTGTCTGCTGGCTATATACTGTCTGCTGGCTATATACTGTCTGCTGGCTATATACTGAATGTGGGCTATATAATGTCTTCTCTCTATATACTGTCTGTCGTGCTATACACCGTCTGCTGTGCTAACGAAGTTGATAGCGAACTGTTCTGGTAATGTCATGAGCACGGTTTGTCTTGTCGGTTCCTGGGCTTTTCGCTTGAAAAGGTGAGGGATAGATTTACCACGTACTTCTCCTTGCTTTCATGTCTACAAGAGTCAATGCGCTATCACATCACAGCCTCATAACATGACACTGCATTTGGACAAGTTTATAAATATATATATATATATATATATATATATATATATATATATATATATATATATATATATATATATATATATATATATATATATATATATATATATATATATATAATGTCTGCGATGTGTGTTTTAGTGTAATCGTATGGACTAACCATTTGTCTGGTTTGATTCCTTCCCATACAATTCATTGATCAGATTGTTCTCACTCGTTTATCCCTGAGTCATCCCTTCACTACTGGCAAACGCTGCCCTATATTAACAATGTAATGTCTGAATCACGTATTGAAGACACTGGTAAGGTGGGCCTCATTTTGGCGACTCCCATACTCCTGTTGTCGACAACATCATTGTTCCATTCTCACCTGCATCTGTTCCAATATGACATGCCAGTCCTGGTCTCGCACATACTGATGGCAGCTGTCCTTGGAGAGGTCAAGGACAAGGCAACAACTTCTCGCTCAGTTGGCACTACGGTAGCGTGTCGGGAGGAAAGTATTTACACCCGTCTTTTTTTTCCCGAAACGTGCAATTCAAGTTCTTATCCACAACGATCTCAACGCCCGTTGCTTCGGACTTAAGACTTTAAACTTTGTCTTGCACTGAGTCAATAGCCAACCAAGATGTAGTGTTGCCTCAATGTTCATTTAACAGCAACCAGGATTTAGTGTTGTCTCTATGTTTACATCACGTGATACCCTCGTTGTATTTAACCACAGAAGTCACAAACAATATGTTGCACGATTTATTGCCCGGCATGTTTTACTCCATCTTGCATAATGCAGTTGCATATTAAATGAAGTGAATAATCGAATTATACCTTAACTGAAAAATTTAAAACACATAACCACAGGTATTTTTCGATTGCAGAGAATCAGTTCTGGTATACAAATGTCTTTATTTTTGTCTTCATGCATCCTGTTCCCCCCACTGGGACATGGGCTATCAACAATTCACTCCAAGATCTTCTATCCGTAGCGTACCTCGGAGCTCGGCTCTTGCCCACTTCTAGTATCATACCTGTTCCAGCTCACTCCAAGATCTTCTGTCCGTAGAGTACCTCGGAGCTCGGGTCATGCCCACTTCTAGTATCATACTTGTTCCAGCTCACTCCAAGATCTTCTGTCCGTAGAGTACCTCGGAGCTCGGGTCATGCCCACTTCTAGTATCATACTTGTTCCAGCTCACTCCAAGATCTTCTGTCCGTAGAGTACCTCGGAGCTCGGGTCATGCCAACTTCTAGTATCATACTTGTTCCAGCTCACTCCAACATCTTCTGTCCGTAGAGTACCTCGGAGCTCGTGTCATGCCCACTTCTAGTATCATACTTGTTCCAGCTCACTCCAACATCTTCTGTCCGTAGCGTACCTAGGAGCTCGGGTCATGCCCACTTCTAGTATCATACTTGTTCCAGCTCACTCCAACATCTTCTGTCCGTAGAGTACCTCGGAGCTCGGGTCATGCCCACTTCTAGTATCATACTTGTTCCAGCTCACTCCAAGATCTTCTGTTCGTAGAGTATCTCGGAGCTCGGGTCATGCCCACTTCTAGTATCATACTTGTTCCAGCTCACTCCAAGATCTTCTGTCCGTAGAGTACCTCGGAGCTCGGGTCATGCCCACTTCTAGTATCATACTTGTTCCAGCTCACTCCAAGATCTTCTGTACGTAGAGTACCTCGAGGCTCGGGTCATGCCCACTTCTAGTATCATACTTGTTCCAGCTCACTCCAAGATCTTCTGTCCGTAGAGTACCTCGGAGCTCGGGTCATGCCCACTTCTAGTATCATACCTGTTCCAGCTCACTCCAAGATCTTCTGTCTGTAACGCACCTCGGAGCTCGGGTCATGCTCACTTCTAGTATCATACCTGTTCCAGCTCACTCCAAGATCTTCTGCCTGTAACGCACCTCGGAGCTCGGGTCATGCTCACTTCTAGTATCATACCTGTTCCAGCTCACTCCAAGATCTTCTGTCTGTAACGCACCACGGAGCTCGGGTCATGCTCACTTCTAGTATCATACCTGTTACAGCTCACTCCAAGATCTTCTGTCTGTAACGCACCTCGGAGCTCGGGTCATGCTCACTTCTAGTATCATACCTGTTCCAGCTCACTCCAAGATCTTCTGTCTGTAACGCACCTCGGAGCTCGGGTCATGCTCACTTCTAGTATCATACCTGTTCCAGCTCACTCCAAGATCTTCTGTCTGTAACGCACCTCGGAGCTCGGGTCATGCCCACTTCTAGTACGAAGGTAAGCTAATAAGTCAGTCACAAATGGATGTAGAAAAATAACTAAATATGATAACATCTTGAAACCAGTTTATTTGTATACATGCATTGTCCCTTTGTTTCTCAACATAATTTCCACCAACATTGATGCACTTATTCCATCGTTTTATCATTCCTCCCAAACCGGCGGCATAGAATTCCGTGCCTTGTTGTCATTTACCTGCCATCCGACAGAACTGTGTGACGTACTTACTGACTCGCCCGTGTAACTTGTTCTACCCAACTATGCACCGCTTAGCGGTAAATCGCTAAGGGCTGAGTCTACTGAAATCTCACCTTGGCGGGAGACATTTCGCGAATGACGTCGAAGTTGAATGTGAAGTGAAAACGTGGTTTAGAAATCAGAGCACGCAATTCTATGCGGCCGGATTGAGAGAACTGATAAAACGATGGGATGAGTGAATCAATGCTAGTGGAAATTATGTTGAGAAATAAAGGGACAATGTGTGTACAAAAATAAACTGGTTTAAAGTTGTTATCATATTTAGTTATTTTTCTACAGCCATTTTTGACTTACTTATTAACTTTCCCTCGTATCATACTTGTTCCAGTTGTGCCATCTCTGGTGTAATAATTCTTGTAATCGTTCTTGTAGTCATTGGTCACCAGCTTCACTAGTACAACAATTGTTTGTTGCGATGGTCCAGACAGTTTCTATTTCGTTAGTCTATTCCATGAACTGTCATGTCATCACACTACCAGTTACAATATGTTACCCAGCTTCCTGCAGATTTTAAGTCAATAATCTCGTATTTTCATTTTCTCGAGATTAACACAAGTTTCGTGTCTTCCAAGTAATATTGTCATGGGTAGCCCGATACAAACACGCTTCACGTCATCAAGCTAATATTGTCATTTTAGCCAAATATAAACTAGTATTATGTCTATAAACTAATATTTTCATTTTTACACAGATACAAACAAATGACACGTCATTAAGTTAATATTATCATTCCTGAAAATTCCCCCAGCCTGTGACAGTGGATGGTTTGGGGAGAAATGTAGTTTTCAGTGCCATTGTCTCCAGTCTCCCACTTGTGACTCAGACGGAAATTGTCCAGACAACGGCAAATGTGCCACCGGTTACTTTGGTCCAGCTTGTCAGTATGGTTAGTGTGTTTGTTCACATGCCATTGTCAGATCTAAATGTTATTAGTCCTACATTAACTCAGATAAATTATCAAATGACTCAGATAATGAGTAGCAAGCGTGACTCGCAATACCGCATACTGCACTCGAAATCGACACAGCTGGTTTCGAAAGAGACGATCTTGTTTTGGTTTACACAATGGTTTGAGCGTCAGTCCTTTGAAAGGCAATGGCATACTACTGAAAGTAAACTTACCTAGTCAATCACATACAAACAATGCTGGGGTTAACTGCGACATTATGTAAGTGATATGCAACTAAGTCTAAGTGTCAATGCCGATGAAATTACATCAACAATTGGTACGTCTATTGCTTTAAAAACAAACACAGCAAACATTCTACAAGGAAGGGACCTGCTTTGGGTCTGTGGCCTGATAAAATTGTCACATGCTGTAGGCCTCGATGCAAGCAGGTTTAGTAGCCTAATATGTCTCTCACTTAGCGAGACGACGAGCGCATGCGTCGTACTCTCCTTCCTCCGCGCTTATGGCATTATAAGTGTAGCTCCCTATCAACTATGCTAACTTAATATATATAATGGGCATTCATTTAAAATCCGTTCGTGCCGCACCGCGAGTAATTGCGTACGCTGAACATGATCATGTCATAGTCATGTGAGAAGTACTGACCAATGAATGAAAGAGCACGTGCCTGTCGGCCCATGATGCATAGGTTCTCTTTCTAACCGTTGAGAAAATGGCCGGGTTGATCCAAAGTCTGTCCAAAGAAGCTCAAAGAGTGCTGATTCAGTTTCTTTGAAGTATGTCGACCAGTGGACATTCATCGAAGAATAATAGCAGTGTACGGTAACAAATGTATGTCGAAGACAACAGTGACAGACTGGGCACGAATGTTTCGGAAAGGACGTCAGTTCACGACAGATCGTCGACGACCGGGTCACGCGCATTCTATTGCAACAGAAAAAAAAACCATCGCCAAAATTGATGCAGCAGTACAGATGAACCGATATCGAAGCATACGTTCGCTAGAGAACGAATTTGATGTGTCAATTGGAACAATTCAAAACGTCGTTCATAAGAAACGGCAATATCTGAAGATGTGTTCACAGTGGGTACCACGGATGTTGACTGACCACCATAAAGAGGAACGCTTGAGATTGTGTTTGAACCGAGTGGAGGGTGATGAATTTCTTTTCCACATAGTGGCAGGCGCTGAATC
>JACEFZ010015880.1:22500-44380 GCA_014155875.1 Cepaea nemoralis
TCCTATGGTTAGCATGTGTGAAATTAGTACATGATGAGTAAGTTCTCTATTCCGAATAATGAATATATTATATCTGCCTGTCTGTCTATCTATTTGTCTGCTTATGTGTTTGCATCTCGTTCTATCTAGATATATATCTTTCTTTCCGTTTATGTCTGTCTTTCTCCCTGTCTGTCTATCAATCGGTTAATTTGTCTGTCTGGTCTTTCTGTCTGTCGCTGACTGCGTTCGCGTTAAATTGGGGAAAAAGGAGGAAACGTCTTACCTTCCAAAACTGACAAGACCAGGGAAAGTAAAAAGAATGAGAACGTTCCAGAAATCTAGAGACAGAGGATGGGATGAATCATATCCCTACCTATATTAATGAATTTAAACTATTAGGCTGTGATAGCAACATTGAGTGTAAAAGCTAAATTTGCACAGTGTAACCTAACAAATCAGGAAAAATACAACAGCTCTTCATTCGTCAGATTCTACATCTTCAGGGACAACTAATCGTCATACAAACATCGAGTCATAACACCTATACATTACAGACAACCGCAGTCTAAAACCAAACACTAACGATGAAGTGGTCCCTAGCAAATAGGTAGACCTTCGGCCGCCAATCTAGGATATTCCTGCATGATGCGAAAGAGTACATTCTCTATTAAGAATACTGAACATGCAGTATGTCTGTCGGTCAGTCTCTCTGTCTGTCTGTCTGCTAGTCCGACTCTACCTGTTTGTCTGTCTATATTATTTGTTTGTCTTTCTATCTAGCTAACTATCTGTGTATCTGTCTGTGCCTGTCTCTCTGTTGTTCTCTCTCTCTCTATCAATCGGTCAATCGGTTGGTCTGATCTGTTTGTCTGTCTGTCTCTCTGGTCTGTATATCTGTCTGTCTCTCTCTCTCTCTCTATCTAGTGGAAAGATATAACAACATTATAGTGGAGGAGAAAGTGGATCTAAACAGTTAAATCACATGGGAAAAAATAAACTATAAGTAACTAGTAACGGTCAGGTATAACTTAGTATTGTAAAGAGCGTGTCCCATGATAACTATCCACTGCCAGAAGAAATGGTATATAGTGCATGCTTTCTTGGGGAAAGATGTTTTCATATGTTATGCTACCACCATCAATATCCCCGCAGCGGAGTATCCCCGTGCCTGCTCAGTCCTCCGATGCAGCGACATCTCAATGTATCTCTCCCACTGTCCCCATGATTATGTTAAAACATTGTATGTGTAACATGCCTGGGGTCATTAACATTACCGGCCATGAGAAATAATAGACGGAGGTAAAATTTGGCTGGGTAGTAGGTCTCTGGAAATGACAAATAAGAGGACAGACGGGGAAGGTTGGAGACAGTGATTTACGGGGGAGTTAAGGAGAAGTCAGCCGGGGAGTGTTGTTGTGGGGCAGACAGTTTGAGCTGTGCGGTAGTGTTGTGTGGAGTCAATATATCCAGCAAACGGCCTGTTTCAGAGGTGCCGGAGAATTAACGCACATTTCACTGGAGGCCCACAGTACAGAGGCAAGGTTTGCGCCTTTGAGAGAACTGTCTAGCAGACAAAACAGCGGCATAGTAAAAAGTCGTGAGGACACAAAGTTGGCGCTGTTTACGATAGCAGCGGGACAGTGTCGCTGAGTCCAGTGTGAGTGTGTGTGTGTATGTGTGTGTGTATGTGTGTGTGTGTGTGTGTAGCGAAGACAGTCGCAGGGTGTGTTCACAGATCGAGTAGCGTTCAGCGCAGATAAACAGAGAGGAGGGGCGCCAGCGGCTAAGTACGGTGAAATGCAGGTTAATTACTCGCCCGGGGAAGGAAGAAGTGTGATGAAGAGTGGAACATACAGAAGTGACAATTGCTAGTCCACCGAGAAGGGGTGAAAGACGGTGGTAGGACAGTGAGTGTTTATGTATAACGAAAATTTGCCGGTGTATCTGGAAAAAGGGGGAACATTACTTCAGATCACAACCAGATTCAGTGCGTGTTAATTTTTACAAAGAGGAACTGAGGTGACCTTGGGGGTCAAAGCTGTGTACAAGGGCATTTTACGGAAAACATTTCCACTGGAATGGACGGATGACTCAGGTGACTGAGAGGGTAGAACTGGATAAACAATACCAGTTGTTTTGCACCGAAACCAGGATTTATGTGCGTGATTGTTCCCATCGTGCTGTTATCATCATCATCCAGTCAGTTGGCAACAAACATTTGGTAACAAACTATCAGGGGCCGTCACCGCAAGAGTGGTCGAATTTATCTGCCAAAAAGTTACTATATACACACATTTACAATTCTGGATATTCATCACCATTTTAACTTTATCGGCAAACATGAATCATTACCATTAATTCGAGAAGATAGCAACCAAACAGGTTCAGACATTTTAGTCAGATCCAACCACTAAACGCATCCAGGCGAATTTTCGAAAACTACTCATACAACTGAAGACTTGTGTGCTATTATTGTTGCACTTTTGTCGGACTACTGCTTTGTACGGTGTACCTGCCATTCGTTTTGTTTCTTTTTAAGTGTCATGTGCTTAATCTGTTGATTTGTGTGTTATTGCATGTGTATAGTTGATAGGCATTTTTGCGAATTCTATCTGAATCAGGGTAGGTTTGGCCAAATGGTGTTCTTTCTTGTGCTTAAGATATCTTTTAAGGAATACGCTAAGAAGTAAGCATGGTCGTGTGTTTGCATTAGGTGTCCTGAACAATATCCAGTGCCGTAATTATAGCACGTCAAATCTGTGTATATTTAGTTCCTGGAGATTAATTTTTCTTCTTTCTTTATATTGACATATTGGTTGATTTGGATATATGGTGTTATTGTAATTTTCACGTTAAAATCTCCTATCTAGACGGTGTCTGTTGTTTTTATTTTATTTTATGTGCTCTAAGTTTTATATTACATGGGCTTCTCGATGTCGGTTTTGTTTGTGTGTGTGTCATTAGCCTATGCGGTCTAGCGTCTAATAGGTGTCATTTATTTGCATCACTCATTTGTGTATTTATATGTATGTTTAAACAATATTTCCAGGAACTTTCTACAACTATTTGTTACATACTCGTGGGAGTATAGGTAATATCCCCCCTCACCACCTAGTGCTTACAGAGGGACTGTGTGACTACATACTGATATTATCAGTACAATGAATTCACTTATAGTGTCAGTGGTGGTGTACTTAGGAAAAGTGCACTAAGACAAGCAGCAGGGTCTTTATATTATAGTTGACAGACGGACAGTTAAGTGTCCACAATTACAAGATGCATATTTTAATGGAATATATTGAAGCAGGGGAACAGTTAGGACTGAAGGGCAAAGATTTGCAGGGGTTTGCAGAAGCGAAAAGTGAAAGCATATAATCAATGGGAAAAGATATCAAAGACAGGCTGAGAGAGAACAAAGACAGGTTGAACTCGAAAACAAACGCCTACAGGAAGAAAGGATTAGCTGAAGCCCAATGCCAACAAGAAGAAAAGTTAGCTGAAGCCCAAAGCCTACAGGAAGAAAATGTTAGCTGAAGCCCAACGCCTACAGGAAGAAAAGTTAGCTGAAGCTAAGCGGCTACAGGAAGAGAAAGAGAACACAGGTCAATTTAATGCAACTAGAACTTGAAAAGTTAAAACAAACAAATGCGGTGGAAATTGAGAAAGAGGAGATTAAGTGTCAGATGGAAACTGAAATTGCACTAAAAAATCAGAACTAGCGTCTAGGGGTAAAAGTGAGGAATGCAGAAGACCTTCGCACTCGTCACAGCGACTAAAACTGCCATATTTTACGGACAGAGACCGCCTTGAAGATTATCTTCACAGATTTGAGGCTTCTGTTAAGGCTTTAGGCATTCCAGAAGGAGAGTATGCTATGAGGCTAAGTGAGTAACTGACGGGAAAGGCCCTAGATACCATGTTCAATTTACCTGTGGCAGAAATAAACAATTATATTATTCTAGCGTCAACGCTTGCTTATAAAGTTCAACCTAACTGAGCATGGATACAGAACAAAGTTCAGACATTTAGTGCCAGAGACAAATCAGAACTTTACAGATTTTGTCAATACAGTGAAGAACACGTTTAATAAATAGATGGAGCTTGCATAAGTTGGAAAATATTTTAATCGATTAGTGGATTTGATGCTAAGAGACAAGATATTATCGTCATATAATGCAAACTTAGTGGCTTTCTTTCAAGAACTTAAACCAAAGGACAGAGCACACAATATCCCAGTTATGGAAATCTACATGACTGCACATTCCAAATAGTTCTATTGGCAGACAAGTGGATGAGGAAATAGTCTCTGCAGCGTATACTAAACAGGATCAAAATCCTGGGATCAGACCAAGAGCGAAAAGTGTAGATTTAACACATAGGTATGAGCAACAGGGACCTCAAGACAATGGTTTCCGTGGCAATAGTTTTGGCAGATCAGGACGTTACCCAGACCACAGGAGAAATTTTAAGAGGCGTCCGAATAGTTATGCCGGTTGCTGGAATTGTGGGAGCTGGAGACACTAGGCAGCACAGTGTGATGTACAACCTTGCAATGGGCCAACAAATAATAGGAGGAAGGACATAATTTGTTTCAAATGAGGAGGGACCGGGCACTTTAGCTATCATTGTACGATATGAGAAACTGATCACTCTAATGCAGCGCACGTAATTGAGACAATTACTAATGAGATGTTGTAGTGGATGCAAACCTCTTTTTTTATAAAGACAGTGAACCTGTCTTAATGTGCGGTCACCCTTTTCAAGCAGGATCAGCAGTGCATGCAGGAGGAAGTTTGCATAATGGGTTTGTTAATGACAGTCCAGCCTTAACCCTCAGAGATTCTGGTTGTATGACCATCAGGGTTAGAAAAAGTCTAGTACATCCCTCGGATTACATAGACTAAACGGTCAAGTGTATAACGTTTAATGGTACAGTATAATTATACCCATTGGTGTGATCACAGTGACAGAACCATATATCACAAGAAAAGTGACAGCGTGTGTTCTGGACTCACCAGTGGCAGGTTTGATCATTGGAAATGTGCCACGAGTTAAAGAGTGTACAGAATAGGAAGTAGTTCATTGGTACCACAAACATGGTGTTATCAGTAACGAGGTAGTTACCAGAAGAAAACCTAGATTAGATACTATAGCTGAAGAAGAAGACGCACATGAAGTTGACAACCAGATAGGGACTAAAGATAGCACCGCTGAAAAAGAGAAGACTGATCCCAAGCAAAGCCCTTGTGACTGTCAAAGACGAGACAGCACTCTTGAAAATGATTGTCAGATGTATTGTAATCCAGAACATAAACGATTAACGAACGAGAAGGGTGGCTTTGAAGGGACGAATAATAGTTTCACTAACGATGTGTCAGATGACAAGACTATAAGCAGCCAAAGTGGGATACCTTTAGAGCATAGAGACCGATATATAAGAACAGCTCAGGATATTTCATGTGCAGTGCACGTAGGAATAATGCATACGCAGTAGAGAGCAGTGTGCCAGTTATATTGGCCAGGATTTTGTAAAGAGGGCAAGCTAAACTTAGAATCCTGTGTAATGGTGTAAGAGATAGATAGGGAAGTTAAGTCGGTTCAAAAGAGTGCTAACGACATCACTGACCCAGGGTTAGAGATAGCATACAGACGATTTAAATATATAGGGACCATGAGTGATGGGTACATGAAGGGTAGACGCATCATCGACAGGAATAGGCGGATGGTTGATGCAAGAAAAGAACCACCTGATATAGGGTCGGTACACAAGAAGTTTGTGTGTTCTTGAAGATATTAATAGACCTGCGGATACACAAATATAATGTTTTCTATGATATGTTGATTATTATGCGATGTAAAAGCTCACGCATGGGTAAACAAGATGGAAAATTGGTTGTGTTGATGTGTGGGGAATATGGGAGTTTACTATAATTACTTGATGTATTAATTAGTGTTGTAGCTGGAGTAAGATGGAGTCATACTTATGGCTACCTAGGCAATGTTACTGGGTCATTATTTTTGTTTTGTGTGAGAAGCATTACTCTTACATAATTTGAAAACGATGTTTTCTTTTGAGGAGGGGGTAATGTAACATGCTTGGGGTCATTAACATTACCAGACATGAAAAATAATAGACGCAGGTAAAATGGGACTGGGTAGTAGGTCCCTGGAAAGGACAAATGAGAGGACAGACGGGGAAGTTTGGAGACAACGATTTAAGGGGGAGTTGAGGAGAAGTCAGCCGACGAGTGTAGTTGTGGGGCAGACAGTTTGAGCTGTGGGGTAGTGTTGTGTAGAGTCAGGAGACTGGAGGGACAGTGGAGTTTTGGGACCCGACAAGTGTAGGTAGCCGTTCTGGGAAAGTGAAGAATAGGGGAGTTAGCGATAGAACTCCGCCCTGTGGTTTTCAGTGGTAGGAATTCTGAGACTAAGGATTAAAGACTGAGCCCGGTTATCAGCAGACATAGTGAGTTGAAGCCTAGCCCTAGAGAGCGTCTGATAGTTAGTTGAGGCTTAGACCCAGAGTGGGTTGGATCGAGTGAGTTCGGGCCGGGAGAGTTGATGATTATCTGTTGTGGTGGATTAGAGTATAAAGGCCTGAAGTAGGCAGTGTTATTAGAGTGTTCGGTTGTGATGATGATATATTCTGGAAGTACTGTTACTGGATTTATATATGTTGCTTGTGTCCGTGTTCATTCATTAAAGGGATATTATTTGCGCAAACTCAATCTTGTTCACTGACTGGTGGATGTGTGCCGCAGTGGTGACTTGTGGTGTGAGACCGGCGGCTAGCTCAGCTTCCACTCTGCAGTAATATAGAAGGAGTATTATGATCTAGACAACGACCAATCTCATTCTGTTACAAAGGAGTTTGTGTCAGTATGTATATATTACATTTTAACACATCACATGCATATATTATAGTTTAACACTTTGTTTGCACATACTATAATTTTACACACGGTGTGTATATTTTATATTGTAACACATTTCAAGTATATGTTATATTTTAACACAGGTAGAAACGTGGCGCTCAAACAAGTTACAAACCAGTCCAGTGTTTATAGAAATTCCGCAGTCAGCCAATCTTCTAACGCTGTGGATGGTAACACGGATGATGTTTATCAAAACGGTAGCTGCATACACACATTAGATGAGAAGGCTGCTCCAAAGTGGTTTCTCTATTTTGACCGGCCGTATTCAATACATGAAATTATCATTTACAACAGGATCTGTAAGATGTGTTTTAATAGTGTTATTTCTGTATTTACATATATTACAATGCATTTAGTGTTTACAGACCTCGTACCTCAAATGGTTACATCTTACCGCAACAACAATCAATACAACAACAATCACAACCTCGATCAACACTATTACTACTAGAACGATTTGTATTACATTTACTACTGCTGCTATTAATATTACTAATACTTACAAATACTACTTGGTTCCGTCGCCCAGCTACTAAATTAAGTGCGTGGAGCGACATAGTGATCCTGGGATTTCATGTGGAATGCGTTTTGCATCTGTCCCCGGTGGCTTGTATTGTGAACTGAATGTTCGGGAAAATGGTGGACGGTCGGATTCTGAACAAGCTATTTTTGCCTTACGTAGTGATGTGTGTGCAACTGCTGCTTTCTAGTGACTGCCCCTGTCTGGCAACAAATTTGGTTCACCTGTCCACCAGCTTGCTGAAGCTTTTCGCGAATAAAGTTTTGTGTGGCCTTAAATCAATGTTGCACCACCTTCAGTTACATAGTTGTCATCTGAAAACCTCTGACATTGTGAATGTTCAATTTAGGGTCTAAACGAGTGTATATCCGATGGTGCTAAGACTAGGTAGTATGTTGTCATTTTCAAGACCTGAAATGTCAGAGCACGCAGAATATCCACTGTGTATGAAACCGGACGTTGTCCTGTTGCAATAACAATGCTTCTTTTGAGAGAAGTCCTCAAAGATTGTGTCGTATTGTCAGCATTAATTTATTCACTAGCATGTTGCTATATCGTGTCTTCCATTTTGAAATACGTCCAGCAATTCATACTCTCCTCTGACTCAGACGACTGTCACCTTATTGAGCCATCATTCTTCTATATATTTCACACGATTTCACTCCCTCTGATCACAACAAAACGAATAAAGTTTCCTTGTTCTTCCACGGTGCATGTTGATAGTGGAACTGTAAATTTGTAATCGCTATTGCGCATGCGAATACTGCTCGATCCCCACAACCTCCACATGGGATATTGCTTAACAGCCAGTGTCTCCTGAAATAAGATTTTCCGCTGTCCACACATTTTCATGTGCATTATAATATAATTATTAATGTAGATGTAGTACATAGAATACACAGCCAACAACTTCGTGTAGATGACATACATAGAATACACACCAAAAGTTGAATGTAGATGGTCTACAATGAATGCACAGCTAAGAAGTTAATGCAGATCAAGTACATAGGACTAAAGGTGTGGACTGCGCCTGGCCCTGCAGCGAATAGGGTTATAATCGGCTAGCCTATCCCGGAAGGATTAAAAAGATAAAATTATTAGCCTGCCTATGACCCGCATACTACACAAGTCAACCCCCACCTCCACGTGGTGTAAACCGGGAAACCATGACCGCGAGGTCATGGACTAACGGGGCTATGGCTCGCCAAATGGGACGGACTCCCTATAGTCAGATTGTTGTCCTAAATCTGCGACTGACTTAGCAAGCCAGCAGGGGATCTTCATACTGCTCGTAGAAAAACTATGAAGTATATTTGGACTGACCCAGCCCACAGGGGGGCACTTTTCCGCTGTTTTTACTTCACCTCGACACCGCAACGTACAAGAGTAATATGGTGAGTTTAGTTTAGTTTAGTTTGGTCGACGGATCAACATAACGGCACACGGGTGTAACCCATAAGTGCTCCGTTCTCCTCCTAACTCAAACCTGAGTCTGGAGAAACTCAGCTCTGTGCACGAACTCCTTAGCACCGGCGAGGATCCTGAAATACTTTGGGTAGATTTTTAATTAGAAATTTTGCCCGGACAGCGCCGTTAGGCTATTCTTTTCCGATTTCCAACTGCCAAGGGATTTTTTATGTGCGCAAAAATACACACGGTTGTTCGATCTCACTACCCAGAGACCAGGGGAAATTGTATTACTAGAAGTCCACGTGAAAAAATCCCGGTCCTCACCGGGGCTTGAACCCTGGACCTCCAGCACTCGAGGCAGACACCATACCTCGAGACCACGCAGCCCCTTACCGCCTCATAGTAGTAGTAGTAGTAGTATACAGATTTCACAACCAACAAATTAATGTAGATGGTGTACATAGAATGTACAGCCACCAACTTAATGTAGATGTTGTAGATATAAGGTACAGCCAACAACTTAATGTAGATGATGTAGATGTAATGTTCAGCCAACAACTTAATGTAGATTTTGTAGATATAATGTACAGCCAACAACTTAATGTAGATGTTGTAGATATAATGTACAGCCAAAAACTTAATGTAGATGATGTAGATGTAATGTTCAGCCAACAACTTAATGTAGATGTTGTAGATATAATGTACAGCCAACAACTTAATGTAGATGTTGTAGATATAATGTACAGCCAACAACTTAATGGAGATGTTGTAGATATAATGTACAGCCAACAACTTAATGTAGACGATGCACATATAGTACACAGTCAACCTGTTAATGTAGATATTGTAGATATAGTGTACAGCCAACAACTTAATGTAGATGTTGTAGATATAATGTACAGCCAACAACTTAATGTAGACGGTGCACATATAGTATACAGTCAACATGTTAATGTATATATTGTAGATATAATGTACAGCCAACAACTTAATGTAGATGTTGTAGATATTATGTACAGCCAACAACTTAATGTAGACGAAGCACATATAGTACACAGTCAACAAGTTAATGTAGATGATGAGTAGTGACATATGTAACTAATTAGATCTTTTTGCGGAAATGTGATTTCCGCCACATAGTAGCCTAAATACTTCTATGTTTAATATGACGTCACATATCAGCCACATAGTATTCCTTCCGCACAGTGATAAGTATATCAAATCTAGATCAAATCTAGGTCAAACTATATCTACGAGGGTAAGTTAATAAGTAAGTCATAAATGGCTGTAGAAAAATAATTATATCTGATAACAACTTGAAACCAGTTTATATTTATACATACACTGTCCCTGTATTTCTCAACATATTTGCCACCAACATTGATGCACGTATCTCATCGTTTTATCAGTCCTCACAAATCCACTGCATAGAAACGCGCGCCCTGTTCTCATTTACCGGCCACCCCACAGAACTGTGTGACTTACTTATTGACGCTTCTTCATAGGGTTTTCTACCCAATTATGCACTACTTTACGGGGAAAAAACACATCTGTCAGCATAAACACTGAAAACCCACCTTGCTGGGAGACATTTCGCGAATGACGCTGAAGTTGAATGTATAGTTAAAACGTGGTTTTGACAACAGAGTACGTAGTTCTATGCAACGGGTTTGGGATGACTGATAAAACGATGGGATAAGTGCATCGCCGTTGGTGGAAATTATGTTGAGAAATAAAGGGACAATGTATGTAAACTGGTTTCAAGTTGTTATCATATTTAGTTATTTTTCTACAGAAATTTGTGACTTCCTTATTGACTTCCCCTCATAATTAACCCATGTCTACAGTGATATTTAAATATAAAAACCACGTGTGTGTGTGTGTGTGTGTGTGTGTGTGTGTGTGTGTGTACGCCTGTGTGGGGCAGTGGCCGCGTGGGGTTGGGCGAGGCGGTTTGATTCCATTAAAATACGCGACGTTGTAGGTAGTTGTTTAAGTAATCTACCAAAGTAACAACCGTTTACCAAATGTGTCTTAAAGACACAGGAATCTACCAAGGCCAGGAGAGTTAATCTAATGGCTGTATCGGGTATCAACATTCACCACCTAGTACCGGGTGTGACGAGTTCACCTTGGGTAGTGAGAGTGAACCACACCCTAGGTGTCTCTGGCACTCCCGTGTATTCTAGCCCCAGGGGTTGGACAAGCAGATACACATTTTTACTCTGTGGTTGATCTCATATTAGTTAGTTACGTCTACAAACCCCTCCAGATTCTAGACCCCCACTAACTACCTACACCTGTGGAACAATGAACACTTAGGCATCGTCCGAGACCACACTCAATCATTATACAAAGAGCAAGTCAACTTACATAAAGTTTATTCTACCCTTGAGAATATAGAACTGAAATGAACATCCTGATAGAAGAATCTATTTACACAAATAGAAGATAGAGTAGAGACAGAATCAGAGATATAGGTGTCTTCATCGAGTTGAGAAGTAGATTGGATGCAGATGTCCCGTCCAGTCGGTCCGCCACTCACCCGGCTTCCTTCCAGTGAGATGACTAGAACCTTGGAGACCACTCTGTCTCCAGAGCGTGGATCCACAACAATAGAGTCACTGCTGGACCTCACTTCCCTGGACCAACTGCATCTATATCACTCCCACGGAGTCACTGTTAATACAGTTCTCGAACAATACTGGTTGGGAGACAATCCTCCTGGACTTGACTCCAAGTAGTCGTTACTTCGATGAACTTAAATAGTCACTGACCAATCGAATGGTCTATCACTCATAGCACAGTCCCACGGCAGAACAGATCTGTCACTGACCAATTCAATGGTCCCTTCATCACATCACAGGAACATGGATGGACAAATGTTACTGACCAATTCAATGGTCTCTTACAGTCACACTGTTTGTAGAATCAGATATGGCTACTGAAAAATGTTACTGAGTCCTACTCGAACACAGTTTATAATCTTCATACTGAGACAGTACATTAATAGAATCAGACATCTATTTCACGGAAACAATTCAGGTTGGACTATAATCCATAGTCCCTTCCACCGGGTTACACTTGCCACAAGTCAATAACTGGTGTAGTTCTTCTCAAGACCTGCCCCTAGAGCTGTCTAAAGAACCATTCCAGTGTCTGAAGATCAGTTACTTCTGCGTTTAGGCAGAACCCCCGTCATAATAAACGGACCGGTGTTTCCTTTCGTTGAGCATGATTACTCAAAATGCTGAAATGTTCCTAGCAAAAACAGAGTATCTTCTAGTATCTGAAAACGATCACAAACCATCACTTCCCACACGTGCACCGTCAGGGCAGTTGTATTTCTTGATGCAACCTTCACGCATGGTGAATCACATTGGGTACCTGGTGTGGTTGAGTCTGGCGTGATAAGTAAAGAACTGAACCCTTCGTTGTGTCACACGAAGTGGTTTCCTGCCAACAACAATTATAGTTGACTGGTTCCTCAACAGGCAAACTCCTGAAAAGGAAGAGCGACCGGTGAGAGTATACTGGCCCAAACATTAGTCCACATGCATCCTACCAATAACTACTCAACCCTCAGTCATGCTCCTTAGTTATGCATATAACCAAAGCATTATCTCTATATGGAGAGTAGTAAAGCATGGGTTCACAAATGTCAGCTGGCCTCACAGAACAGCCCGTCAAACAGAGCAAGAAATCAGAATGACAAGTCTGATCGTAGGTCTCACCTATCCCTAATCATCTACCAGTCGTCGCTAACGTCAGGAGTGATACAAGGCTGTTATTATAGTTCTAAGTTAATCGAACTAAACAACTAGGTAAAGAGTCCCTGGACTCATTCCTAACATCATCAATGTACATTAAGAAACATAATCTTGATCAATATACCATCCCTCGGGATATAGGAATAGGACATGATCACATCCACTATGTACACAAGCCTGTTTGCTGGTGGGATCACCTGCCCACGCCATAGCAAACTCTTCTTATCAGACTCTGCCTTAGAGTCAAGAAGCCTTCTTGAGAATACATGTTCCCCACATGTTCCAAGGGTAATGTTCCAGTTCTGTCCTCCCCAAGTGGTTTAGCCTGGCATGGACTGAACTTCATCGTTGGTTTGGTCTACCAACCCATACGTTCCTAACTTGCTTTCACATCCCCCATATCCTATATTTTCCCCAGTCTCATACAGCCTCCTTGCATCCTTCCATACTTCCAGCACCTTAGCATTCACTCGCACTAGCGCCAGTATGAAAGAAACAGGATAGCTTAGACAAGAATTCAGAACGCATATTTATATCGCGACGGCACGCAGTGTTATCACGCGTCGAGCTATTTGGCGTTCGGAATTACCCCAGGAAGTATCACATGCCATGACCTAATATATATACACAATGTCACATCATATATATATATTGATATCACAAACCAAAGATACTTACCTTTCCACAGAAATCCGCTGTTCCACACAATGAATTCACTATTAAGTTACTACACAATAGTTACATCATTCCTGGTGGCACAGAACTAAGTTCTTCCTTTACTTAGTAACTAAGCACAATTTTGTCTGAATCTCCACCTACCAACTTACCTGGTTTTCTAACCGTTCTTCTGGCTTCAGCAACTGACTGACATAATCTAAGTTTCCATCCGGCACAAGTAACTAGGTTTTATTCTAACACAGCAACCTAATAGATGCAACGATTGGTATTATATGGTACATATATTTGGAACCCAAAACCCCACTCACATTACGGGGTTCCTAACAGTGATTCGCGACACCAGTAAACAAAAACGATTCGCCGTCAATGCGTTATCGATCGGGTTTGCTACTTGTATGCAAGGACATCCGCATATTAATGAGGTTAAACAATGGGTGTGGAACACCCGTACAAAGTTAAATGATTTTAAAAAAATATCACCCGAATGACGAGAAACCAGAATCTTTCCAATTTTTCACCCCCCTTCCCCAACTGGTTTTCCCCAAAAAAGGGTCCATCCCTTTCCTTTCCCTTAATGTAGATGTTGTAGATATAATGTACAGCCAACAACTTAATGTAGACGGTGCACATATAGTATACAGTCAACATGTTAATGTATATATTTGTAGATATAATGTACAGCCAACAACTTAATGTAGATGTTGTAGATATTATTACAGCCAACAACTTAATGTAGACGAAGCACATATAGTACACAGTCAACAAGTTAATGTAGATGATGAGTAGTGACATATGTAACTAATTAGATCTTTTTGCGGAAATGTGAGTTTCCGCCACATAGTAGCCTAAATACTTCTATGTTTAATATGACGTCACATATCAGCCACATAGTATTCCTTCCGCACAGTGATAAGTATATCAAATCTAGATCAATCTAGGTCAAACTATATCTACGAGGGTAAGTTAATAAGTAAGTCATAAATGGCTGTAGAAAAATAATTATATCTGATAACAACTTGAAACCAGTTTATATTTATACATATATTGTCCCTGTATTTCTCAACATATTTGCCACCAACATTGATGCACGTATCTCATCGTTTTATCAGTCCTCACAAATCCGCTGCATAGAAACGCGCGCCCTGTTCTCATTTACCGGCCAACCCACAGAACTGTGTGACTTACTTATTGACGCTTCTTCATAGGGTTTTCTACCCAGCTATGCACTACTTTACGGGGAAAAAACACATCTGTCAGCATAAACACTGAAAACCCACCTTGCTGGGAGACATTTCGCGAATGACGCTGAAGTTGAATGTATAGTTAAAACGTGGTTTTGACAACAGAGTACGTAGTTCTATGCAACGGGTTTGGGATGACTGATAAAACGATGGGATAAGTGCATCGCCGTTGGTGGAAATTATGTTGAGAAATAAAGGGGACAATGTATGTAAACTGGTTTCAAGTTGTTATCATATTTAGTTATTTTTCTACAGAAATTTGTGACTTCCTTATTGACTTCCCCTCATAATTAACCCATGTCTACAGTGATATTTAAATATAAAAACCACGTGTGTGTGTGTGTGTGTGTGTGTGTGTGTGTGTGTGTGTACGCCTGTGTGGGGCAGTGGCCGCGTGGGGTTGGGCGAGGCGGTTCGATTCCATTAAAATACGCGACGTTGTAGGTAGTTGTTTAAGTAATCTACCAAAGTAACAACCGTTTACCAAATGTGTCTTAAAGACACAGGAATCTACCAAGGCCAGGAGAGTTAATCTAATGGCTGTATCGGGTATCAACATTCACCACCTAGTACCGGGCTAGTAAGAATGGCTGGTGACATAGACGATAATTATTTTTCGTTTAGAGTGTGCGTGTATGTGTGTGTGTGTGTGTGTGTGTGTGTGTGTAACTGTCTTTGTTCTGATGGTTTGTCTGTTCACGTCTCTCTCTCTCTCTCTCTCTCTCTCTCTCTCTCTCTCTCTCTCTCTCTCTCTCTCTCTCTCTCTCTCTCTCTCTCAGTGTGTGTGTATGTATTTATGCATGCGTGTCTGCCTTGCCTAAGTGACGGTATGTGTGTTGTCACAGAATGATGATAGTTTAGTGATTCCCAGATAAAATTAAATGTAACATTAATGGCAATATAGGAAAAGAGTTAACAAACAAAACAGTAAGGATAACCAACCACGGTGTGACCGGAGTCAATGACCCCCAATGTTAACGGATTGAACTGTTAACGTAGAAATAACAGCGTCACAGGTCGACGAGAGTGTAGGATGACGAGGTTAAGTCACTGGTCACAAACATAACGAAATGTCGGATTGAGTGACCAGGCGCATGTGTTTATAGGTCAAGATACGGAAGTGCCCGCAGACAGCACATGTAAACTGTCGCGTGGACAAATAGGTTTGCGACAAAGGCAGACAGCACTATTGGACAGTATCGCGGTCAGGTGATAAAGACAGGATTGAAAAACCCAGATAGTGTCAGGTGTGTGTGGAGAGGGAGTCAGCGCTGATTACGCGGATGGTGAACTACCGGGAACAGAGTTCAAAGAGCCGCCAGAGGTGGGGCTGATAAGGAGGTGTGGAGATTGGTTACTGAGGAAAATTTCCACAGCATATTGCGGTCTAGATGACTCAGAGTGAAGGAACAAAACAATGAGGGTTTTATAAATAACGGAAAAGTTTCAGATCAGTAATTTTCCACTAACGGTGATAATGAGGTATTGACTTGAGGTGTCAAGCCAGGTCAAGGACTATGAGGCAAAAATGACCTATAAAGAGTGGCCACTTCTTTGTGGAAGTTTAGTGTGATTCTGGATTTCCATGAGACAAGGGAGTATGAAAAGGGTGGTGCTGCGTTCGGAGGAACGTTTGTGTATCTATTGTGCATTAGTACTCCCAATTCAGACAAGGATAATTATAAGGTAAATCACAGTGAAGTAATCTTCTAGCATAGGGGAATAGATGATGCTTAGCGTGTACAAGTAAATACTAGTAGGAATAGTATAGACGTTAGGTGAATCTTCTATCTTATGTCAGAGTGGGTTTTTTCGGAAGCCTTTTCATTTCGGCTGGAGGAAAAGACACTCACATAGGAAAGAATATTAAGCAGACACAGCTCTCATTATTAAATCTTTATTACACAGGTTCCAATACCAGGGCGGGACATATCAACGAAGATATAAACACAGATGGCTGTGGTAAAGATCAATCAGTGTTGATAACCCCAAAGAAAGCACTTTCAAATAATAAAGCACGACACTTGTGCATAAGAAAGGAGAGAAAAGAAGTGTCATCTTAAAAAGTAAGGATGACAGAGAACGGAAAAATAGAAGACCCTGTAACATAATAGAAAGACTCAAATGACTCAGTATCGAAGAGTTGCAAGGCGCATACCAAGTGTCTATACAAATTAATGACTATCCAGTGTAGAACTTTTACAGGACAAAATAGAAAATACTAGAAAATCGATGTTGTTTCCAGGATGGAATTAGGAACGTTATAAAAAAGCAAAGAACATTCAGTCTAAGCTGACAATATATAGTGATCGGTTTAAGTACAGTGATACAGTGGTGAACAATTTTCCTTACAAAAAACGGATATATCTACAGACTCAAGCAGACGGAGCATTCAGGGTGAGACCGTTCCTTTGTATCTATGTACTGTCCTGTACTTTAGCCGAGAGAAGAGACGAGAGAAGACACGGAGACTATCTATCAACATCTTATCTGGCATCCACACTAGAAGAACATACCAACTACATAGACACTATCCATACCTACACTATACATACCTTTAATTAATAAATCTTTTATTAATTGTGGAAAGTAATGTTGTCGGTGTATGTGAGGGAGAGGGGGGGAATAAGTGAGAGTGAGATATTGTGAAGAGTAGACAGAACGGAGGAGTGTAGACATATGTCAGGCAATATAATAGAAGTAGAAAGGATATATATAGGGTGTGCTTGTGGAGTCCACCTTCCTCCAAGGACAACGAGCTACATGTGTCTATATGTGACTGGTATACAAAAACAGCCTAATAATGTTAGCACGACGACCGGGCAACTTTTAAACATGTCATCATGAGAGCGTGTGTATGACTGGTTGTGTGTTTGATACTATTCCAAGAGTATGACATAAATATTGCTTGTGTATAGTAGTAAGTAGTATGCGGGAGTGCAAGGAAATGAGCGGGCTGACAAGCTCGCAGGTAAGGCTGCTATGAAGGGCGGACGCGCCATGGACCAGGCTGACATTCTGAATGTGCTCCGACAGTGGTTCTCAACCTTTTTTGGCCCATGTCTACCTTTACCATATGTTCAGGACGCCATTCGCCCCCCCCCCCTTTTCGAATTTCCTCCCTATAAATTCCTCCTCCCCCCCCCCCACCCTTACACATTATACATAAAAATGGAAGCTAAATTTAATAACACATACTAGAACAAGTCTAGAAATCTACATAAAACGTGATTTGCTTGTCTACTTACTTTATAAAACGAATTTCATTAGGGTGAGAAGTACAGAACCGTAAAATTTAGAGGGAAAAACAATAAAATATAACTTGTTCTTGTATTAATGCGATCATGAAATAATCTTAATTCCTCCCCTGGAATCCCTAAAATTCCCCCCTATGGGGGATGGGGGAATTCCCCACTGGTTGAGAACCACTGCTCTACGAGATGTAAGACGTCTACGAGAACCAAGCGATGAATGTGAATCTACAACCAATGCCAGACTACAAGAACAGCAAATTAAAAGAGGTGTGGCCAAACAAGAACACTACGCAGGAAAACAAAGCAGATTGATAAACCAACACAGAACTGGTGTCGTTAGCCGCTACTCGCTGCGGGATTTTCTGAGGGGGGATCAGAGCACTTATGGACTGAATGGTTCCATGTGCAAAGAGGATGATCTGTCGACTAACTAATTAACTAACTAACTAACTAACTAACCAACCAACCAACCAACCAACCAACTAACTAACTAACTAACTAACTAACTAATTAACTAACTAACTAGTGAGTAGCATGTCGTGCATATGTCGTGTAGATTTTTCGGGGGCGTCCCTGAACCTGAAGTACTTTCTTAGATGCGCTTGCGTGACGTCCCAGCAATCATAAATAAGATGAATCGTGAAATGTCAAATCGCGTGAGTGAGGATACATAACTACTTCCGGTTTGTAAATTTAAAAAGATAAACTTTAAATATTAAAAGTAAAAAATTTTCAATAGTATAATTTTAAAAAAAAACATAAGAATTTAATTTAATTTTAGTGTTTCCATCTTAAACGTTTCATATAGAACTTTAATTTTTAATTATGTTTTTCTTGTCTTAAGTCGTCGTCATGTGTTCCGTATATATATGTCTCTATATCTGATTCATAGTCTTCTATGTGGATATTTTTTGTCTTTTTTCGGGAAAGCCAGTGATACATAGTTTCCTTCTTCTACCTTAAAGTGTTTTTTATTTCGCATTCTTCTATTTCTTGACTAGTGCACTCCTTCCCATCTGGTTATTACCCATTATTAATTCAATAGTAGGTTGTGGCAGAACTGCCGCTGTTACAAGCCCCTGGTAAAAATGGCAATACATATCAGTCCATGCCACATATTTACTCTTCTAACCACACAAAAATGTTCTACAAGTCACATAGTGTGACTTGCCTGTGTAGTCTTCGATCCTTACTAGTTTAAGGTCCAATCGAATAACCGACGTTCCGGTATCTCTTACCATTCTTACTGCTAATCCCTTTACCAATGCCAACAGCACATCTAAGCCTCCTTTCGGGATGTAAACGAAGATAGCTTCTTAGACCTTGTTACTGGCGTCATCGCGACTGTCATTTATGTCTGTCGCTATGCTTACTGCATTACCTTCATCTTCATCGTCTGCGTCGCTACATGAGATCATGTTTGCCATTTTGGCATCCTTCTTTATTTTTCGTAATGTGCACGTTCTGGCCAAGTAACCAAAACTTTTGAAATGTACCATTTTAACTTATTTTTTTAAAAATCAGTATATATAGTGGTTCTTTTTAACGACATATTTTTAATATATGCATTATACTAAGAATTTTGATCAAACATCTAAAATGATTCGTGTGCTTTCTTACAGTACTTACAATCAATCACGGAACATTTTCTAGATGGGTGAGGATAAGGTCTTTGGTGGCCGAATCTACCTTGGTATGGTTGCTGATACCTTGTTTGTTGACCATATTTTCGTATCTAACTGGGTTAGAGTTTGATCTCTGCTGATAGAATGTAGCTGAGATCCAGTTTTCGGCCCTCTCTTACTTCATGTTCATGTGCTTATTCACTAACAGTCCGTGGATGCTGCTGATCGTTCGCCCTAGAGTCTTTGTCCACTCTCTGGTGAGCTGCTCTCAATTACTACTTCTCCTTACTAGAGCTTTAACTCTCTCTAGTTCTTAAATGTAACTCACCACCGTTACTTTTTCCACTACCCTAATTTGGGTTTAGTGCAGTCACCACAGTCACACACTCAACATTGTACTATGTCACCACAGTTACACTCAAAATTGAACGATATCACCACAGTTACACTCAAATTGAACTATATCACCACAGTTACACTCAACATTGAACTATATCACCACAGTTACACTCAACATTAAACTATGTCACCACAGTTACACTCAAAATTGAACTATATCACCACAGTTACACTCACCATTGAACTATATCACCACAGTTACACTCAAAATTGAACTATATCACCACAGTTACACTCAAAATTGAACTATATCACCACAGTTACACTCAACATTGAACTATATCACCACAGTTACACTCAACATTGAACTATATCACCACAGTTACACTCAACATTGAACTATATCACCACAGTTACACTCAACATTGAACTATATCACCACAGTTACACTCAACATTGAACTATATCACCACAGTTACACTCAACATTGAACTATATCACCACAGTCACACTCAACCTTCAACTATGTAACCACAGTCACTCTTAAGATTGAGCTTTGCCATCAATGTCACACACTCAATATTGAACACTGTCACCACAGTCACACACTCAACATTGAAGTATAGCACCACAGCCACACTAAACATTGAATTATAGCACCACAGCCACACTAAACATTGAATTATAGCACCACAGCCACACTCAACATTGAACTATATCACCACAGTCACACACTCAACATTGAACTATGTCACCACAGTTACACTCAACATTGAACTATGTCACCACAGTTACACTCAACATTGAACTATATCACCACAGTCACACTCAACATTGAAGTATAGCACCACAGTTACACTCAACCATGGACTTTGTCACTACAGTCACACTAAACCATGAACTATGTTAACAGTCACGCAATCAGCATTGATGTCTGCCATCACAGTCACACCCTAAACATTTAACAATATCACCTCTGTCACACTCAACATTTCATTTTGTCAACACAGTCACACTCAATATTCAACTATGTCACCACAGTTACAATAAACATTGAACTCTGTCACCACAGTCACACACTCAATATTAGACTTTCAATCACTGTCACACACTCAGCATTGGAATACGTCACCACAGTCATGATCAAAATTGGATTATGTGTACTCAGTCACACTCAACATTGAACATTGTCGACATAGTCACACTCAACATAGAACGATGTCACCACAGCCACTCTCAACCATGAAATATGTTATCAGTCACACACTAAACATTAAACTCTGTCACCATTCGCACTCACAATTGAACTATATAACTATCAACACAACAACAAGAGATAATCCACATGTCATACAGATGCCATTGTCTGTTTGGCATTTCAGTCATGAATACCAAGTAACAGGCATCGTTCTAACCACGTACAACGCGCAAGGGAATCCCACATTTTCATACACAGAACGTAGAAACCACACATTCATTACCAAGTTGCCATCGCATTATCCAATAACGATGATCAATATTACGAAGGCTACAGTAGACTGATATGGCTATAACTATTGGTCTTTTGTGAGTTACAAGCTTTCGGAGGTAAGTTATCCATCATTTATATGTGTATTGCTGTATTATTTTCCACAGAAGGTTATTACAATATGACCTATGGTAAGACAGGTAATCGTGCATTCCATAAGACACTTGAACGACAGAATCTATGTGGTGGAATGATTTATAAGCTCGACGCCTACATATAACACTAGCAAGCATATTTCCACTCACACCGAAGAACGTATGACGTTGAAAATATACGGCAATGACAGTATACTCCCAACCGATTCTGTGCTGATGGATTAAACATCAAAACTTCTCAGATAAGGGTGAGAAACTAGAAGTTCCCACGTGGACTCCGGTAAAAATCATTCGGCAGTTAGAAATTACAAAGATCGGCACTTTGAGTCCCCGGCAAAGAGAAACTTAAAAGATAAAAGTAAGGCACCTCATTACAGAATAGGTATATTCTGTTTTGTAAGTGCGCATACAATCATTTAGATCATAGCAAACCAGAAACCCAAAAGAAAAGGGAAATTTTTTGCTTGGAGTGGGAACAAAAAAACCCTTCCGGGGGGGCTTTC
>JACEFZ010015881.1:0-38691 GCA_014155875.1 Cepaea nemoralis
ATATATATATATTATATATATATATAACTTTTAAAAAGAATAACTGTTCTAATATCTAGTATATATGAGGTTGATGTCAAATGTTACAGCTTGTACAGCACCGAAGTATGGAACGAACAGTTCTAGCATTTATTATAAATGTGGTTTGTGTCAAATCTTACAGCTTGTACAGCACCCTACTATGGAACTACCTGCTCTAGCATCTGCAACTGCCTTGGCCGTGGATCTTGCGACCCAGTGCGTGGATGTGATTGCGTTGATCAGTGGACAGGGAGCAGCTGTGAACTTGATGTTAACGAGTGTGACTACCCTAATGCATGCCCCGTTGGGCAGCTGTGTGTCAATGAAATCGGCTCTTACAGCTGTCAATGCCCAGCTGGATATCTCATGGACAGTGGTGTGTGCAAAGGTAAGCAGGCCTGGCTGTAGAATTCAGATCGAGTCTAATACGATATCAGAGAAGAAACAGTCATTCATGTATTGTCTTTCACGTTGTTTTGTTCTTGATACATTTAAGTAAAGGACCTTTCTACCGCCTTGCGGTGTACTGGAAATCGCCGTTTATATTTATCACTTTATATTTATGTTCATCACTTTATCTATATTTATCACTGTATCTATATTTATCACTTTATCTATATTTATCACTGTATCTATATTTATCACTATATATTATATTTATCACCTTTTCTATATTTATCGCTTTATCTGTAGTTATCACTGCGTCTATATTTATCACTGTATCTATATTTATCACTTTATCTATATTTATCAAGTTATGTATATTTATTTGTATCTATATTTATCACTTTATCCATATTTACCACTTTATATATATGTATCACTTTAATTATATTTATCGTTTATTTATATTTATCACGTTATCATTTATTTATATTTTTATATCGCTGTATATATTCATTACGCCCTATATATTTATAGACCAAACGGAAATCGCTGAGTCTTTCATTCCACGGACATTCCCTAGGGTCTATTTTAGGCCGGGTTGAAATGACAACAGATGTTGATCTTATCACAGTGACTTCATCTAGGATATGAACACATCATCATGCGCCATGCCGGTAAGCGTGGGCGGTCATGTTTCGCCATCTCACACGATCACCAGATTCGTGGATCAGCTCTGTGTTCTTGTGCCGACCCTCGGGACAGCTGAAGCGTTATACCTACTTTGCTGTCCCCGCTAATACGGTTTCCTGGATCTTATTTTAATATAATCACTTTCTTCGCTCTGTGTCTCGGCTGTAATAGATTTACTTTCTGTGCCTTGGCTGTAATAGATTTACTTTCTACTTTCTGTGTATTGGCTGTAATAGATTCACTTTCTGTGCCTTGGCTGTAATAGATTTACTTTCTGTGCCTTGGCTGTAATAGATTCACTTTCTGTGTCTTGGCTGTAATAGATTCACTTTCTGTGCCTTGGCTGTAATAGATTCACTTTCTGTGTCTTGGCTGTAATAGATTCACTTTCTGTGTCTTGGCTGTAATAGATTCACTTTCAACTTTATGCGTTTTGGCTGTAATAGATTCACTTTCTGTGTCTTGGCTGTAATAGACTCGCTTTCTGTGCCTTGGCTGTAATAGATTCACTTTCTGTGTATTGGCTGTAATAGATTCACTTTCTGTGTCTTGGCTGTAATAGATTCACTTTCTGTGTCATGGCTGTAATAGATTTACTTTCTACTTTCTGTGTCTTGGCTGTAATAGATTTACTTTCTACTTTCTGTGTATTGGCTGTAATAGATTCACTTTCTGTGTATTGGCTGTAATAGATTCACTTTCTGTGTCTTGGCTGTAATAGATTCACTTTCTGTGCCATGGCTGTAATAGATTTACTTTCTACTTTCTGTGTCTTGGCTGTAATATATTTACTTTCTACTTTCTGTGTATTGGCTGTAATAGATTCACTTTCTGTGTATTGGCTGTAATAGATTCACTTTCTGTGTATTGGCTGTAATAGATTCACTTTCTGTGTATTGGCTGTAATAGATTCACTTTCTGTGTATTGGCTGTAATAGATTCACTTGCTGTGTCTTGGCTGTAATAGATTCACTTTCTGTGTATTGGCTGTAATAGATTCACTTGCTGTGTCTTGGCTGTAATAGATTCACTTTCTGTGCCTTGGCTGTAATAGATTTACTTTCTACTTTCTGTGTCTTGGCTGTAATAGATTCACTTTTTGTGTCTTGGATGTAATAGATTCACTTTCTACTTTATGCGTTTAGGCTGTAATAGATTCACTTTCTGTGTCTTGGCTGTAATAGATTCACTTTCTACTTTCTGTGTCTTGGCTGTAATAGATTCACTTTCTGTGTCTTGGCTGTAATAGATTCACTTTCTAATTTATGCGTTTTGGCTGTAATAGATTCACTTTCTGTGTCTTGGCTGTAATAGATTCACTTTCTGTGTCTTGGTTGTAATAGATTCACTTTCTACTTTATGCGTTTTGGCTGTAATAGATTTACTTTCTACTTTCTGTGTCTTGGCTGTAATAGATTTACTTTCTACTTTCTGTGTATTGGCTGTAATAGATTCACTTTCTGTGCCATGGCTGTAATAGATTTACTTTCTACTTTCTGTGTCTTGGCTGTAATAGATTTACTTTCTACTTTCTGTGTATTGGCTGTAATAGATTCACTTTCTGTGTATTGGCTGTAATAGATTCACTTTCTGTGTATTGGCTGTAATAGATTCACTTTCTGTGTATTGGCTGTAATAGATTCACTTTCTGTGTATTGGCTGTAATAGATTCACTTGCTGTGTCTTGGCTGTAATAGATTCACTTTCTGTGTATTGGCTGTAATAGATTCACTTGCTGTGTCTTGGCTGTAATAGATTCACTTTCTGTGCCTTGGCTGTAATAGATTTACTTTCTACTTTCTGTGTCTTGGCTGTAATAGATTCACTTTTTGTGTCTTGGATGTAATAGATTCACTTTCTACTTTATGCGTTTAGGCTGTAATAGATTCACTTTCTGTGTCTTGGCTGTAATAGATTCACTTTCTACTTTCTGTGTCTTGGCTGTAATAGATTCACTTTCTGTGTCTTGGCTGTAATAGATTCACTTTCTAATTAATGCATTTTGGCTGTATTAGATTCACTTTCTGTGTCTTGGCTGTAATAGATTCACTTTCTGTGTCTTGGTTGTAATAGATTCACTTTCTACTTTATGCGTTTTGGCTGTAATAGATTTACTTTCTACTTTCTGTGTCTTGGCTGTAATAGATTCACGGAGTACCAGAGAATAACAAAGGCAGATGTGCTTCTTGCAAAGTGGCAGACTTCAATTTAAAAAAAATCACAGACAGGGGCATGGATTAGAATTTGTCCACCAGGACATGCTGGTGTAGTGGGAAACGAGCAGCCGGACAGATTGGGTGGGTCTGCAACGCTTGGTGGGGTATTGGTGCAGGATAAAGCAGATGTTGTCTTTGCGATCATGTATGGAAGAACAGATACATTATCATGGCCTGGAAAGAACGAACGAACGAACGAACGAAAATCTTTATTTTCAAAGGGTTAAGAATTGGGCAACGCAGGCCCGTCTGACATTCTGCCCTTCTTCAATGGTGCGTCAGGTCAGAGGATCTGGCCAGCATCCAGATCTCCGAGGAAAGACCCAATGGACAAATAAACAGACTGCAACTGGGAACATTAACATTGATGCTTTTGTCTGGTTTTTGAACATGTACAACAATAACAACAACAACAACAACAACAACAACAACAAAACTTTATCTTGAAAGGGTTAAGAATTGGGCGCGCAGGCCCGTCTAACATTCTGCCCTTTTATCACCCTCTTTCATACATTACCTACCATTCACACATCATTCAAGGCTAACTGAAAACAGCAACAATATAAAAGATATGCATTATAAAGGCATGTGGAAAATGAAAAATCAGTACTACACGACTCAGTAATAGTAATAACTGGTGTGGCAATTGTTATTAGCTATGTGGAATATACTGGCCTACCAAAAGGGGACTAGCTGTTATACTAGGGTTTTATTATTATTATTATTATTATGTTTATTATTAAGGGGGAAGATAATCCATACTGTGATAGTGTTCAAATAATTTGCGATTATATGTATACGGATTGGTGATGTCTTTTATTTCGTGTGGAAGATTGTTCCACAGCTGAGCTGCAGAGTACGTTAAGCTTGTTTTGTATAAGTCTATCCTAGGCTTCGGAATTTGTAATATATTTAATCGTTTACTGTGTCTAGCATTATATGCATTACAGATGCGTATAGATATGTCCCGACAGCTGTAATGTCGGTCCTTGACTTAACTCACCTCTACAGTTCCTACAAAACGTATATTAATACATGTACATAAATATAGCATCTTGCAAAACACCTGGAAGAAAATATCATGAACCAGAAGAACCACTGCTTGTATTGGAGACATTAACTTGGAAGTGTGTGTGCTAACAATGAAGAAGAAGAGGAAGAAGAAACCTCTATACTGCCTAGGTTCTCCTGATGACAGTTAAAACGAGTGTCTTAACAAAATCCGCTGTGAAATGTGACCCATTGAATGGGCTCTGTTTGAATGTGTTTCAGACATAGATGAATGCACAGGTCCCCAGGCAGTGCTGAGATGCGTCCGTACAGAGGTGTGTCTTAACAACGAGGGCAGCTACAGTTGCGAGTGTAAGCATGGCTATGCCATAAACAGCTCGCTCTCACATTGCGAGGGTAAGTTATTTCTCTCTTATCCGATATGCTCTCTCGGGGCTTCAGAATATTGTATCAGTTTGTTTACTTTCCTTCTCCTTCTTCATCTCCACCATCTGCTGTTTTCTAGTTATCATCATTTTATTTCTCCACCCCTCCCTCTTTCTCCACACCCACCCCTACTTCCTACCCCCTCCTCACATTCTCCTCCTATTCATGTTTGTCATTGTTATCCTCCTCCTCGGTTTTTGTTTCTCTTCTGTTCTTTTATCTTCGCCTTCTCATTGTCATCAGCCTTTTCATTTTCCTTCTATTAATCCTTTTCTTCTTCTTTCATTGTGTCCTAACTGCGTTCTTCTGCTCAGTTTGGTGTTGATTTTCGTTGTGTGAGCATCACTTGCTAATAATAAAATACGAGGGCGGTATTAAGATTGCGACCAGTTATATTGCGGCAAAAAAGTCGTACAAGTCTGGGGCCAAAAAAATAGTATTAAAGACTATATTTGTACTCTATAAAATGTGTTTTCGGTATGTATTTTGGAGTGTCTTGAACGAATTAATTGGATTTACATTGATTCATATGGAAATAAGTGCCTTGGTTTTCGTTGGTTTCGGGTTACGCCGATTGTTTTCGGCGGATTATTGACGAAAACTAAGGTTGTACTGTATTTGTCTCCATACTTATCCTTGAATCTTTGCATCCATAATTATCTTTGAATCTGTACCTGCTTGGCTATCTTTGACAGACTTCTCTTCTATCGTCCTTGTTCCAATACTTGAATTTTCCTATCCTGGTCACTTCAATTTGGACAGAATTGTTTCTGGCCTCAGTGTTGATGCTCATGTTGATGATCTTGGGTATACTGGCACTGTCTTGTTATGTTATTTACAATGTCAGTTACTACTGCAGGCCTACTTACAAGTTCCCTGCTCGTGTTATGTTGTTCCATACGGACTTGTCGTCCGTATGTTTGTATCACATCTATCAGATATAGTCGTTTTACCTTCGGTGACTGCTTCCTATGGTTATTCCAAAAATATCTTGATCATCCGTGAATTCTTGACTTTTGATCTTCTGTGCTCACAATGACAGATAATATTCTCTATTTCTGCATGATCTTCTCTTTGTCTACATACCCACTTGGCCATCTTATTTGTGAGACAGATCCCCGGTGGCTGAGTCTCTAGGGTGCAGCATTATACGTTGTTGCAAACTGTCTTTATATTTCATTCAAACTCTTCCTCACATACCTTATCATCCATGTGCTATAATTCTCAGATAACTCATCATGTGCTATATAGTCACTATACGATACTTAATTACCTATATGCCATTGTCACAATGGATGCTTAATTATCCATTTGCTACTATCATTCTACGATATTTAATTACGCCTGTGCTATTGTCACTCAAAGATACTTAATTACTCATTTGCTACTGTCACTCTAAGATACTTAATTACTTCACTCTAAGATACTTAATTACTTCACTCTAAGATACTTAATTTCTTCACTTTAAAATACTTAATTACTTCACTCTAAGATACTTAATTTCTTCACTCTAAGATACTTAATTACTTCACTCTAAGATACTTAATTACTTCACTCTAAGATACTTAATCACACCTGTGCTATGGTCACTCAAAGATAATTACGCTTGTGCTTTTGTCACTCAAAGATACTTAATTACCCATGTGTTACTGTCACTCTAAGATATCGACGAGTGCAGCAGGGGTGTGGACAACTGTGAGCAGATCTGTGAGAATGTGCCAGGACTTTACAACTGTAAATGCCATCCCGGGTACAAGCTGGCAGAGAACAGGAGAGATTGCAGACAAGGTATGGTCCTTGCATGTCTTTGTTGACAAATCTGAGACTAGTTTAACAGGTACACCATTTATATGCTGCACATTTCACAGACGAGTGAATGTTTTAGCACTCTGGTCTGTGGCTTGGTTGTCTTGTGTTTGAATTCTCTTCGAGGTAGGTTTTCTTATTTTTATTTATCTGGGCTGCCAGATCGACACAATCTAACATCTATACAGCATGTCTACCATATGTCTTTAAATAGATTCTTTATTTACTTATGTTTAATGTGCATTGTTTATTTTTTCATGGCAGTGAAACCTGGTCAACTTACTAACACCAAGAGACATTTTTATACAATTGTTATATGCGGTGTCTGCAAAGAATACTTGATATTAAATGACAAGATAAGCTCACAAATAGAGAAGTATGGAAAAGATTGGGTGGTGTTACTAGCCATTTGTTCCATGCTCAGTCTTCATAGACTTAGACGGATAAGACACATTAGGAGGATGGACGATGATAGAATACCACATGATATCCTTGTTGGTGAATTACAGATAGGTAAATGATTTCGGGTTCTGCCTCAAGCGGGACATGATTGATGCATTCATCGATTTTGCACTTTGGAAGCAAGTAACCGCTGATCGTGTTGCAAAGAGGGCGAAGATCAAATATGGACTAGTGACAAAGGAGAAAATGATTGCAGATAGCTCACTCACTGAGCATGTGAGACGTCAGATGGTGCGTGAGGGGGGAAACAACCATGTGCTCATGTGCATCCATTGTGGAGGAATATTTACAGCACAAATCTATCTGATCAGTCACATTCGCTACCACATTGGGTTGTAGTTATTATGTATTATTTGTTTAAGCACAATGTAAACAAAAATATCTATCGTCTGTCTAGATCCAGACGGCCAGGTGCCATCAACAGCAGCAACAGAATGTTTTTGACTAAATAGTTTGTTGACTTCATCATAGGCATGATACATGACAACCCACACCCAAGTGATGTGATACTATATACGGATGGGTCTGTGGTGAGAGGTAAACGAAGTGGGTGAGGCTTCATACAAAAGCTGTGTGAAAAGGGATATGCTGGTGTATGATATCACGACTTTTAGCATGGGTATAGAGAACAGATGTGAATGACGTAACGCTCAGATGGCTGGGGAGTAGTATAGAACGACATGTCATGTTTGTGACAGACTCACAATGGTTGCTACTTAAAATAGACACTGGTATGGTTCCCTTTGAATGGTCTGCAACGTTCGATAAAACTAAGATCACGAGCATCACTTGGATTTTCAGCCCAGAACTTGCGGGTGTGCTAGGAAATGAATATGCTGATAGACTGGCTCCTACTCTGTTTTCTTTAATAATCTAGCTACTCTGAACATCTCTGCTGTTGTGCATTCTCATCTGTCATATTATAAGTTAAATACCATTTGATTTTATCATGTATAATCTAAACTTATGTTCATTACTGTAGTTTGAGTGAGAGAGTGAGTGAGTGTGAATGAGAGACACAATGAGTGAGCGTGAGAGTGAATGAGTGAGCGTGAGAGTAAATGAGTGAGCGTGAGAGTGAATGAGTGAGCGGGAGAGTGAATGATTGAGCGTGAGAGTGAATGAGTGAGCGGGAGAGTGAATGAGTGAGAGTGAATGAGTAAGCGGGAGAGTGAATGAGTGAGAGTGAATGAGTGAGCGTGAGGGTGAATGAGTGAGCGGGAGAGTGAATGAGTGAGCGTGAGAGCGAATGAGTGAGCGGGAGAGTGAATGAGTGAGAGTGTCTGTGTGAGTGAGTGAATGAGTGAGAGTGAATGAGTGAGCGGGAGAGTGAATGAGTGAGCGGGAGAGTGAATGAGTGAGCGTGAGAGTGAATGAGTGAGCGTGAGAGTGAATGAGTGAGCGTGAGAGTGAATGAGTGAGCGTGAGAGTGAATGAGTGAGCGGGAGAGTGAATGATTGAGCGTGAGAGTGAATGAGTGAGCGGGAGAGTGAATGAGTGAGAGTAAATGAGTGAGCGGGAGAGTGGATGAGTGAGCATGAGAGTGAATGAGTGAGCGTGAGGGTGAATGAGTGAGCGGGAGAGTGAATGAGTGAGCGTGAGAGTGAATGAGTGAGCGGGAGAGTGAATGAGTGAGCTGGAGAGTGAATGAGTGAGCGGAAGAGTGAATGAGTGAGCGAGAGAGTGAATTAGTGAGAGTGAATGAGTGAGCGGGAGAGTGAATGATTGAGCGGGAGAGTGAATGAGTGAGCGTGAGAGTGAATGAGTGAGCGTGAGAGTGAATGAGTGAGCGTGAGAGTGAATGAGTGAGCGTGAGAATGAATGAGTGAGAGTGAATGAGTGAGCGTGAGAGTGAATCAGTGAGCGGGAGAGTGAATGATTGAGCGTGAGAGTGAATGAGTGGGCGTGTGAGTAAATGAGTGAGCGTGAGAGTGAATGAGTGAGCGGCAGAGTGAATGAGTGAGCGGGACAGTGAATGAGTGAGCGTGAGAGTGAATGAGTGAGCGTGAGAGTGAATGAGTGAGAGTGAATGAGTGAGCGGGAGAGTGAATGATTGAAAGGGAGAGTGAATGAGTGAGCGGGAGAGTGAATGAGTGAGCGGGAGAGTGAATGAGTGAGCGGGAGAGACAGAATGAGTGAGCGTGAGAGTGAATGAGTGAGCGGGAGAGTGAATGAGTGAGCGGGAGAGTGAATGAGTGAGCGGGAGAGTGAATGAGTGAGCGGGAGAGTGAATGAGTGAGCGGGAGAGTGAATGAGTGAACGGGAGAGTGAATGAGTGAGCGGGAGAGTGAATGAGTGAGAGTGTGTGTGTGTGAGTGAATGAGTGAGAGTGAGAGTGAATGAGAGAGAGAGAGAGAGAGAGAGTGTGTGTGTGTGTGGTGTGTGTGTGTGTGTGTGGGACGCGCTGGCATCACTACTTTTATGTCACATACTTTTTATGTACACATTTTTCTCCATGTTTAGCCTTGTTTATGTTTACAACATTCATTTCACAATGTTTATTTTTCTTCCTATGTAAATGTATAATGCTCTTGATGAACGAAAGACGAGTGATTGGAAGGGCCGAATGTAAGACGGGCCTGCGCGCCCAATTTGTGACCCTAATAAAGTTGATTTGATTTCATTTGATTTGAACATCGAAGAAACCTGGACCATAAAAAGTATCATGTCTCGGAAACTGAAATACTTTGGCTATATTTAATATTGCAGTGGCTTCGAAAAACAAACAGGGGCGGTTGCTGGAAGAAAAGGATGTAGTCGACCAGCAAGATGGTGAACGAATAGCTCTGCAGACATCCTGGACATAAAGGTGCAAGAGACGGGAACACTTAAATGCCGCAGTGGCTTCGAAAAAGAAACAGTGACGGTTGCTGGGAGAAGAGGCTAGAGTCAATCAGCACGAAGATAAACAAAGAACATTGCAGACACCCTGGATATATAGGTGCAAGAGGCAGGAACAATGGCAAGAGATAACCGGCATGTCGTGATGGGGGGACAATGGCAAGAAATAACCGGCATGCCGTGATGGAGGGACAATGGCAAGAGATAACCGGCATGCCGTGATGGGGGGACAATGGCAAGAGATAACCGGCATGCCGTGATGGGGGGACAATGGCAAGAGATAACCGGCATGCCGTGATGGGGGGACAATGGCAAGAGATAACCGGCATGCCGTGATGGGGGGACAATGGCAAGAGATAACCGGCATGCCGTGATGGGGGGACAATGGCAAGAGATAACCGGCATGCCGTGATGGGGGGACAATGGCAAGAGATAACCGGCATGCCGTGATGGAGGGACAATGGCAAGAGATAACCGGCATGCCGTGATGGGGGGGGGGGGGGGGGGACAATGGCAAGAGATAACCGGCATGTCGTGATGCAGGAACAATGGCAAGAGATGTAGGAAGTAACCGGCATGCCGTGATGGAGGAACAATGGCAAGAGATAACCGGCATGCCGTGATGGAGGGACAATGGCAAGAGATAACCGGCATGCCGTGATGGGGGGACAATGGCAAGAGATAACCGGCATGCCGTGATGGGGGGACAATGGCAAGAGATAACCGGCATGCCGTGATGGGGGACAATGGCAAGAGATAACCGGCATGCCGTGATGGGGGGACAATGGCAAGAGATAACCGGCATGCCGTGATGGGGGGACAATGGCAAGAGATAACCGGCATGCCGTGATGGGGGGACAATGGCATGAGATGGAGGAAGTAACCGGCATGCCACGATGAGAGCGATGTTTAGCCCCTGACCTGTACACGTGAAGATGGTGATGACTACACATCGTCGTCATTATTCTTTCTCGTCTTCTTAATGTTCATCTTATTCTCCTCATTTCCCACCTTCTTCTCCGTCTCCTCCTCTCCTTCTCCCTTCTCTGCCTCCACCTTCTCTGTTGTTCTCTTTACTAACATTTATTCCGATGATGAAGTACACACGTGACAGTCTTCTAGTTTTAAGGTACGCTATGCATTATATATATGTATATTATGAGATCCCATGTTCATGTAGTGCTGTATCCGTGTTGTGTTTAACGCATCTGTGTTACTTTATCGAACAACTAGACAGAGATCTGTGTGGCCAAGCTCTCAACTGTAGTCACGGCTGCAGTGTCGATGTTCTCACACACCACCCATTCTGCTACTGCCCCATTGGATACACACTGATCAATAGCACAACATGTCAAGGTACTTTTGTTGTACTGTGTCATTTAGACTAACAGCACATGAATATGGTATTCATTTCATAACATTAGTGGCAATCGGAGCATTCTGGCCACCAAAAGCAAACTCCACCGACTAGAACAAGTAAAAAAAACATCAGACTCGACACGGGAAATAAGTTGAATGACCACACGTGTAATAAACTAACGATAGGAAATACTGGTGATTTAACTGTGAGACTGGTCAAACGACAGTTAGACAGTTGTTGTGAGAAAGACACAGATATGCAGAACAGAAAAAGCTAGGCTTGCTCAATATTGAGACTTTGGAGATGTCAACGATCTCCAATTTGCTGCTGCTTTCTTTGTGTATATTCACGCTTACGTCCGAAGGTGTAGGAAAAGGGGGGGGGGGGAGGGGGGGGGGAAACGTTATTTCCATAGGGTCTTTAGCACTGGGCTAGCAGCTACCAGGTCTCGTTTAATGCGAGATAGGAAACAAATCATGTTCAGTCATATGTGGCTCCACGGACCCTGGGGTTCACTGAAGAAACCAGAGTTGTACTGTATTATGAAACACTGCTGCGGGCGATTTAGAAGATCGTTTTCATTCAATGGTATGAGTGCCGGTCTTTCAGAAAGAAATGGTAAACTACTGAACGTAAATTTGCCAAGACATCACGATCAGCCAAAAAATGTTGGGGTTGACTGCCATGTCCTGTAAAGGATATACGACTAACTTTTAATCATTTCTGAGTTGGGTTCGAAATGTAACATATTTGGGCAAATAAAATGACATATACTCTGCTGAAAACTAGACAACAGTGGCGAGAGACATATAGCGCTTTCAATAGGAAGATAGCATGAACTGATAAACCTAGACAGAAAATCTCTGGGTGTGTAGTTGTACAAGAGACAGAACATGGTGATGTAAGGAAGGCAGTTGATAGCGTAAGATTTCTGTTAGATAAGGCTATGGTTACTCAGCAGGGATGGTGGATCATGTCTGTTCTCTACCACAAGTGCAGTGAAGGATTACTGGACGCAACAAAATAGGTCACTATTGTAAAGAAACACAATACCAAGGCAATAGTGTTGTTAGCAATATAACTCTGTCATCCCCCACTGGTCCTAGCCTGACATCCAGCTCACGCTTGTGGCTCCTAGTAGCTGTCAGCATGCGACAGCGGCGACCCCCCGGGTAACAGCTATGACAGGCTGGCTAAACCAGGCGCGGGTAGCCGATTTGGTGTCAAACCAAGCGGTAAAGTAGGGTATGCCTACCCAGCATGTGAAGACAGGATCCGGCAGACTGCGTGGATGAAATCACTGATGACGATAGAGGGCAAGACGGCGTTTACCTGCAAAGCGTTGTGGAACGTAATGAGCATGGCAAGGCACGTAGAACGCCCTGGTCATCCACAGCACCAGTATTTGTCTCTAGTCGTCTTGACTTGTCTTGCCACTAGACTCAGATGGACTCAGGCGAGAGCGTGAGGTCGACGAATTGCGCTACTCTTCCTCACTTTAATCCAATTCATCGCGCAAGTCATTCTTCATCCAACTTCATATATCACCTTCAAGCCCTGTGGCGATGGGCGAGCGGCGAAGCGGCAGGCGTGGGTGCGCTGGCAGTCGTAGAAGCAGACCTACACACAGGCGGCTCAGGCCATATGGTCGGCTTCTGCTGAACGGAGCAGCAGTGTGATTCGGCAGCCCCCTGAGTGACTGAGCAGCCCTCTATAGGAAAGCACATCTCACCTTCATAGCATGAGGAAGGAACCAGAAAAGGTACCCTAAACATTATTTGCCTCCATTCACTACCTAAGCCAGCTAGCCGCGGTTGGTGGGTACCCTATACTGCAGTCGACATACAAACAAAGTAAACACAGGTAAAGCTAAAAGAGCTAACCATATTCTCTTTACAAAAAGAACTAGGAACTGTTGACATGATTTTCGCTGCAAGGCAGCTGCAAGAGAAATGTCAGGAACAGAACTCTGAAATGTTCTCCACTTTCATTGACCCTACCAAGGCTTTTGATACAGTTAGCAGAGAAGGACTGTGGAAGATTATGGCGAAATATGGCTGACAACAAAAGTTTGTCCAAATAGTGCAGCTATTTCATGATGGTATTCAGGCAAGAGTACAGGAAAATAGTGAACTGTCTGAGCCCTCTCCTGTCACCAAGGGAGTGAAGCAAGGATATGTTCTGGCACCAACACTTTTCAGCCTCATGTTTTCAGCTATGCTGACGAATGCTTTCCGGAACAATGACATTGGAATAGACATCAACTGCCGCATGGATGGAAAGTTGGTCAATCTCAGAAGGCTGAAAGCCAAAACCAAAACCAACAGCGACACCGTCAGAGAACTCCTGTTTGCTGGTGATTGCGCTCTATATGCCAACTCAGAGGCGGACATGCAACACAATGTTTAAGCTTTCTCACATGCCTGTGCCAACTTTGGGCTCAATATTAACTTGGAGAAGACTGTAGTTATGTACCAGCCAGCTCCAGAGAATAATCACACTGTGCCGAATATCAAGGTGAACGGTCATAGACTAACTGTTGTTGACAAATTCACCTATCTTGGCAGCACTGTGTCACAAGCTGCCACAACTGATGACGAAGTGAATTCAAGAATCTCCAAGGCCAGCGCGGCCTTTGGCAGACTGTACAAGAATGTATGGGACAGAAATGGAATAAGCCTGCAAACAAAGCTGAAAGTCTACAAAGCAGTTGTAATATCCACATTGCTATATGTATGCTTGTGAAATATGGACTGTTTATCAGCGACATGCTAGGAAATTAAACCACTTCTACACAGTCTGCCTTAGGAAGCTATTAAAGATTAAATGACAAGACAAGATCCCAGACACTAAAGTTCTAGAAGAGCGTCCATACCCAGTATCCACACTCTACTAATGAAAAATCAGATTCGCTGGGCTGGTCACTTAACTCGTATGCCAGATCACAGGTTCCCTAACCATTTTTTACGACGAGCTGCGTTGTGGTAAACGCTCCCAGGGCGGCCAGAGGGAACGCTTTAAAGACACTCTGAAAATCTCACTTAAAGCTTTTGGAATTCATCTTGACACTTGGGAGACTGTTGCTAGAGACCGTAATTCGTGGCGTACACGATTACATAATGGTGCAGTCACTTGTGACGCAACCAGGACTGCAATAGCTGTGAAGAAAAGGCTGGACAGTAAAACTACTGCATGAGATCCTTCTCCTGGAACGTCAAGCATTCTTTGCCCACATTGTCAAAGAACATTTCGAGCCAAAATAGGCCTTATCAGCCATCTTAGAACTCACGGCTCCATACTTTCAACCCCACTGGATGAAATCAATGGTCATCATCATTCTTGATGGACAAACAACATAAGTCTGTAGACTTGACTGACTTGCTCTGTTCTTTTAGCCCACGGAGTGACGTTTCAAGTTAAAAACTAGCTTCATTATGAGGTTTCATAGTGCCACTACTGTAAACGGTATAGCTTTACTTGTTTGTTAGTTGCAAAGGGCAAAGTTGTTCACAGCTCTCTTCAGCATGTTTGGAACTCTTTCACAGACATAAACGAGTGTGCTGAAGACACTCTCAACTTGTGCACCTTCAAGTCTGACTGTGTCAACACATACGGGGGCTACATGTGTTCCTGCAAGGACGGCTTCAAGCTCGCTAACGATCGCAGGACGTGTGTGGGTGAGTCGTGCTGTTGGTGTTGATGTTGCATAGCATGGGGAACTGTTAGACTATTGGTATAGTACCTTATATAACTTGGGGAACTATTGGACTATTGGTATAGTAACTTATTTAGCTTGGGGACCTATTGGGATATTGGTATAGTAACCTATATAGCTAGAAGAACTATTGGACTATTAGTATAGTAACCTATATAGCAAAGAGAACTCTTTGATTATAAAAAATAAAAAAAAATGTTTGCATATCCTTTTTACAGGACATCGCTGTCAACAGCATCTTTCAGCTGATTGTTGATTTCTTGGCAAGATTAGGCTCAGTAGTTTGCCACTGCTTTCTGAGCGATCGGCTCACATAACCTGTAAGTTAACGACGCGATTAGAACCGCTACCGATTCTCGCCGTCGTCACGTTACTTACGAGAGTATAAGAGATTACGGAGAAAGTCGTGTAACCTCTAGACCAGGTAGGGCGGCATTTGATTATTAGTATAGTAATATATGTGAATAATGAAGACACAAACCATAGAATGTACGATTTATTGCCTGGCACATTTCGCTGTATCTCGTCAGGTACCTACTGCAGATGTCACACATCGTATGTATATATATATATATATATATATATATATATATATATATATATATATATATATATATATATATGATAAGGAAGAGAAAGAGAGAGAAGGAGGAGAGATGAAGAGAGAGAGAGAGAGAGAGAGAGAGAGAGAGAGAGAGAGAGAGAGAGAGAGAGAGAGAGAGAGAGAGAGAGAGAGAGAGAGAGAAGATGAAAGATATAAAGAATTGATAGATATAGATTGTCCGTGTTCCGATCGTAGAGATAACCACTAATGTGTGATTACCCTTGGTTTTATCTACCAACCTCACAAGTATACAGATATGCAGGTCACGAATACAACACTATCCTAACCGACACTAGCACAGGCACTCAAAAGAATAAGCTAACACTGAATCAATTTTATTTGCTTCTAAAAAGAAATTACAAAGTATACAAAGTATCGTGCGAAAACAATTCCAATTAATATGGGAAACATGCTGTCAGATAACTAACACCTTGAGAATACCATTGACCGAATATAAACACTAAGGAAATGCAATTAAGCCAATAACTAGTCACATATCAATCAGAGGAATGTAATAAGGAAATACGCAAATCTGACTAGAATGTATACAAATCTAATAAGGAGGCACACCCAACTACCACCGTGAAATTACCGCCCGTTAGCTTTTACCCAGGCAATCGTTCAAGCGACAACGTTGAAGTCCTGTCCAGTGGATACTTGCTCGTCTGCTTACGGGTGCTTTTGTCTGATCACTAAGCTCGTCTTAGAAAGATTTCGCCACTTTCCAATAAAGTCAGGCTCCTTCTAATTTTGTTCGACTCAGTTCTCTGGATGATCCCATTAAACGTGAGAGAGAGAGAGAGAGAGAGAGAGAGAGAGAGAGAGAGAGAGAGAGAGAGAGAGAGAGAGAGAGAGAGAGAGAGAGAAGGAGATGATGGAGATAAAGGAAGATAGATAAGGGATAGGACAGATTTAGGTCCGTGTCTCCGTGTGAGAACAATAGTTAATTATACTATTGCATTATCAATGTCTCGCGGTGTATGTTAGGTTATAGAAGAGATGTACAGCCTCACAAGGTCTCTAAGCTACTCTAACTTATATTACCTCAGACTGACAAGTCGAAATGAAAGGCAACTCAAACATACATTTATTTCCTTCTGAACAGTAACAGGGTGACAAAGTATAACATAACCAAATACGGTGACCATTTCATCTGTTACAGACAAATATTGTATAACCAACGCAGAACAATACATTAATGCATGACTTCACAAGGGAGAGATAGATAATATAGTAGGCTATGCAACTGGATGTTAGGGAAATGCTACCTATGACCACCTACTAACCGCATGAAGCCAAGGGCTAAAACTAGGATTTCCACCGGCCTTTTGTCTACCTCGTAGTAACCGTTCCACAAGTAGTCCATTTATACATTTATAACCCATTGATAACCCATTGATTGATCCATCCGTCCATATACCCAGGGAGTTAATTCGCTCCCATCCAACTTGTTCAGCCGGTAATTGTTTACCCAGGCAAATCGGATGACTACCTGAAACATAACAAAAGTAATACCTTTGACTATCTTCGCTACGTGAGCGTCATATCAAGATAAACCTATGTCTTTCACTACCTACAAAGTCCCTAGCATCTATTGCTTCTCTATCTATACTAGTATTAAGCCTTATCAGCAACATCATCATTGTGTATAGCCATAACATAAATTAACAACAGTATTTTAAACACAGTAATTTATCGTCTATTTATATTTAACCAACGTTATTATTTCCTATCTCCAAGTACGCCGACTACAGTCAAACCCAACCTAAATGTATTTAACCATTTACCCGGACTCATCTCATCTCATCTCATCATGTTCCTCTTGTACCTTGCGGTGTCGAGGTGAAGTATAAACTTCGTGAGAGTGCCCGGTTATGGTCTTCGTATATCGACATTCACATGGATTCTGTTATTCCCTCCATCCAACGTTTACGTGGTCGGCCTCTTCCTCTTTTTCCATCTGGTCTGTACATCATTGCTTGTTGTGGCATGCTGTTGACTGGTAGCCTACTTGCATGGCCAAACCATTTGACTTGCTGCTTTCTAATAAAATCTAGAGCAGCTTTAACCCCTACTTTAGTCCTAATTTCTTCATTTCTGATCTTATCTCTTCTTGATACGTTGAGTATTCTTCTCAGAAAAATCATTTCTGTTGTTGTGATTTTTCTTTTCTCTTTTTCTGTCATTGTCCAGGTTTGGCATTGGTAGCACAGAGTTGGTAGGAAGATTGTGTTGTAAAGTGCCTTCTTAGTAGTTATTGATACATGTTTGTTCTTTAGTATTGGTGCCATTTGTCCAATGAGTTGATTTGCCTTATTGCACCTATTTTCGATCTCGTCTTCTGATCTGCCATTTGATGATATTATACTTCCTAGGTACTTGAAGCTCTTTACTTGTTTCAAGGGATGTTCGTTTAGGTGAATTGTTGCTGTTTGTTCTTCTTTAGTTATAGTCATTACCTCTGTTTTGCTTGTGCTAATTTTCATGTTATGTTCCCTACACATTTCGTTTAGACTATTCATGTGGTCTTGTAATTCAGCTTCTGATTTTGCTATTAGTGCTTCGTCGTCCGCAAACAGGAGTTCTCTAATGGTTAGATTTGCAGATGGTTCTTCTTCTGTGTTCTCGTCATGCGGTATTCTTGCTGTCTCTGCTTGGCTGGTTTCTTTACATATGTTGTCTATATATGTTATGAACAAGAGAGGGGACAGGACAAAACCTTGTCGTACTCCAGATCTTATGGTGAAGGGTTCTGAGTGCTCCTCCAGTTGCTCTCACTATGCATTCACTGTTGTTGTATAAACTTCTACATAGGTTTGTTAGATTTACCCGGAATTTCGTGTAGATTTGAACTCACCGCCTGTAACTCGCCAGGCCGTCTTAACTACACAACAACACAAGCGCGACCCCGCTTCACCTCTGTCCAGCGAACAAAAGACACACATTCCTCCTTGTTCCCGCCCCGTCTCCGGCCGAGGATCTCACCTGTCCTTATTGTCTGGTTGACCTAGTGGTCGCGAGTGCATTCATACTTTCTTCTGTCCGTTTGCAGTGTTTGGTCGCCGTGTTTATATCTTGCAGTACGGTTTTCGTTTCATATTTACAGGCTGTGTTTACCCGCCTAGTTATCATTAATTGTGTAGTCAAATTGCTTAGTTTACATGTACATATATAGTTTATATACACTCTGCTTATCTAATCGATTAATGTGACTCCCATCAATCTAATTCAGCCAGTTAGATATAGGTCCTTTACAGGACGTCGCACCCAGTCCTGACATTTGTCGGTCGTTCATGATTACGCGGTAAGTTCACCTATAGTAGTTTGCTATAGCTTTCTAAACTAAGATACATGATTATAGTCTAACAATTATACTAATTAGGTCTAAATCTTACGCAACTTACGTTCAGTTTCTGCCGTCCCGTTGTCCTTCTGGGTTCCACAGTTGAAATATAATTGCTCACTTCAACCTCTCGTTTGTCGTGGATCCCACCAGACGTTTTCCAGTCGTGTTTGACCTTAGTCTCCTGTGTGATTCCGATTGACCTTAATCTCATGTGTGTTTCCGACCGCAGTGTCTATGGATAATGGGTGTCCTATCTGACGTTAGCCATCATCTGCAACTAATGAGCGGTTTCCTTAGCCAACAGTCCCTCTCAAATGGCTTGCACGCCATTTTGTGATGGTCGGAATTTGCGTTCCATCCCGTCAGGTCTAATTACCTGGAATAAATGGTCCACAGATCCTTGACCATCTGCTTGTCTCAGTGATCTAGACGGAACTGTGATATGTGCATCTTTTCCGTCTACAATGCCACCTCATCATCTTTCTGGACACTAAACAGCCTTGGATATAGACATCACCATCGCCGAAGTTCCGAACCCATACTTCCTGGACCGGGCGATAGCCCAGCGCTCGGCCCACTGGGCCCTTTTGCTAAACCATACTCTTGCTCGTTCCACACTGTCCAAACTGACTGGATCCTAAAGTATATATCACTTCTCGAGTTGGCGCTTTTCTGGACTCACGTGACCATGCCCTCTCTCATCCCGCGAAGGTCCTCCAATCCGTACCTCGCGCACCCTGATTAATTTGCATACTCTGCATCATATCATTAACCCAAATCCTCTTCACCTGCTACGACATTGTTTCTGGGGTTCATGGTCGGGTTCACGTACTTTTCCCACTGCCATAAATTTGGAGTATGGCGTTCCTTTCCGACAGCCCGGGTCACTTCCGACCCGTCTTGTACTAATAAATTCTGCTGCCTCCAAAGTTCACCGTTGTCTACCTGACATCTTGAACCCAAAGTATAGATTACATCCGTCATTCCTCTCCCTGAAAAGCTACTAGTTAACAATGGAAGGCGACCTTACGGCTATTCGGCCATGCACTCCCGCTAAACCTCTGAATATTTTTAAAACCATCCTGGTCCTTGAACTTTCTGTTTCACAAATATTCCAGTCCATGTCCCCTCGGTAAGCTTGGGCGGTTCGTGAAAGTCATTTCCCATATATATATATATATCAGGAGGGGTAAAAAGTGACAATTAGTAGCCTGCTGATGACCAGCAAACTACACAAATCAACCCCACCTCCACGAGGTGCAGACTGGGAAACCATAACCGCGAGGACATAGGGCTCGCTAAAGGGGATGGACTCCCTATGGTCAGATTTTTGTCCTAAACCTGCGACTGGCCTAGCAAGCCGGCAGGGGATCTTCATACTGCTCGTAGAAAAACTAAGAATTATAAATGGACTGACCCTAATGGATATAGACGCGGCAATGTTAATGGACTACGAGATAGATCAGCGAATCGAAAAATAAGCACAATGAACGTTTGTGGTTTTAATAGTAAAGAAGAAGAACTTATAGAAACAATGGAAGAGAGGAAAATTGAATTGATGGGAATAGCGGACACCAGAATAAAGGGAGAAAGGATACAAGTTCCACCACAGTTACACGTTTGTCTGCTCTGGAGTAGAACAGCAAGAACGGGCAAGACACGGTGTGGGAATAGTCATTGAACCACGCCTAGCAAGAGGAATACTAGAAATAAAATGTATATCAGAAAGAATCATGACAGTGAGAATAAAAGAACAAACAATTACAACATGTGTACAAATATACGTACCATGTAATATAACCAATAATGAACAAGAATGCGATTACTTTCTACGAAGACGTCCATGACGTGCTTAATAAAATAGATAAGCAGGACATCATCATAGATATGGGAGACTTCAATGCAAGACTAGGACACAACAGAGCGGGCATAGAAAAATATCTTAGAGCATTTGGAGACCAACATAATGAAAGAAATGATAATGGAAGTAGACTGATAGAGGTATGCAGCCAACACGACCTCTATATAACAAATACATTCTATAAACACAAAGACTCGAAAATATACACCTGGTATAAATGCAACGATCTAGATACTAAAAGCCAAATTGATTTTATTTTAACAAGAAATAAAAGAAAAAAGAAATATATTAGATGCAAGGGCAGTACCCAGTTTAGTTATAAACACAGACCACAAAGCAGTCGTTGCCACAATAAGAATCATCAGTAGAAGGAAGCAAAGACCAGGAAAATACATGCCATGCGAATCAGTAAACTTAAAAAACCTCAAAACGAGGCAGTGAGGGAAAATTATGAAAATGAGCTAACTGAAATCTTTGTAAAATTACCTATAGAAAGAAAGACAGTGGAAGAAGAATGGGAGATGTTCCAATCAAGCATTTTAAATACTGCAAAAATGACATGTGGAACCACGAAAAAACGCAAATCACGGATAAAGAAAATAACAAGTTGGTGGAATGCGGAAGTAAAGAAAACTGTAAAAGACAAAAAGGAAAAATATAAAAAGTGGTCGAAGAGCGAACAGGAATGCGATTACATAGAATATAGAATAGCGAGAAGACATGTGAATAGAATAGTAAAGAGAGAAAAACAAAAAGACTGGGAGAAGTTTGGAGAAACTCTAAATAAAAACTAAAAGGAGGCAACTAGAAACTTCTACAAAAAGATAAGTGCAATGAGAACCAGAGGAGAACCCTTTGACCCAACTGAAATAATTAACAACGAAAATGGAGAACCAATAAGTGGAAAAAACAACAAATCCTGATAAGATTGAAACAGTACTTCGAACAACTTCTCAACATCCCATCAATTTTCACAGGAATTCAAGAAACCGACACAAATGCCACCGAAGAACTAGAACCAGACGTACTAAAAGAAGAAATTATAGAAGTCTTCAGATTAGCCCCATTGAACAAATCACCAGGAGAAGATGAAATACCAAATGAGCTAATTAAAGCAGCAAGAGAAGTAGGAACAGCATGGCTACATAGACTATTCAACCACGCCATAATTATCCCAATTGGAAAAACACAGGCAGCAAAAGAGACTGCACACAATACAGAGGCATTTCACTGTTGAGTCATACTGGGAAAATATTTAGCAAAATTCTTGAAAAAAGATTAAGAACTATTAAAGAACCCCAGCTAAGCGAAACACAACTTGGGTTTAGGAAAAAAACAAAGGATGCACATATGCCATATTTGCTCTAAGACAACTTATAGAAAAATCAATCGAATTCAATGAAACACTCTACTTAGCCTTTGTTGACCAAGAAAAGGCATTTGATAGAGCAGATAGAAACAAGCTGTGGGAAATCCTTAAACAATATGGAGTGAGTACACATCTAATGAACCTATTTAGAATCTTATACAACAACAATGAATGCATGGTGTGAGCAACTGGAGGACACCCAGATTCCTTCACCATAAGATCCGGAGTACGACAAGGTTGTGTCCTATCCCTTCTCTTGTTTATAACATATGTAGACAACATATGTAAAGAAACCAGCCAAACAGAGACCGCAAGAACACCGCATGACGAGAACTCAGAAGAAGAACCATCTGCAAATCTAACCATTAGAGAACTCCTGTTTGCGGACGACCAAGCATTAATAGTAAAACCACAAGCTGAATTACAAGACCACATGAATAGTCTAAACGAAATGTTTAGGGAACATAACATGAAAATTAGCACAAGTAAAACAGAGGTATTGACAATAACTAAAGAAGAAAAAGCAACAACGATTCACCTAAACGAACATCCTTTGAAACAAGTAAAGAGTTGCAAGTACCTAGGAAGTATAATATCATCAAATGGCAAATCAGAAGACGAGATCGAAAATAGATGCATTAAGGCAAACCAATTCATTGGACAAATAGCACCAATACTAAAGAACAAACATGTATCAATAACTACTAAGAAAGAACTTTACAACACAATCTTCCTACCAACTCTATGCTACCAATACCAAACGTCCAAACGTAGTCCATTAACATTGCCGAGTCTATAACCATTAGGGTCAGTCCGTTTATACTTCTTAGTTTTTCTACGACCAGTATGAAGATCCCTTGCCGGCTTGCTAGGCCAGTCGCAGGTTTAGGACAAAGATCTGACCATAGGGAGTCCATCCCCTATGGCGAGCCATATCCCCGTTAGCCCATGGCCTCGCGTTCATGGTTTCCCAGTCTGCACCACGTGGAGGTGGGGTTGACTTGTGCAGTCTGCGGTCATCGGCAGGCTACTAATTTTCACTTTTTCTCCCCTGCTGGGAGAGGCTTTTAAAGATATATATATATATATATACTAGCTGACCCGGCCCGGCTTCGCCCAGTCCCTGGTGGGGAGCATCTCATTTAATTCATATAAATAGTCATATAAGTTCTCGTTCCCGTTACCGACTGTCTGTCTGTCTGTCTGTCTATCTGTCTGTCTGTCTGTCTGTCTGACCCGGCCCGGCTTCGCCCAGACCCTGATGGGGACCATCTCATTTAATTCATATAAGTAGTCATATAAGTTCCCGTTCCCGACTATCTATCTGTCTGTCTGTCTGACCCGGCCCGGCATCGCCCAACTCCTGGTGGGGAGCATCTCATTTAATTCATATAAGTAGTCATATAAGTTCCCGTTCCCGACTGTCTGTCTGTCTGTCTGTCTGTCTGTCTGTCTATCTGCCTGTCTGTCTGTCTGTCTGTCTGACCCTGCCCAGCCCATGGTGGAGAGCATCTCATTTAAATCATATAAGTAGTCATATAAGATCCCGTTCCCGACTATCTGTCTGTCTGTCTGTCTTGGGTAAATTGTGGAGGGAGGAGGAAGAGGGAGGTGGAGGAGGGAAGAGGAGGGAGGGGGAGGGAGGAGGAGACAGGAGACAGGAGGAATAGGGAGGAATAAGAGGGAGGAGGAGGGATTAGGAAGAGGAGGGAGGAGTAGGGTGGAGGAGGAGGGGGAGGAGGAGGGAGGAGGAAGAGGGAGAAGGAGGGAGGAGGAGAACGCAGGAAGAGGAGGGAGGAGGAGGGAGAGGGAGGAGGAGGAGAGAGTAAGAGGAGGGAGGAGGAGGGAGGAAGAGATAGGCGGAGAGAGGAGGAGGAGGGAGGAGGAGTAATAGGGAGGAATAGGAGGGAGGAGGAGGGAGGAGGAGGGATTAAGAGAAGGAGGGGGCAAGGGGAGAAGGAGGAGGGAGGAGGAGGAGGAAGAGGGATAAGGAAGGAGGAGGAAGGAGAAGGAGGAGGGAGGAGGAGGAGGGGGGAGGAGGAGGAGGGAGGAGGGAGAAGGAGGAGGAGGGAGGAGGGTGAAGGGGGAGGAGGAGGAGGAGGAAGAAGGAGGGGGAGGAGGAGGGAGAAGGAGGGAGGAGGAGAACGCAGGTGGGGGAGGAGGGGGAGGAGGGAGAGGGAGGAGGTGGAGGGAGAAGGAGGAGGGAGGAATAGGTAGAAGGAGGAGGGAGAAGGAGGAGGGAGAGGAGGAATGAGGAGGAGGAGGAATGATGAGGAGGGAGGAGGAGGAAGAGGGATGTGGAGGAAGGAGTAGGAGGGAGGAGGAGGGAGGAGGTAAAGGGAGGAGGAGGGAGGAGGAGAAGGGAGTAGGAGGGATGAGGAGAAGGGAGGAGGAGAGGGAGGATGAGGGAGAAGGGAGGGGGAGAAGAAGGAGGGAGAGGGAGGAGTGGGAGGAGGTAGAGGGAGGAAGAGGGAGGAGGTAGAGGGAGAGGAGGGAGGAGGCGGAGGGAGTAGGAGGGAGGAGGATGGAGGAGGAGGGGAGAGGAAGAGGGAGAAGGAAGAGGGAGAAGGAGGAGGGAGGAGGGAGAGGGAGGAGGGGGAGGAGGTAGAGGGAGGAGGAGGGGAGGAGGTAGAGGCAGGAGGAGAAGAGAGGAGGAGGGAGTTCGCCATTCCGAATTCATACTTGTCTAGGTTCTGTGATTTCGGTCCTTCCATTGATTGTTCTTCCCTTCTACACGACTGTAGATAACTTCCTTACACATAAAAAGATGAATTGTTATTGATATTGCCGTGGCATGGAGGCATATATATCAGCAGCAGAGTTGAACGCCTACGCCAGCCGGCACGGCACATGATGATGATGATGATTGCCGTGTGACGATTCTGTGTAGTCACGTCATTTTCTTCCCTTTCCCTAGCGTTTTGGTTCGGGGATTCTTTCATCATCATCATCAAATATTTACGTACGTATTTTGGGAATGGGAGGAGGGAGGAGGAGGAAGAAGAAAAAAAAATACGACAGTTGGCAGCGCTGGATTGAAAGGAAGGCGTGTAGAAAATTTCATCTCAATCGGATGGGCCGTTCGCGAACGTATAAAGGACATACATACATACATACAGATGGACGGAGATTGCCTTTTATATATAAGATATATATATATATATATATATATATATATATATATATATATATATATATATATATATATATATATATATATATATATATATATATATATATATATATATATATATATAATAAAGTACCTGTCTACTGCCTGACTGTCAGTGGGGAAATGTAGCGTCTGTTGAGTATAACACAAATATATATGTGGCATTGTGTCTGTCTTGTGGTTGTCTATGGAAACAATTGCTTGAGATGTCCCTTTCTTGTTTAGCATGTACAGGAGGTACCTGGGGTCCCAGCTGTGCTAACTCCTGTGCTTGTGGAATCGGAGTCGATCACTGCAACACCACCATAGGCTGCGTATGCAAGTCTGGATTCACAGGTACTCGACAACAGTCTCGTCTTTGTGTGTGCAGACTGCTACAGTATATGTCTGTCCGTATCATTGGTGATCATTATTGCATGCATTCTTATTTTGATGTTGCTGTGATAGTATTTGCTTCTGCCAGAGTTGGGGGACTTCCGCTCCAACATGGAGGATAGGCGGTTGAGCTGTTAAGGCCTCTGGAGTGTTTATGCTTGTGGCTACGGTTTGCTTATGCATTTTCCTCATGTTTGACTGGCAGTGCATGGTTGCGTCGCCCCGCTACTGAGTTGAGTACGTGGAGCGACACAGTGAGCTGTGGATTTCGTGTGGAGTGCTTTTACGTCTGTCCGCGGTTGTTTGTATTGCGAAATGCATGTTTAGAAAAATGGTGGCCGGTCGGTTACTGAACTAACTGGGTTCGTCTTGTGCAGTAACGGGTGGCTGCTGGTTTTCTAGTGACTACCGCATCCGTCGACGATGAACTGTATTTTCGTGGATGACTTTTGTATTGGCATTCTGGCAATTACCTTATTCATGTATACTTGTGTGAGCTGTTGATTTTTTGAGACTCCTGTCTGTTCTACATTTTCACGTGGGGCAGTGAAGAGCATGTTGTGTGATATTCACTGGCACAGGACGGAGCATTATAGTGCGACTCTTTACCGTGAAGTTAGAAAAGTGACTAACTGACTAACTATGCCTTTAGAAGATACATGTATATTATATCATTGTGCGTGAGAACGAACGAACGAACGAACAAACTTTATTTTAAAAGGATAACAAATTGGGCACGCAGGCCTGTCTTACATTCGGCCCTTTCAATCACTCATCTTGAGAGAGAGAGAGAGAGAGTGAGAGAGAGAGAGAGAGAGAGAGAGAGAGAGAGAGAGCGAAATATATATATATATATATATATATATATATATATATATATAGAGAGAGAGAGAGAGAGAGAGAGAGAGAGAGAGAGAGAGAGAGAGAGGAGAGAGAGAGAGAGAGATCGGAAGAGATAGAGACATAGATAGAGACTGAGAGATAGATAGATAGAGACAGGCACAGGGCGATAGAGAGAGGTAGTGAGAGACACAGAGATAGAGACAGACATAGCGAGAAATGAAGATATTGACAGAGAGAAAGAGATACACACAGATAGACAAAGATAGAAAGACATAGAGTCTAGTCGATGGATCAACATCACGGCACACGGGTGTAACCCATAAGTGCTACGTTCTCCTCCTAACTCAAACCTGAGTCTGGAGAACCTCAGCTCAGAGCACGAACTCCGTAGCACCAGCGAGGATTCTGAAATACTTTGGGTAGATTTTTAACTCGAAATTTTGCCCAGGCAGCGCCGTTAGGCTACTCTTTTTCGATTTCCAACTGCCAAGGGATTTTTTACGTGCGCAACAATACACACGGGCGTCCGATATCATTACCCAGAGACCAGGGGAAATTTTATTACTAGAATTCCACGTGAAATAAGTGCCGGTCCTCACCGGGGCTTGAACCCTGGACCTCCAGCAATCGAGGCGGACACCATACCTCCATAGATATAGAAAGAACGAAGAGACAGAGAGATAGAGAGATATAAAGAGCGATTTATTTTTAAGTTGTATATTCCTTACAGGAAGTTGCAGTCAACACCAAATTTTCAGTTGCCTCTGATGATTTTGTCAAGATTGCGTTCAGTAGTTTACCATTGCTTTCTGAGAAACCGGCTCACATACCCCGTAAGTAACCAAGGTGACGAGATCCGCTGCCGAATCTCGCGCAGCTGTGTTCCTAGTGTGGATATGCGGGATTACGGAGAAAGTCGTAAACCCTTGGCCAGGGAGAACGGATATATATATATATATATATATATATATATATATATATATATATATATATATATATATATATATATATATATATATATACCAAACGTTATAGACCAGTGGTTCTCAACCGGTGGGGAATTCCCCCCCCCCCCAGGGGGGAATTTTGGGGTTTCCAGGGGAGGAATGTAGATTATTTCAAGATTGCGTTAATACAAGAACCGATTACTTGATCTTGTTTTTCCCTTCATACTTTACGGTTCTGTACGTCTCACCCTTCTAAAATTCATTTTATAAAGTAAGTAGACCCACAAATCAAGTTTTATGTGGACGTCTAGACTTGTTTTAGTATGTGCTATTAAATTTAGCTTCAATTATTACGTATTCTGTGTAGGGGCAGGGGGACATTTTTAGGGAGGAAATACGAAAGGGAGGGGGGAGGGGAATGATGTTCTAAAAGTATGGTGAGGGGGGAATGACATCCTAAACATATGGTACGGGGGGCACGGGCCAAAAAAGGTTGAGAACCACTGTTATAGACTATCTGTGTTATTGTTAAATACAATTGTCCAATACGTCAAACCCATGACAGGGAGATACTGTAACGATGACATCGATGAATGCGAGGCAGGTCACCTGACGTGCCAGGCAAGTGAACGCTGTGTCAACCTACCAGGAACTGCAGTCTGTGTATGCCAGGACGGCTATAGTAACATCAATGGTCACTGTGAAGGTATGTGGCGGGTTGTTTTCACTTGAATTATTCATGACATCAACTACCGTGAAAATGCGTTTTGTAACAAGAACAATGAATGTAACGCGAAGGAACCTTGTACACGCTTCATGTGTATTGAACATGTTGTGTTAAATATGTGTTTATATAGCCCAATAGGCAATCCAGAAATAATGAAGTCAGTACGGCCGCCTTAACTATCCAAGCCATTTCCTGGTACTCAGTTTAGGCTGCGTCGACTTGGAATAACACCTCAATTTAAAACCTCCACCAGGATAAGGATTCGAACCCGTGATCATCGGCATAGCAAGCAGGAAAATCTCAGAACGGAGAACAAACTGGAGAATTGAGTTGATGGCCCAAAGAAAGCCTAGAAAATAACAGTATTAGGACAAATAGGAAAACTGAAAATATAGACTGGGTACATGTGAAGAATATAGCTCAGAGATAGGCTAGCGGATAACTATGATGCAGTTCTGGGATCCCTTGGAAATATTGAAGTGTGTGCAATGTTGTATGCTGGGTACAGTGTTAACATTGGCACAAGGATATATGCAACAACACTGTTAACTTGGCTTATGTTTGCAGATAATGATGACTGTGACAATGCTACAACATTAATTGTGCGTCGAATTTTGCAGACATAAATGAATGTGACAATGTGAACTTGTCTTATGTTGGAAACATACGTGAATGTGATAATGTGAATTTGTCTTATGTTGAAGATATACACGTTTGTGACCATGTTGTCTTGTCTTATTTTGCAGATATTGATGAATGAGACAATACTACAACATTGTTATATTAACTTATATTGCGAATATTGATGAATGTGACATTATTTACAACAGTATTAACTGCAATTGTGCTGCACAAATTGCTGAATGTGACTACAATGCTACTGCCATGGAAGAGAACTCGCAGATGACATAAACTGGGGCGAGCTGTACTACTGATGCTGCCCGCCGTCTTGAGTTGTACGCCATGAGTTTTCCGGCTCGTTGAATCAATCCGGCTAGGTGCGGGATCTCCGTTATGTAAACTCTTAGGGTTGAAGGTTCTCATTGCTACACTCGTACACATGTGTATTTCTATGCGCATCAAGAATGTTCTATGAGCGCCGACACCGTAGGAGTGAAGACAGCTACTTCTTTAAGTCAACACAACGCAACTCAATGAATCAACTGGACACAGTTTAAATTCACAGCTTCTTTTGACTCTAGGCGTTTATTAACATATACTAATATTTACACAGCAAACGATGCCTAGAGTCCACAATGACTTCACAATAATAATAATCACATAACCTAATCACAGATGTAGCGGCACATGTGTTGGCCGTGCTACGAAGTTAAGAACTACGTCAAAACTCGACGGTAGTTTAAAACCAACTGACTACCTGCAGGGGAAGTTGTTTCCTGCTCAGAGCCCTGCCTCTTTTTTTTTCATGCGAGGCAAGGTTTTCAGTCTTCTCACGCCGGGCTGCGTGAAGCTGTCGGTTGTTTGTACCAAATGACCATGACCTGACCTAGGTCTATGGCACCCCCGCCAGACTTTAAAATGTGCACAATTTTTTATTTTTGTATACCAGTGCTTCTAAATTTAATTTACTGATTTCACCAATCTAACCATTAAATCAAATTGTAATATTTGATCAATATGACTTGTCAACTCAAGAACCAATTCTACAAATCCGCTATACCGTTTTTTAACAATGTAGCATATTGTCGGTTAATAGCGTTGAAGGTGGCTTTAATGAATTGGCCACTCTCTCACTTCATCTGCAGGTATTCATCACTTGCAACCATCCCTCGTCCCAGGTCTCCGAGGATTCTGTCGGTCATCCATAGCAGTTTTAAACTTCTCGTTATTTTCATGCGAAGCAAGGTTTTCAGTCTTCTCACGCCGGGCTGCGTGAAGCTGTGGGTTGTCTGTACCGAATGACCATGACCAGGTCTATGGCAGCTATTATTTTGTTAACTCGACGTCTCTTGCAGACATAGATGAATATGACATTACTACAACATTTATAATTTGACGTATCTTGCAGACATAGATGAATATAACATTACCACAACATTTATAATTTGACGTATCTTGCAGACATAGATGAATATGACATTACTACACCATTTATAACTCGACGTATCTTGCAGACATAGATGAATATGACATTACTACAACATTTATAATTTGACGTATCTTGCAGACATAGATGAATATGACAATACTACAACATTTATAATTTGACGTATCTTGCAGACATAGATGAATATGACATTACTACAACATTTATAATTTGACGTATCTTGCAGACATAGATGAATATGACATTACTACAACATTTATAATTTGACGTATCTTGCAGACATAGATGAATATGACATTACTACAACATTTATAATTTGACGTATCTTGCAGACATAGATGAATATGACATTACTACAACATTTATAATTTGACGTATCTTGCAGACATAGATGAATATGACATTACTACAACATTTATAATTTGACGTATCTTGCAGACATAGATGAATGTGACAATACTACAACATTTATAATTTGACGTATCTTGCAGACATAGATGAATATGACATTACTACAACATTTATAATTTGACGTATCTTGCAGACATAGATGAATATGACAATACTACAACATTTATAATTTGACGTATCTTGCAGACATAGATGAATACGACATTACTACAACATTTATAATTTGACGTATCTTGCAGACATAAATGAATATGACATTACTACAACATTTATAATTTGACGTATCTTGCAGACATAGATGAATATGACAATACTACAACATTTATAATTTGACGTATCTTGCAGACATAGATGAATATGACATTACTACAACATTTATAATTTGACGTATCTTGCAGACATAGATGAATATGACATTACTACAACATTTATAATTTGACGTATCTTGCAGACATAGATGAATGTGACATAACTACAACATTTATAATTTGACGTATCTTGCAGACATAGATGAATATGACATTACCACAACATTTATAATTTGACGTATCTTGCAGACATAGATGAATATGACATTACCACAACATTTATAATTTGACGTATCTTGCAGACATAGATGAATATGACATTACTACAACATTTATAATTTGACGTATCTTGCAGACATAGATGAATATGACATTACTACAACATTTATAATTTGACGTATCTTGCAGACATAGATGAATATGACATTACTACAACATTTATAATTTGACGTATCTTGCAGACATAGATGAATATGACATTACTACAGCATTTATAATTTGACGTATCTTGCAGACATAGATGAATATGACATTACTACAACATTTATAATTTGACGTATCTTGCAGACATAGATGAATATGACAATACTACAACATTTATAATTTGACGTATCTTGCAGACATAGATGAATATGACATTACTACAACATTTATAATTTGACGTATCTTGCAGACATAGATGAATATGACATTACTACAACATTTATAATTTGACGTATCTTTGCAGACATAGATGAATATGACATTACTACAACATTTATAATTTGACGTATCTTGCAGACATAGATGAATATGACATTACTACAACATTTATAATTTGACGTATCTTGCAGACATAGATGAATATGACATTACTACAACATTTATAATTTGACGTATCTTGCAGACATAGATGAATATGACATTACTACAACATTTATAATTTGACGTATCTTGCAGACATAGATGAATATGACATTACTACACCATTTATAATTTGACGTATCTTGCAGACATAGATGAATATGACATTACTACAACATTTATAATTTGACGTATCTTGCAGACATAGATGAATATGACAATACTACAACATTTATAATTTGACGTATCTTGCAGACATAGATGAATATGACATTACTGCAACATTTATAATTTGACGTATCTTGCAGACATAGATGAATGTGACAATACTACAACATTTATAATTTGACGTATCTTGCAGACATAGATGAATATGACAATACTACAACATTTATAATTTGACGTAGCTTGCAGACATAGATGAATATGACATTACTACAACATTAAAATTTGACGTATCTTGCAGACATAGATGAATATGACATTACTACAACATTTATAATTTGACGTATCTTGCAGACATAGATGAATATGACATTACTACAACATTTATAATTTGACGTATCTTGCAGACATAGATGAATATGACATAACTACAACATTTATAATTTGACGTATCTTGCAGACATAGATGAATGTGACATAACTACAACATTTATAATTTGACGTATCTTGCAGACATAGATGAATATGACATTACTACAACATTTATAATTTGACGTATCTTGCAGACATAGATGAATATGACATTACTACAACATTTATAATTTGACGTAGCTTGCAGACATAGATGAATATGACATTACTACAACATTTTAATTTGACGTATCTTGCAGACATAGATGAATATGACATTACTACAACATTTATAATTTGACGTATCTTGCAGACATAGATGAATATGACATTACTCAATCAATCAATCAATCATGTGCCATGCCTGAAAGCGTGGGCGGTCATGATTCGCCATTTCACTCGATCACCAGAGTCGTGGATCAGCTCAGTGTTCCTGTCTCGTCCATGCCATGTGGCCAAGCCATCCAGGTATTTTCCTCTCGGTCTTCCTCTTGGTCTGTTCCCTTCGATCTTGCCAGCTGTCACTAAGTTCTCCAGTCCATTTCTTCTCATAACATGTCCAAAAAATTTTGACTGTCTACGTCTAATTTCTCTAATCAATCTACGATTTTCATTTGTCTCTTGTAGTACTTGGTCATTGGTTTTTCTATCTGTCCATGGTATTCTTTGCATTTTCCTCAGAAACCACATTTCTGCAGCCATCAGATGTTTTTCAGCTTGACTGCACATTGTCCAAGTTTCACATCCATACAAAAGAACAGGCTCTATGTATCCCCTCAACGCTCTTTTTCTCGTTTCAATTGACATCATTTTATTGGTCAGAATGTTTTTCATCTTGCTAAAGGCTACTTTCGCAATGGCGATTCTTGTTCTAATCTCTTCAAGGCATCTGCCATCAGATGTTATGACTGTTCCGAGATAATTGAACCGATTCACTTGTTGAAGAATATTCCCATTTACTTGTATATTACATTGTGGTACTTCGTTCTTCCTAGTGACGACCATAACCTGTGTCTTCCTACAATTTAATTCCAACCCCAGCTGCTCACTGTGTACAACCACAGCGTCTACTAATTGTTGCAGATCCTGTGCATTGTCTGCAATCAATACTGTATCATCTGCATATCTAATGTTATTTATGTTTCGTCCTCCAATGCTGATTCCATTTAGGTCTTCTACATTTCTGAAAATATTTTCACTGTATAGGGAAAAAAGATCTGGAGACATTACACATCCCTGCCTAACACCTCTCTTAATAGGTTGGTATTGTCCTACTTCATTATCAATTCTTATGGCAGCTTGTTGTTTCCAATATATGTTTTTTATAAGTCTAATGTCTTTCCCATCAATTTGTAGATCTGCAAGCATATCCACAATGTTGACATGTCTAACTCTATCAAAAGCCTTTGTGTAGTCAATAAAGCAAAGATGTATATCCTTGTTTACTTCTAAAGCACGTTCAATAACTGTTCGCAGCATATACACAGCATTTACTGTACCCTTTCCTTCTACAAAACCACATTGTTCTTCCCCTATTTCAGGTTGTATTTTCTTCCTCACTCTTTGCATGATAATTCGTAACAAAATCTTTGTGATGTGACTCATTATACTAATTGTTCTATGTTGATCACATTCTAAGGTTCCTGATTTCTTTGGGATTGCAATAAATACAGAATTACATAATTCAGAAGGTATATCTCCAGTATCATATAATGTGTTCAGCAGTCTAGTGACTTGTTCTAGACCAAATTCTTCTAAAGCTTTAATCATTTCTGTTGTGATGTTATCTGCACCGGGGGCCTTGCCAGCTTTCATATGCTTAAGAACATTTTGAACCTCCATCTTTAAAATTGCTGGTCCTTCATTATTAAATCTAATAGCATACTGTTCCTCTCTGTTATCATTATACAGGTCTTTCACATAATCTGTCCAGACATGTAGAATCTGATCTTTTTCTATTATGATTTTGCCATCTTTAGTTTTTAGACAGCCTGTTGATGTACTTGTTCTTTTATTAGTAAGCTCCTGAATTCTTTTGTGTACTAATTTGGTATTTTGACTGTTGTGTTGTTTTTCAATTTCTAAGCACTTTTCCTCAAGCCATGATTCTTTTGCCTTCCTACATAATATTCTGACTTGTCTGTGAATTTCTTCATATTTGGCAGGATTATTTTTGTTGAGTCTTCTTGTTTCCATTAAGTGTAAAATTTCCTCAGTCATCCATTTCTTACGACCCACCTTCTTTAATTTTGGAATAGTTGTTTCTGCAGCCACATTGATTGAATTCTTTAACATTTCCCATTGATCATCCACATCCTGGAATAGGATCTCTAGATCAGACAATATTTCAAATCTGTTCTGTACTTCTATGTTGAATTTGTTTTGTATTTCCTTGTCATTACTCAATGTACACAAATCATATTTAGTGTTCCCTGTTGTATACTTGACTTTCTTCAACTTTATCCTCAATGTTCCTGTGAGTAATCTGTGGTCACTATAACAATCAGCACTGGGAACTGTTTTTGCTACTGTTAGGGCGTTTCTAAATCTTCTGCTAATGAGAATGTAGTCAATCTGGTTTCTAATCCTGCTATCAGGACTCCTCCATGTCCATAATCTTCTAGGGTGTTGTTTGAACCAGGTGTTTCCTACAATCATTTCCTGTTCTTTTGCCCACTCTACTAGTCTGTATCCTCTTTCATTTCTCTCTCCTAAACCATAGTTTCCTACTGTGTATCTATCCCCTTGATTTCCTACTTTTGCATTGAAGTCCCCTATTATGATGTTTATTTCTGAATTTTTACATTTCTTTAAGGCAGACTCTATGTCATTATAAAATTCCTCTACACTATCTTCACTAGACTCTCCTGTTGGGGCATATACTTGAATAACATTTATGTTAAAAGGTCTGCCACTCAATTTAACTAGTAATACTCTGTCCGACACGGCCCAATATCCCTGAACAGACGTTGATGTTTTCAGGTCCAAAATTATTGCCACTCCCCTATGTCGATCCTCACCTCCAGAATAAATAATCTTAAAATCTTTATGTATCTTGATGCCTGCTCCTGTCCATCTCGTTTCGCACATACCTAATATATTAATTTTTTCTCTTTGAATTTCTTGTGTTATGTTCTCTAATTTTCCGTCGTTGTTTAACGTCCTAACGTTCCATGTTCCTAATTTTAATGTCTCTGTCCTTGTCTTGCGATGATCAGTCTTTAAGCGAATCATAATAAACTAGGCAATTTCAAAGAGGTAGTTTGCCGTTGCTTTCCTCTATGGCAGTGACCATACTGGCCGGGTGACCGCAATCAGTGTCTCTCGAAAGAGAGAAAGCTTGCCGTCGCGAAACTCGAGACCATAACCAACAAATATCTGTCGGCTGCCCTCATAATTTCATCCACCACCTGCCTTCCGTGGCTTCTTTTGAACACTTCCAATTAACGAACACGAAATAACATCACATAATCCAAAGGAAAAACACTATCCACACGAATTTCACGGGAATTTCCATAGGGAATCCACAGAAAAACACTGAACAGCTTCCTCCTCAAGACAACGGGTCATCGCGTCGCCATTATACCGGAAGTTTGACATTACTACACCATTTATAATTTGACGTATCTTGCAGACATAGATGAATATGACATTACTACAACATTTATAATTTGACGTATCTTGCAGACATAGATGAATATGACAATACTACAACATTTATAATTTGACGTATCTTGCAGACATAGATGAATATGACATTACTACAACATTTATAATTTGACGTATCTTGCAGACATAGATGAATGTGACAATACTACAACATTTATAATTTGACGTATCTTGCAGACATAGATGAATGTGACAATACTACAACATTTATAATTTGACGTATCTTGCAGACATAGATGAGTATGACAATACTACAACATTTCTAATTTGACGTAGCTTGCAGACATAGATGAATATGACATTACTACAACATTTATAATTTGACGTATCTTGCAGACATAGATGAATATGACATTACTACAACATTTATAATTTGACGTATCTTGCAGACATAGATGAATGTGACATTACTACAACATTTATAATTTGACGTATCTTGCAGACATAGATGAATGTGACATAACTACAACATTTATAATTTGACGTATCTTGCAGACATAGATGAATATGACATTACTACACCATTTATAATTTGACGTATCTTGCAGACATAGATGAATATGACATTACTACAACATTTATAATTTGACGTATCTTGCAGACATAGATGAATATGACATTACTACAACATTTATAATTTGACGTATCTTGCAGACATAGATGAATATGACATTACTACAACATTTATAATTTGACGTATCTTGCAGACATAGATGAATATGACATCACTACACCATTTATAATTTGACGTATCTTGCAGACATAGATGAATATGACATCACTACACCATTTATAATTTGACGTATCTTGCAGACATAGATGAATATGACATCACTACAACATTTATAATTTGACGTATCTTGCAGACATAGATGAATATGACAATACTACAACATTTATAATTTGACGTATCTTGCAGACATAGATGAATATGACATTACTACAACATTTATAATTTGACGTATCTTGCAGACATAGATGAATGTGACAATACTACAACATTTATAATTTGACGTATCTTGCAGACATAGATGAATATGACAATACTACAACATTTATAATTTGACGTATCTTGCAGACATAGATGAATATGACATTACTGCAACATTTATAATTTGACGTATCTTGCAGACATAGATGAATATGACATTACTGCAACATTTATAATTTGACGTATCTTGCAGACATAGATGAATATGACATTACTACACCATTTATAATTTGACGTATCTTGCAGACATAGATGAATATGACATTACTACAACATTTATAATTTGACGTATCTTGCAGACATAGATGAATATGACAATACTACAACATTTATAATTTGACGTATCTTGCAGACATAGATGAATGTGACAATACTACAACATTTATAATTTGACGTATCTTGCAGACATAGATGAATATGACAATACTACAACATTTCTAATTTGACGTAGCTTGCAGACATAGATGAATATGACACTACAACATTTATAATTTGACGTATCTTGCAGACATAGATGAATATGACATTACTACAACATTTATAATTTGACGTATCTTGCAGACATAGATGAATATGACATTACTACAACATTTATAATTTGACGTATCTTGCAGACATAGATGAATATGACAATACTACAACATTTCTAATTTGACGTAGCTTGCAGACATAGATGAATATGACACTACAACATTTATAATTTGACGTATCTTGCAGACATCGATGAATGTGACATAACTACAACATTTATAACATTGACGTATGTTGCAGACATCGATGAATATGACATAACTACAACATTTATAACATTGACGTATCTTGCAGACATCGATGAATGTGACAATACTACAACATTTATAACATTGACGTATGTTGCAGACATCGATGAATGTGACAATACTACAACATTTATAATTGACGTATGTTGCAGACATAGATGAATGTGACAATACTACAACATTTATACATTGACGTATGCTTGCAGACATCGATGAATGTGACAATACTACAACATTTATAACATTGACGTATGCTTGCAGACATCGATGAATATGACAATACTACAACATTTATAACATTGACGTATGTTGCAGACATCGATGAATGTGACAAATACTACAACATTTATAACATTGACGTATGCTTGCAGACATCGATGAATATGACAATACTACAACATTTATAACATTGACGTATGCTTGCAGACATCGATGAATGTGACAATACTACAACATTTATAATTTGACGTATCTTGCAGACATAGATGAATGTGACAATACTACAACATTTATAATTTGACGTATCTTGCAGACATAGATGAATATGACATTACTACAACATTTATAATTTGACGTATCTTGCAGACATAGATGAATATGACATTACTACAACATTTATAATTTGACGTATCTTGCAGACATAGATGAATATGACAATACTACAACATTTATAATTTGACGTATCTTGCAGACATAGATGAATATTACAATACTACAACATTTATAATTTGACGTATCTTGCAGACATAGATGAATATGACATTACTACAACATTTATAATTTGACGTATCTTGCAGGACATAGATGAATGTGACAATACTACAACATTTATAATTTGACGTATCTTGCAGACATAGATGAATGTGA
>JACEFZ010015882.1:0-271667 GCA_014155875.1 Cepaea nemoralis
CGGATCAGCAAAGCATTGTTCTAACTGTCCGCCTGTCGGAGCTTTGATCCTAGACCAGCTGCCAACCAAGGCTTACGGCCTGGTCTGCCCTGCCATGACTTATTTTGTCTTTGGGTTGCATTTCCTCGCACCAGGATAAGGCTAGTACCCTCCCAATTGCGCTCTTCCGCCCGAAGCCGTTGGCACAATGTGGGGTGTTGTGTTTGGTAAGTGCCGCCCAACATTCGGCGCTGACAGAAAGCAGGTAGTACTGTCTAATGCAAATAAGGGTGGGGAATCTTAAGTGCAGTCATATCATGCAAATGTCGGCTGAAGTCCAACCTCCATACCAAGAGCGGTAATCCTCCGTAAGTTACACTCAGCTGCAGGGACCCAGAGGTGGGTCAAGAAAACAAACGGAAGAACCGGCTTCCTAGTAGAGTGTGGCGCCGTGAACGGGGCATGAAGAAGGAACATGGAAATGGAGACGAATGGAGGCGATAGAGGTCATGGCTGGGGAAGAAGCATTCTCCCCACAACCACAGGTGCCAAGGGGCAAGCACAGGCTGCACAGACTCTCCTCACTGAGGGAGGGAAGCTTGAGAGTGGACATGTTAACAGCAAAGGGACAAGCACAACAACAAGGACAACGAAATCGACCGAACATTTCACACGGCAGGGGAAAGATGCCCACAGTCATGACCCGGATGGGACTGCCCCCAGAGAGTATCAAGAGTATAATGGTCTGAAACATTCAGGGAGGGGGTACTCTTCTGGCGTTCAGACGCCCCCTGCCATGTTTGCTCTGCGGCGGAGTTTTTATCACTAGATCATACATAAACATAGATTATAAATGAATATAGATCATACATGAACTGAGATGATGTATGAACTTAGATCATAAATCATCTTATATATCATCATGAACTTAGATCATACATCAGCTTATATACAATCATAAACTTAGATCATACATCAGCTTATATACAATCATAAACTTAGATCATACATCAGCCTAGATCATGCATGCGCACGTTAATCATTCTTCTGCTGCATCTTTTGTTTACTTGAATTTAATTGTCTATAGCTGCACTGTGTCCTGCTTGATTGTACATACCCATATGTTCATAATCAATACCTGAGGATATTAATTATTTGCTTTGGCGTGTTTCAGAAATACACTCTTGATCTCCAAGTAGTCCTTACCACTCCATACAAGAGCATTCACAAAAGTCAACATATGACAGCATAGATATGAAGGTTGTGAAACAAGAACTATCCGATGTTCTTTGTGAGGACAGGAGTCACAGATTCAATCACTTGGTAGACATAGTTGGGGGTAGCATCATTCAAGAAATTACAGAACACAGCAACTTAAAATGATGAAAGGCTTGAGAACAGTTGTAAGGCATCAGTAAAACATGAAAATTGTTGTCAAATATCAGAAAGTGTGTCTTCTGTGATGGATACAAACAATAAACTATCTTGGACTATTGAGAATTGCCAGCAGTAAAATAAGGAAACACAAGAAAAACATACACAGAACAAATGTATTGAATGAGATTGTCTTTTAATTCAAGATGACCATCTAGAGTGCCAGAAGATCATGAATCACAAGAGAATACATACAGGAGAGAAACTTTACAAGTGTGATGATTGTGGTGCTTCTTTTACTCAAGTTGGTAGGTTGAAGTACCACTTGAGAACACACACAGGAGAGAAACCTTACAAGTGTGATGTTTGTGGTGCTTCTTTTACTCAAGCTGGCAATCTGAAAAAACATAAGAGAACCCATACAGGAGAGAAACCTTACAAGTGTGATGATTGTGGTGCTTCTTTTACTCAAGTTGGCAGGTTGAAGTACCACTTGAGAACACACACAGGAGAGAAACCTTACAAGTGTGATGTATGTGGTGCTTCTTTCACTGAAGCTGGCAATCTGAAAAAACATACGAGAACCCATACAGGAGAGAAACCTTACAAGTGTGATGATTGTGGTGCTTCTTTTACTCTAGCTGACAATCTGAAAGCACATACGAGAACACATACAGGAGAGAAACCATACAAGTGTGATGTTTGTGGTGCTTCTTTTACTAAAGCTAGCAATCTGAAGAAACATAAGAGAACACATACAGGAGAGAAACCTTACAAATGTGATGTTTGTGGTGCTTCTTTTACTGAAGCTGGCAGTCTGAAGGTACATAAGAGAACGCATACAGGAGAGAAACCTTACAAGTGTGATGTGTGTGGTGCTTCTTTTACTCGAGCTGGCGATCTGAAACACCATAGGAGAACACATACAGGAGAGAAACCTTACAAGTGTGATGTGTGTGGTGCTTCTTTTACTCAAGCTGGTAGTCTGAAGGTACATAAGAGAACGCATACAAGAGAGAAACCTTACAAGTGTGTGTGTGGTGCTTCTTTTACTCGAGCTGGCGATCTGAAACACCATAGGAGAACACATACAGGAGAGAAACCTTACAAATGTGATGTTTGTGGTGCTTCTTTTACTCAAGCTGGCAATCTGAAAATACATAAGAGAACACATACAGGAGAAAAACCTTACAAGTGTGATATTTGTGGTGCTTCATTTACTCATACTGGCAATCTCAGGCGCCATAAGAGAACACATACAGGAGAGAAACCTTACAAGTGTGATGTTTGTGGTGCTTCTTTTATTCAAGCTGGTGGTCTGAAGGAACATAAGAGAACACATACAGGAGAGAAACCTTACAAGTGTGATGTGTGTGGTGCTTCTTTTACTCGAGCTGGTAGTCTGAAGGAACATAAGAGAACACATACAGGAGAGAAACCTTACAAGTGTGATGTTTGTGGTGCTTCTTTTATTCAAGCTGGTGGTCTGAAGGCTCACAAAAGAATACATACAGGAGAGAAACCTTACAAATGTGTGTTTGTGGTGCCTCCTTTACTCTAGATGACTTCAACATAGACATTAACAAATCAAACAAAACATGGGAAAACATAATAGAGTCATATAACTTCCAACAGTTAGTCAAACAAGCCACAAGAATAACAAAATCTTCTGCAAATAGAAATTATAAAAAACTTCAATCAAGATGCCTTTTTACAAGACTTGCTCAACTCATCTCTGGACTATGTTTACCAGCTTCTTGACCCAGATGATGCTCTGGACCACTGGCTGAAGACCTTTCTAAGTGTATTTGATAAGCATGTTCCATTTAAGGAAGTTCGTGTTAAACATCACAATAAGCTCCCGTGGATCACACAGGAGGTAGTTGAACTTATGAGAGACCGGGACAGGGCACATAAAAATAGAGATCTAACTATGTACCGTAGTCTGAGAAACAAAGTTCAATATGTTATTCGAAAGGAAAAGAAAAACTATTGTAAGAACATAATAATAGATAAAACCAACACTAAAGATATATGGAAAGCAATTAATACCTTGACAAACACAAATCATCACAATCGTTACCATCAAATCAGGTTACATGAGATCAATTCAGTAATTTTTTTCAGTCCGACATAAACCAATTGAAGGCTGCAATACCAGATGTGACTCATGACATATCTTTATTATCATCATTCTGTGAGAACAAATGCTATGGAGACATTCCCACAAACATACCGCTAATGACGACCACTGAAGTATTTACTCATATTAGTAAGCTAAATTACAATAACTCATCAAGACTAGATGGAATCAGTAATCGGGTCCTTTGCTATGCTGCACCGGCGATCTGCGAGTCACTAACTTTTATATACAATCAGTGTCTCACCAAATGTCACTTCCCATCAGCCTTTAAAATCGCTAAAGTGTATCCTCATTTAAAAGCTGGTTTATTAGACGATTGTATCATGAGTAATTATAGGCCAATTTCCATATCCTCACTATCCAGACCGCTAGAAAAGCACATACACAAAACAACACTAGAGCACTTAGTTCGCCACAAACTAATAGCTGACAGTCAGTCAGGATTTCGGCCAAAATATTCCTGTCATACGGCCCTAACAAACATGATAGAAAACTGGCATCAAAATATTAACAACAATACTCTGTGGAACGATGTTTATAGACTTTAGAAAAGCATTCAATATGATAGATCAGGGGTGGGCAAACTACGGCCTGCGGGCCGCATGCGGCCCGCCAAGTGATTTTATGCGGCCCGCGAAGGGCATTTAGAAATAAAGAAATTTTAATTCGTTTTTAAGTTATTTTATTGAATTTTACAGAATTTCGTGTACCGTTATGATGAATGTCAATAACAAACGTAAGATTGAAGATGAATGCCATGTTTTTAATGATGAATGGACAACTAAGTACTGTTTTATAAAAGTTGGTAGCAAATCAGTGTGCTCGTTGTGTCGTGAGTCAGTGGCTGTCTTCAAGGAGTATAATTTAAAAAGACATTATCAAACAAAACATTCCAATTTTGGATACAATTTAATGACCGAAGAGAAGAAAAGGAAATGCCTTGAGTTGGTGAAAAATTTGGAGAAACAGCAAACTGTTTTCACTAAACAGTCTTCAATTCAAGATGCCGCAACTGAAGCTAGTCTTGTGCTGTCACACAGAATTGTAAAACAGAACAAGCCATTTTCTGATGGCGAGTTCATCATGGAATGTTTGCTAGATGCAGCAAACATTATGTGTCCAGAACAACAAAAAAATAAAACAGATTTGACAAGGAGAACTGTGGTCAGACGTGTTGACAAGATCAGTGACAACTTGATGCATAAACTTTAAGATGCAAGTAAATTTTTGTGGTATTCTCTTGCATTGGATGAGAGTACCGATGTACATGATACTGCCCAATTATTGATATTTATAAGTGGAATAAACATGTCTTTCAAACTCACTGAAGAGTTACTGAGTGTTGAGTCAATTCAATGATGTTACTAACTGTATTGAAAGAACTGGGTTGGTTTGGAACAAGATGGCTAGTGTTACAACTGACGGAGCTCGTGCTTTGACTGGAAAAAATGTAGGTCTGGTAAAGTTGATAAGTGATAAGATTAAAGCAGAATATCCAGACCACACATTATTACCACTTCACTGTGTGATTCATCAAGAAAGTATGTGTAAAACTGTTTTGAATATCAAGCATGTTATTGACCCAGTTGTCAGTGTCATCAACCTTCATCAGATCAAGAGGACTTAATCACAGACAGTTCAAGTCATTACTTGACGATTTGGAAACAGAACATTCCGATGTCCTGAACCACACCAATGTTCGATGGCTGAGTCTCGGCAAGGTGTTGAGGCGAGTGTGGGAACTCAGAGAAGAAATAGTGATGTTCCTAGAGATGAAGGGCATTGCATGTGACTAAATACTAACATTGTCAATAAAGAGTGGCAGTTTGACGTTATGTTTGCCATTGAAATTATGGAAAAGTTAAATTAATTGAATGTCAAACTTCAGGGCAATGGTGTGTTTGCACATGAATTGTATGTATATGTAAAATCACTTCAAGCAAAACTCTCACTGTTCTCCAGACAAGCAAGTGAAAAAAGATTTTGTCACTTCCCTTTGCTGAAACAAGAAACCATTTCTGGTGAAATGACTGAAAAATACAAAGCCTAATTAGATGCATTGATTGAAGAATTTGGATAGAGATTCCAAGATTTCAAGAAATTAGAGCCATAGTTCAATATTCTCAATGCTCTCAATATTCTTTTAGTGCAGAAGCTGATACAGCCACCGAGGACATACAGTTGTAGCTGCTTGACTTACAAGCAGATCATGACCTGAAAGAGAAATTCAAGACAGATGATTTGCTGGATTTCTAAGGATCTTTATCACAAGAATCATTTCCCAACTTGAAAAACTTTGCAGTTAAACTTTTATCATTATTTGGATCAACATACATTTGCGAATAAGCATTTTCTTGCTTGAAGATCAACAAATCTAAGAATAGGTCTTTATTGTCGGACTGCAATTTGCATGCTGTCATGTGAATTTAAACAAGTAAACTTGCTCCAGATTTCAAGAATATAAAGCAGTTACATACATCTCATTAGAAATCAACAACTGTAGTGACAATGTAGTCGCTGTGTGTCTAAATTAAAGCCATTGATAATAAAGGATATTTGTTATAATCACAAGTTGTAAAATCGTGTTAACAAATTAGTAAACGTTTTTGTCCATTTTGTCAAATATAATGTATAAGTGTATAAGTAAAATAAAATTGCTATAATTAGCTATTTATACTGCTTAATAACCTATAAATAATTAATAATTACTTATTGTGATAGGTTGCTGTAAACAAAATGGATATATATATATATATATATATATATATATATATATATATATATATATATATATATATATATATATATATATGCGGCCCGCCAATAGCTTTACATTTGTCAATGCGACCCTCCGCACGAAAAGTTTGCCCACCGCTGTGATAGATCATACTATCATAATTAAAAAACTAGAAACAATGAAAGTAAGCTTTAATATAGTGACATTAATAAACTCATTTTTATTAGACAGAAAACAAGTCGTATCAAACAATAAATCTCTATCCCGAGCCATTGCCACTAATACTGGAGTACCACAGGGGTCTATACTTGGCCCTCTGTTATTTTCCATTTATATAAATGATCTTCCCTTATATCTGTCTTATCATTCTGCGATCTATTTGCAGACGACTGCACAGTATATACAAACGCTGTTGATCGTAATGTGTTAGAATTATCCTTGCAACAGGAAATAAATAGTGTAGTTAACTGGAGTCATGCAAACTGCATGCAAATTAACATTTCTAAAACTAAATCTATGTTAATAGGAACCAGGCAAAGACTTCACACTCACTCGCAGAGAACTCTTCAGCTGCACATTGGTAGCACGCCTATAGAAAGTGTAACTGAGCACAAGGCACTGGGTCTTATCATAGATCAAAATCTATCCTTCAATTCCCATGTTCATGCTCTAGTTAAACAAGTAGCCAAAAAAGTATACCAACGTACCAGAATTAAAAATTTCCTCGACGAAAACACAAGAAAGATATTGTATACTTCCCACATACAAACACATATTGATTATTGCTCCACAATCTGGGATGGATGCTCCAAATCAATAATAAAATGCCTTTATTCACTCCAGAAAAGGGCAGTGCGTCTAATCAATGGTGATAAGCTTACAGACAATTCTAACCTACATGAACGACTTCAGTTACTGTCACTCCACAAACGCCTACTTTTTAATACGGCTAAACTAATTCACAAAATCCTATTTCAAAATGCCCCAAGCTACCTTTGGCCATTCCACTCAGTTGTGGAACAATCTTCCACAAGAAATCAAAGACACCACCAATCATTATACATTCAGTCGCAACCTGTTTGAACACTACCTTAGGACAGACTACATGCCCCCTTAAAAAAAAAAAAAACAGCAAAAAAGACAATAATCTCGAACGACAACTAGCCAAAAAAAAAACAACAACAACATTCCCATATGTATGGCACGTTACACCCACCTTGGGTATTCATGATGCCCATGTTAAACATTGCCTCAACGAGTCTTGTATTATTGATTATTTTTCATGCGTTTTAATGCTTATTGTTCTTTTGTTGTCAAAGAATTGCTTCATAAGAGATGTTGAATGAAAGAATGTATGAGAGGAAATAGAGAAGAAGGGCAGAATGTCAGACGGGCCTGCATGCCCAATTCTTAACCCTTGGAAAATAAAGATTTACTTACTTACTTACTTACTTACTTACTACTAGGTGGCATTCTGAGGTACCATAGGAGAATACATAAAGGACAAAAACCTTACAAGTGTGATGATTGTGGTGCGTCATTTACTACAACTGATAGTCTCGGGGCACATAAGAGAACACATACAGGAGAGAAACCTTACAAGTGTGATGTTTGTGGTGCTTCTTTTACTCAAGCTGGCAATTTGAAGAACCACATGAGAACACATACAGGAGAGAAACCTTACAAGTGTGGTGTTTGTGGTGCTTCTTTTACTTATGATGGCAATCTAAAGACACATAAGAGAACACATACAGGAGAGAAACCTTACAAGTGTGATATTTGTAGTGCTTCTTTTACTCACTCTGGCAATCTGAAGAAACATAAGAGGACACATATAGGAGAGAAACCTTACAAGTGTGATATTTGTGGTGCTTATTTTACTAGAGTTTATCATCTAAAAGTCCATAACAGATCACATACAGGAGAGAAACCTTACACATGTGATATTTGTGGTGCTTCTTTTACTCAAGCTGGCCATCTGAAGAAACAAAGAGAACACATACAGGAGAAAAACCTTATAAGTATGATGTTTACAGTTCTTATTTTACTATAGCTTGCCATCTGAAAGTCCATAATGTATCCAAGTGTGATGATTGTGGTGCTTCTTTTACTCATATTTTTAATCTGACAAAACATGAGACAGCATCATCATCAAGTGCCCTGCCAACTATCAACAGAATTGCGACATTTGCACCTTTTGGCTGACGCATCCGAATATCAGTCATTTGTTGACTGGGTTAACCTTCCTGGAGTCCCTATCCAGGATCACCTCTGCTGATAATATTTCTCAATGTCACTATCATAGCCTGGAGAGAATGGTTCAGCAGGGAGTGACCAGAGGATCTTGTGTATAGTGTAGAACAGATCAACTATCATAGCCTGGAGAGAATGGTGCAGCAGGGAGTGACCAGAGGATCTTGTGTATAGTGTAGAACAGATCAACTATCATAGCCTGGAGAGAATGGTGCAGCAGGGAGAGACCAGAGGATCTTGTGTATAGTGTAGAACAGATCAACTATCATAGCCTGGAGAGAATGGTGCAGCAGGGAGCGACCAGAGGATCTTGTGTATAGTGTAGTACAGATTAACTATCATAGCCTGGAGAGAATGGTGCAGCAGGGAGTGACCAGAGGATCTTGTGTATAGTGTAGAACAGATCAACTATCATAGCCTGGAGAGAATGGTGCAGCAGGGAGCGACCAGAGGATCTTGTGTATAGTGTAGAACAGATCAACTATCATAGCCTGGAGAGAATGGTGCAGCAGGGAGTGACCAGAGGATCTTGTGTATAGTGTAGAACAGATCAACTATCATAGCCTGGAGAGAATGGTGCAGCAGGGAGTGACCAGAGGATCTTGTGTATAGTGTAGAACAGATCAACTATCATAGCCTGGAGAGAATGGTGGGTGCAGCAGGGAGTGACCAGAGGATCTTGTGTATAGTGTAGAACAGATCAACTATCATAGCCTGGAGAGAATGGTGCAGCAGGGAGTGACCAGAGGATCTTGTGTATAGTGTAGAACAGATCAACTATCATAGCCTGGAGAGAATGGTGCAGCAGGGAGCGACCAGAGGATCTTGTGTATAGTGTAGAACAGATCAACTATCATAGCCTGGAGAGAATGGTGCAGCAGGGAGCGACCAGAGGATCTTGTGTATAGTGTAGAACAGATCAACTATCATAGCCTGGAGAGAATGGTGCAGCAGGGAGTGACCAGGGGATCTTGTGTATAGTGTAGAACAGATCAACTATCATAGCCTGTAGAGAATGGTGCAGCAGGCAGTGACCAGAGGATCTTGTGTATAGTGTAGAACAGATCAACTATCATAGCCTGGAGAGAATGGTGCAGCAGGCAGGACTCTGAAGAAAGGTCAGTGGACACAATCAGATGGCAACTAGTACCATTAGTAATGGGACTGTTCACTGGTTATTGAAGGTGAGGATGGAGCATATACAAGAATCTTCTGAATGTTGTCATGTCAGTTCTGGACTCAACTGCATATGAGACAGATACTCTATGAATGTGTTGTCATTTTTACTCAGTTCAAACATCTGAAGTGTGAAAGTGAACACATACAAGAGAGAAACTAAATATGTGTATGGTTCCATCTCATGAAGTGAGGTTTCACCAAGGGAGATCAGATTATCATTTCTTGGTTCATTCTCATTGTCTTTGCCTATTCCATGTGTATTTGTAGACTTAATTGTTGTGACCCCCAGTAGAGTGTTTATATTGCATCTGCTTGTGTGTGTGTGAGAGACATGAGGACAGTGTATTCAACAAAGTTTATATTGTCAGACTTTCCTATAAAATTCTGTTGAACTACATTTCTGGTGGCAGCTATTGTTGTCTTCTTAATCGTCTATAGTCAGTAAGAACAGCTATTGTTGTCTTCATAATCCAGTCTATAGTCAGTAAGAACAGCTATTGTTGTCTTCATAATCCAGTCTATAGTCAGTAAGAACAGCTATTGTTGTCTTCATAGTCCAGTAGCATATAGTCAGTAACAACAGCTATTGTCTCCATAGTCCAGTCTATAGTCAGTAAGAACAGCTATTGTTGCCTTCATAATCCAATCTATAGTCGGTAAGAACAGCTATTGTTGTCTTCATAATCCAGTCTATAGTCAGTAAGAACAGCTATTGTTGTCTTCATAATCCAGTCTATAGTCAGTAAGAACAGCTATTGTTGTCTTCATAATCCAGTCTATAGTCGGTAAGAACAGCTAGTGTTGTCTTCATAATCCAATCTATAGTCAGTAAGAACAGCTATTGTTGTCTTCATAATCCAGTCTATAGTCAGTAAGAACAGCTATTGTTGTCTTCATAATCCAGTCTATAGTCAGTAAGAACAGCTATTGTTGTCTTCATAATCCAGTCTATAGTCAGTAAGAACAGCTATTGTTGTCTTCATAATCCAATCTATAGTCAGTAAGAACAGCTAATGGTGTCTTCATAGTCCAGTAGCATATAATCAGTAAGAACAGCTATTGTTGTCTTCATAATCCAATCTATAGTCAGTAAGAACAGCTATTGGTGTCTTCATAGTCAAGTCTATAGTCAGTAAGAACAGCTATTGGTGTCTTCATAGTTCAGTCTATAGTCGGTAAGAACAGCTATTGTTGTCTTCATAATCCAGTCTATAGTCAGTAAGAACAGCTATTGTCTTCATAGACCAGTAGCATATAGTCAGTAAGAACAGCTATTGTTGTCTTCATAGTTCAGTCTATAGTCAGAATAATAAAGGTGAGAAAAGGCATTCATGTGTCACTCATGTTCTTAGAAAGAGTTTAGAGATTGTGATATGTGGTGAGGTTTAATGGGTTATTCAGTGTTGAGTATGGAAAACCATAGATAAAATATAATGTTTGACATGGGATTACCCTGTAATTCAGCAATGAGTGGGGACTCTTTATGTTACCAACTGAATATAGCAACAGTAATAGTATCTAGCCACTATTCTACTGGGGTTCCCACATGAGATTGGTGAGCCCAAATGCTCACATGGTTTGCTATTTGTGACAGACCAATGAGTGTTGTGTCCTAGATACTAGAATAGTTTTAACAATGTGTTCTTGGTTATTGCTCTTATTTATGCACATTGAAGAATGTGTTATTAGAATAAATGAATATATGGCTGACACTGTCAAGCCTACTCCTCTTGCCTATAATCTAATATTTATTAGAATTATGCTTACATTAGTGTTACGTTTACTTAGTATGTATTTATTTATGTTTATGTACTAGTTTAGTTTAGGTTAGTTTAGTCAATGGATCAACATCACGGCACATGGGTGTAACCCATAAGTGCTCCGTTCTCCTCCTAACTCAAACCTGAGATTGCAGAATCTCAGCTCAGTGCACGAACTCCGTAGCACCGGCGAGGATCCTGAAATACTTTGGGTAGATTATTAACTCGAAATTTTGCCCGGGCAGCGCCGTTAAGCTATTCTTTTTCGATTTCCAACTGCCAAGGGATTTTTTAACGTGCGCAATAATACACATGAGCGTCCAATCTCACTACCCAGAGACCAGGGGAAATTTTATTACTAGAAGTCCACGTGAAAAAATCCCTGTCCTCACCAGGCCTTGAACCCGGGACCTCCAGCACTTGAGGCGGACACCATACCTCGAGACCACACAGAACCCCCCCCCCCCCCCCCCCCCATTTTATATCCCTCATTATAAACCCCGTTTATGTACTAATTTACGCTTGGCTTACTTATCCTGGCCATCTACAAGCAAACAGACAACTGGGCCAGGAAATGGCCACTTGCTAATCCTAGTTCCACTATCAGTCTCACTCTTCAGAGGAAAATCGCAGACAACAGTCAGGGTCAATTGAGCTGTTTGAAAGGTGAACCTTGTGCTAGTAGATTACTGAAACCAGTAATAGTTCCAACAAAACTGTTATGCCTATGAACAAGCGCCCCAACCGGTAGTAGTGAGAATCTGATTCTGGAACTAGGTAAGGCCAAGCGATTATTATTCCTATATTTTTATGTTCATAACATGTTTGTCTGTCGAAGCCCCATTGGGGAGAAACGTGGTAGGAGAAAAATAATATTCCCAGTCAGGAGGACTCGTACAGAATAGCCTTCTTTATAAATTCATTTCCCAACAAGCTGGAAATCCATTTAATGCATCAGACTTAGATGTAGGACAGGCACGATTAATGCTATTTTATGACATGGATGGTTTTGGTCAATTCACAAAATGGCATGGTCGCCCACACAGTATATATATTAATACAATATGGAGCGGCTGGCCAAGTGGCCAGAACGCCGGACTCTCCTTTGGGAGACCCGGGTTCGATCTCTCGGTAAGATGTGGGATTTTTTTCTGTCGGTGGCAAAAAGAAAATCCTAACCTGCACAGTTTGCAGCGACTGCACTAGCCAGGCGGCCTTAATTCCTCAGGCTCAAAGACCTCTCTGCCATATACCGCAAGGTCCTATATTGGCAGTAAATGACAGTGACAGTTAATATTCAAATTACGATGGAGTTCAGCTGAAGAAGAGGAACATAACAAAACCGGACTTAATAGAACAAAACCCATTCTAGAATAATCGTACAAATTCTGTGTCGGAGAATATGATCGCTAGCAGACAAAGGAGACACTGCAACTTGGTACAAAATCACGCGAGTTTTAAAGTATACTCTGGTTGAGATACTTTGTTAATATATTACAATAGTTTTATTATTATGCTGCTAATACTAGAAGATATAGTTACTGAATGTAATGGTTTAAATCAAATAGTATGTATTTAAATAAAATAGTCTCACTATATCTAAAATCAGCCCCACGCCATGGCATGACCTAGTTATCATGTCCACGCCGCTTGGGCGCCAATACTGTTCTTTTCTAGATCAGCCCAGTTCTTAAGTATGTATAGGATCTATTCACTGTTTAATGCATTCTCAAGAGGAAGACTCTCTTTATATCAAGAAGATATATGTATAGATGGGTGACTATCACAAACCCAGGCAGTATTCATTGGAGACTATTCTCAGGCATCTAGGAATGAATATCAGAGGAGAGCATATTCATCCACCTTTGTATCTGGAGCAGTTTTATTACTTTACAATACACCCTTGTGTCTCTTGTACACTTAGGCGCATCAGTTGTGGTTGTTAGGTTTGTGATCCATTTCCTTTCCTATCACATCAACTGTACAGTCACAGTTATGGATTGGTTCGATAGCGAGATCCAGAAAGCAAATGTAGAGTAAGTCACTGCTAGTTAGAGAATCATTACTTGTCAATAATATTCCTATTCGCTGCAATTGAATTTAAACATTTCCTTTGTGGTTGTTTTAATTCATGTTGTAGAAGAAATACTCTGTAATGTAATCACTACTTGTCTTGAATATTTCTATTCGCTGCAATTGAATTGGATCATGCCATGCATGGCTATATTAATTCAGGGCCAGACCATACTCTGCTCATGAATAGGGATAGGCAGTGTCATGTACGAGTGTAAATCAATTCTTTCCTTTCTATCTTATCGGTACGTCCAGTCAGAATAACAGTTAGGAATATATCCTCATTATTAGAGGTACCTGTACCTTATGAGAGGACTATAGCTATAGCACAATGGTTGAATAGAGATGGAAGAGTGATTCCAGTCCACCACTTACCAGATTTTCTGTTTGAATTTATTTGTAGAGTTGTTGTGGTTCACCCTCAAGAGGCACCATCATCATCAATCGGCATCATCGAGTTCACACATACTAGTCTGAGTCACCAAAGCCCATGTTGAAGTAGGTAGCCATACCATTGACAGTTTTGCTTATCACGGCTACCCAGACTTCCAGTTAAAGCTTACCAAAGCTAACCATTTGATTTTGTGACACAAACATTAGGACTGAACATTGTGTAGTTTGCAGTAGTACCATCACTTTGGCCGTCATCATCAAGTGATAACTGAGGAAGGACTGGAGAGGAAAGCTGCAGACAACTATCGTGGGAGCTACAGGCATGAGCTAAGTACAGAGCCATCAATCTGACTCCAACCCACCACCACATGTTTTGCTTTTCCTCAATGATTCAATGTGTCTTCACTGAACAGCCTTGTTTGCTGTAGTAGCCAAGAACAGACTTTGATAGGATACTGTGTTTTCTTTTTCTATCTCCCGAGGGGAGCTACTCGGTTTTCAATTTATAATTAAACCATGCGGTCTGATTTATAGACCATCGTACAAAAACTTAACCTACTGCCTTTTTCACCTCATAATAATTAATAGTAGTGTTGTGTGCAAGGATAGAAGTTGGGTGAACTACTTGCATCTCTCCTGTATGTTATACTTGAGGGCGCTGGGGAACATTTTCTTCATCACAGGGTAGTGTGTCGCTGCTAACTAAGTCAGCTATCATCTATCGGTACAACTTTACTTGCAGTTCCCTGTGCCACTGATAGGAAAGTAGACTCATCTGGGACAAGGATTCATACTACCTAGCCCACCACAAGCCATTTTGTCTTCTTATCCTACATTTCACCGACCTCACCAAGGGTCAGCTTTTCTATCTACATCCTTATTCATAGGTTTCCTTATACAGCTGTAGATCACTCGACACTGTTGTTCATTGATGTGTAGTGTACTAGAATTGTTGCCAGTAATGTTTCAAGGACAAATCAGTGACATTTTACAATAGTTGCGCTTGGACAGATAATGTTTACATTTGTAATTACATTTAAGTTTTTGTAATTGATTCATTGTGAAGCACCATTCATTTTTTCATTTAGCCTTTCATGGAACACTAATGCAGAAAGACAGTTAGCAAATCATGTAACTAAACATATATCAGTAAGTACGGGTTTAATCAGTCTTCAGGAATCTCTGTGCAGTCGACAGGTCATGAAATGCTTAGACGAGCAATTTTGAGGCATTTGTTTAATAGCCATTATAAAGTTTAAAAAAAAAAAAAACAGAAGACATCTTATATGTTGTATTTCATGAACAATAAATGATTGCTCAAATACATCAAGACATTAGTAATTAGATGGTCTCAGCCAGTTTTGTGCAGACAGAAAGACTTCATGTTTAAATGTGCAATGACCATGGGGAAAACTGATGCTCCACATTCAAACAATATCAGTGACTATGTGTTTTAAGTATTTCAGCCCTGGTATAATTCATTTATTCACTCCACATTCAAACAATATCAGTGACTATATGTTTTAAGTATTTCAGCCCTGGTATAATTCATTTATTCACTCCACATTCAAACAATATCAGTGACTATATGTTTTAAGTATTTCAGCCCTGGTATAATTCATTTATTCACTCCACATTCAAACAATATCAGTGACTATATGTTTTAAGTATTTCAGCCCTGGTATAATTCATTTATTCACTCCACATTCAAACAATATCAGTGACTATATGTTTTAAGTATTTCAGCCCTGGTATAATTCATTTATTCACTCCACATTCAAACAATATCAGTGACTATATGTTTTAAGTATTTCAGCCCTGGTATAATTCATTTATTCACTCCACATTCAAACAATATCAGTGACTATATGTTTTAAGTATTTCAGCCCTGGTATAATTCATTTATTCACTCCACATTCAAACAATATCAGTAACTATATGTTTTAAGTATTTCAGCCCTGGTATAATTCATTTATTCACTCCACATTCAAACAATATCAGTAACTATATGTTTTAAGTATTTCAGCCCTGGTATAATTCATTTATTCACTCCATATGATATGTAACTCTGCAGTATGCACCTGATGAGATGCAGTGAAATATGCCAGGCAATAAATTGGACAACATATTGTTTGTGGCTTGTGTGTTTAAACTTTAGAAATATATTCATTTTGATTTCTGTTTAATTCAAACTTAAACTCTAAACTACTTCAAAATTATAACAGTGTGCCTTAACAAATCAACTATATCACCCATTGAATGTCAATTGGTCTAAAAATGCAATCAAATTTTGGAGAGAACAAAAGTGGAGGCGTAAATGCCCGAGAAGAGTGGAAGGCCAAACAGAAGATGAATGCAGGATGTGGCAGATGATCTCCAGGTGAATGTATTCTTGCTTATGACCTAGAAACTTTCTGGAATGTTGTTATGGGAGTGAGGTTCTGCAAAGGACATGCTACTGAATAAATGAATTGTCTCTGAAGTCAGCGTAGGTTCACTTGATGGCGAGGGACACTGTTTAACATCATCATCAAGTGCCCTGCCAGCTGGCGTAGGCGTTCATGGCTCTCCAGAGATCTCAGTCTTTGGTTTTCTGGATTAACTTAGTGATATGGTTTATGAGGTTAATTGTACGAAAATCTTCACATTCAATTGATCTTGGTCTTTTTGGTATAGCTATAAACACAGATTTCAGCATATCACTGGGTAAATATCCACTGCTGTAAATATCATTTAACATTTTGGTTAATATATCTACTCCAAATTCTCCCAATACTTCTAATTCTTCTATTGAGATTTCATCTGGTCCAGCTGTTTTTTCTTTCTTCATATATTTCATAGTGTCAGCGACTTCTTCTTTAAGAATAGGTGGACCTTCTAAGTTACTTTCTTCTGTTAACTCTTCCCTTTCCCAATCATATAATTATAATTCTTTTATATACTCATTCCAGTTTACTACATTGCCTATAGGAAAAGCTAATCCACATGCAAAATTCAGTCCAGCACTACTAGAATTAGTGTGTATGGACTACGCTTGAGTTCAAAGCAAACATAAAAAATATGAATGAATGAGCACCATATACCCAGTACAGCTCATGGTGTGAGAGCACCATATACCCAGTACAGCTCATGGTGTGAGAGCACCATATACCCAGTACAGCTCATGGTGTGAGAGCACCATATACCCAGTACAGCTCATGGTGTGAGAGCACCATATACCCAGTACAGCTCATGGTGTGAGAGCACCATATACCCAGTACAGCTCATGGTGTGAGAGCACCATATACCCAGTACAGCTCATGGTGTGAGAGCACCATATACCCAGTACAGCTCATGGTGTGAGAGCACCATATACCCAGTACAGCTCATGGTGTGAGAGCACCATATACCCAGTACAGCTCATGGTGTGAGAGCACCATATACCCAGTACAGCTCATGGTGTGAGAGCACCATATACCCAGTACAGCTCATGGTGTGAGAGCACCATATACCCAGTACAGCTCATGGTGTGAGAGCACCATATACCCAGTACAGCTCATGGTGTGAGAGCACCATATACCCAGTACAGCTCATGGTGTGAGAGCACCATATACTCAGTACAGCTCATGGTGTGAGAGCACCATATACCCAGTACAGCTCATGGTGTGAGAGCACCATATACCCAGTACAGCTCATGGTGTGAGAGCACCATATACCCAGTACAGCTCATGGTGTGAGAGCACCATATACTCAGTACAGCTCATGGTGTGAGAGCACCATATACCCAGTACAGCTCATGGTGTGAGAGCACCATATACCCAGTACAGTTCATGGTGTGAGAGCACCATATACCCATTACAGCTCATGGTGTGAGAGGTGGTCCTTGACTTCACTTTCACGGATGTGATGTTTATGGTTGTTGTATTCCTCTTTACTCAACACTCGTTAGTCTCTAATTATGGACAGCCACAAAGCATGTGCCAAAATATCTCTGGTAGATAACTCAATGAAGGTGATGGTGGCCAACTATGTTTGCTTGGCCGGTCTTCCCTGCCCTAACAGCCAGTGTCAGCCATTTCTGTTTAGTGTATATACTACATACTATGTATATACAATTGTTTATGTGTGCCCATAATTTCAGCGTGTACATTTACAGTCTTGTAGCGGGAGAGAACTGGGAGCGGTTTGACCCCTGCTGGTGGCTTGCGGGATATTGAGCCGGCCGCTCAGAAAGCAATGGCAAACTACTGAGCGTAATCTTGCCAAGAAATCAACAGACAACTGAAAGATGCTGCTGTTGACAGCGATGTCCTGTAAAGGATATGCAAAAAGAAAAAAAGTCTATCACATGTACTTTGGCAATTGTTACAGCCACGGAAACAGTGATACCATCTGAGCTGTCCAGGGGTTTCATAAATTAGTGTAACATTTGTTTGCTTTATGTTTGTGTTCTTATCTGATGTAAAATAATGGTTTGGTTTATCATATTTCACATTTCACTGGGTTAACTTGTTTAGCTAACTTTGTTTAACTGGTGATGGAATATTCTGAGTTGTGTGCTCTTGTGTAGTAGTAGTAGTAGTAGGCCTCTTTCAGTCCTGAAGGACTATAGAGTTGTGCCGCTTGGGAGGTGCCTGGCAGCACCGCTGGTGACTGTATAGTCCAATTCGAGAATGACAATCTCTGTCACAGTTTCCGCATCTGTGAGACGAGGCAAGTCCCGCAGTAAGTGACTGCTCTTTGAGCCTGTGCCGTCTCTCCTCAGTTTTTTGGATCTGATTGCGCTCAAAGAGCACCAGTCCGTTTCGTACATCTCTTCTCCAGGAGCATCTGTCTGTTGCAACTCTCTCCCACGTGTCTGGATCTATTCCAATGGTTTTCATATCTTGTTTACACACATCCCTATATCGCATTTGGGGTCTTCCGGTTGGCCTCTTTCCTGTGGCTAGTTCTCCGTAAAGGAGATCTTTGGGAATACGTTCGTCCTCCATTCGAGATACGTGGCCCAACCACCGGAGGCGTCTCTGCTTGAGGAGGGTGTGCACTGTGGTAATATCTGCTCTTTCAAGCACCTGTTTGTTTGTTATGTGGTCTTTCCATGTTATGCCCAGGATACGTCTCAGACATCTTATGTGGAAGGAATTCAACTTCCTTTCCTGTCTTGAGTACAGGGTCCAGGATTCAGACCCGTAGAGTAGTGTGCTAACAACACAAGCTTTATATACTTGAGCTTTTGTACGCTCTGTTAGTCTATTATTCTCCCAAACTCTTTTAGCTAGCCTGGAAAATGTTGTGGCTGCCTTTCCAATGCGTCTGTCGATTTCTGTCTCTAATGAAAGATTATCTGATATTGTCGATCCCAGATACACAAAATCGTGGACGACTTTCAATTCATAATTAGAGATTTTGATTGACGGAGGCGCATCAGCATCTTGTTCCATCACCTGTGTTTTATTTAGGCTAATGGTGAGCCCAAAGTCTTTGCAGGCAGCTGCAAAACGATCTATGAGCCTTTGGAGATCTTCTGCTGTATGAGTAGTCAGTGCTGCATCATCTGCAAAAAGTAGTTCTCTTACGCATCTTGGTCTTATTTTGGTCTTTGCCTTGAGTCTTGATGGGTTAAAAAGTTTGCCATCAGATCTTGTGTGGAGGTATATGCCTTCAGTGGCAGTCCCAAATGCTTGCCTTAAGAGAACAGCGAAGAAGATACCAAAGAGTGTAGGGGCAAGCACGCAGCCCTGCTTTACTCCGCTGCTGATGCTGAATGACTGGGATGTTGAGCCGTCAAATAAAATGGTCCCCTGCATGTTTTCGTGGAATGATTTCACGAGACTAAGAAGGGTGGGTGGACATCCAACCTTTTCAAGGACCTTAAAAAGGCCGCTTCTGCTCACGAGGTCAAATGCCTTTGTGAGGTCGATGAAGGCTATATATAATGGCTTCCTCTGTTCTCTGCACTTCTCTTGGAGCTGCCGGAGTGAGAAAATCATATCGATGGTGGACCTGTTGGGTCTAAATCCGCACTGCGATTCGGGGTAGATTCTTTCAGCAAGAATGTGTAATCTTTTAAGGATTACTCTGGCAAAAATCTTGCCTGTAATGCTGAGAAGGGAAATGCCGCGATAGTTGTTGCAGTCGCTTCTGTCGCCTTTGTTTTTATAAAGGGTAACGATGTTTGCGTCTTTCATATCTTGTGGTATTGATTTTTCTCTCCAGCAGAGCTGTAATATTGCATACAGTTCTGGGATGATTGTTTCTTTGCTACATTTTAAAATTTCAGGTGGAATACTATCTTTTCCAGGTGCCTTGCCGGATTTGAGAGAGTCTAGTGCTTCGCTGATTTCTGTGAGGCAAGGTTCGTTATCCAAGGCATGCATGGCAGACTGTTGATCGATGGCTTCCAGAGCTTCTTCGCTGACAGTGTTATCCACTGAGTATAGCTCTGGGTAGTGTTCTACCCAGCGATCCATTTGTTTCGCTCGATCTTTTATGATTACCCCCTCAGTTGATCGTAAAGGGGCCATCTTATTTTTTGATGGACCGACAGCTTGCTTGATGCCCTCATACATTCCTCTTATATTTCCAGTGTCTGCACAGGTTTGAATTTGAGCAGAGAGCTGTAGCCAGTACTTGTTCGCACATCTTCTTGCCATCTGTTGTACTCTATTTCTGGCCGTTCGCAATGCCTTCAGTGTTTTCTCTGAAGGTGATGTTTTATACATCGAGAATGCATGTCTCTTTATCTCCAGGACTGGGAGCATCTCTTCAGAGTGTGCTTCAAACCAGTCGGTTGACTTAGTTTGCTTCTTGCCAAATGTTGATAGTGCTGTATTGTAGATGGTGTCGCGAAAATGACTCCATCTCTCGGTGGAATCTCCGTCTGTGGGGCCGGGCAGAGTATCCGCTAGAGCCTGCATGAATTTGTTGACCTTCTCTTTATTTTGGGTGCCACTGGTGTCAATGCGTGGTCTTCCTTCTGTTCGGCTTCTGTAGATTCTCTTGGGCTTTATCTTCACCTTGCTGGAGACGAGTGAATGGTCGGTGTCGCAGTCAGCACCATGATAGCTGCGAGTCATCCGTACATTGCGGAGGTTGCTGCGTTTAGTGAGCACCAGGTCGAGTTGGTGCCAGTTCTTTGATCTGGGGTGCCTCCATGACACCTTGTGTTGAGGTTTCGTGTCAAAGAAGGTGTTGGTCACGCACAGATTATGGTGGCTGCAGAATTCCAAGAGACGTTGTCCATTGTCATTGATCTTCCCAACGCCAAACTGTCCTAGACATGAAGGCCAAGATTCGTGGTCGGAGCCAAACCTGGCATTGAAATCCCCCAGGATAAAAAGATGTTGTTTCTCTGGTATTACACTGACTTCTTTGCTAAGGTCGTCATAGAACTTGTCTTTAGATTCTGATGCTGCAGTTAGTGTTGGGGCGTAAACGCTTATAATACTAACTGGGCCTGCCTCTGTCTGGAGTTGGAGCTTCAATATTCTTTCAGTGCCATCACTTGGTGGTATGATGGAATTGAGCAGCTTGTTTCTGATAGCGAAGCCAACTCCATGCTCCCTGGTCTCTCCGCACGGCTTGCCATGCCAGTAGAAAAGTGAAGTCCCTCTCCTTGATGCTTCCAGATTCTTGGAGTCTGGTCTCTTGCAGGGCGACAATGTCTATCCCCAGTCTTAGCAGTTCGTTGTTTATCACTGCAGTTTTGCGGGCATCCACAATCTCATTTAGATCGTCTGAGATGCCAGGGGTCATGGTTCTTACGTTCCATGTTCCCAGCCTTAGGGCCGGTTGTTTTGTTTTTTTCTTGCTGTTAGGTGTATAGATTGCGGTCCATGTGTCAGGATTTCCCCCTAAGCTCCACACACCCTCAGGAGCAGATGAACCGTGGCGAGACAACACCTTATTGATCAGTGACACCTGTAGGTGTCTCCCATTGACAGAGGCAACGCGTGGCACCCTATGTCTACGCCAATTGACAGGGACTTATAACCCGTAACAGTTGCCTCTTGCTTTGATTCTGAGACCGGTTAAGACCAGGGATGGAGTTAGTGCCTCTCCATAGCACAAAGCCTGAGCTAAAATATAGAGATCATGTGTTGCCAATGCAGCATAATCCCTCTCTCGGCCTGCCTAGTTCACTCCAGAGGAAAGGTAACACCTCTACATCTGGAACAAGACAAGCTGCAGAAGCTGCTGGATCAGCAAAGCAATGCTCTAACTGTCCGCGTGTCGGAGCTTCGATCCTAGACCAGCTGCCATCCAAGGCTTAGGGCCTGGTCTGCCCTGCCATGACATTTTGTCTTTAGATTGTATTTCCTCGCACCAGGGTAAGGCTTGTACCCTCCCAATTGCGCTCTTCCGCCCGAAGCTTTGGCACAATGTGGGGTGTCGGGTTTGGTAAGCGCCGCCCAACGTTCGGCGCTGACAGAAAGCAGGTAGTACCGTCTACTGGTGTACGGTAGCTCGGTCGTACGTGACTAAGATCTGACACTAACAACACACCAACCAACATTCATAATCAACAATGAAGACATCTAAAATGTCAACAACTGTGAATATTGTCTCTCCATTATAGTCCTAGCGAGTCATGATTTCAATACAACTAGTTTGATACCCTCATGAAGTCAGTGGGTCAGTTAGTGAGGTGCAGTCTCACAACTCCCAGACATACCGAGTTGCTGGTTCTTCTTCTTCATACACCTTCAGATAACCTTCAACATGAATATACAAGGGGAAGACAATAAGTAAGTCACAAATTGCCGTAGAAAAATAACTAAATATGATAACAACTTGAAACTAGTTTATTTTTACACATACATTGTCCCTTTATTTCTCAACATAATTTCCAGCAAGGTTGATGCATTTATCCCATCGTCTTATCCGTCCTCCCAAACCGGCTGCATAGAATCCTAGTGCTCTGTTTTCTAACCCACGTTTTCACGTCACATTCAACTTCGGCATCATTTGCAAAATGTCTCCCACCAAGGTGGGTTTTCAGTGAACCAAAAAGGTGGAAATCGCTAAGGGCTAAGTCGGGACTGTAAGGTGGATGTTCCAGAACTTCCCACTTAGTTGGTTAATTTTCTCCTGAGTTAATCAAGCTGTATGTGGTCTGACATTGTCATGAAGAAGCAACACTCCTCTAGTCAGCAGTAATGGAAATGTCAATCGATCATGCATTATTCTGTATGCTGAACCATGATGAGCACCCAATTGCAGATGCTACAGTCCACCGTTACTCACCTCTAATCATCTCCTCCACCCGCTGCACGGATGCTTCTGTTGCAATCTGAACAGGACGACCAGATCAGATTTAATAAACAATTTTAGAGGCATCCTTGAGAAAAATTTTCTACCCAGCTCTGCACCGCTTTATTGGACATACATTTGTCAGCATAAACAGGAAGAATTTCCTTATGAATGTCCCTTTGCAGGCAGTCCTTTCGCCCACAAAAAAAAGAACAACAGCATGTTGCTTTTTGGTTGTACACGCCATAAATACAGTCGCCATTTTGTTTATGTGCTTTTGTTTATGCGCATGAGACCATGAGACACATAGCACCAATGTAAAGTTAGATGTCGCTGTCACATAATGACACCTGTAGAAAACACCAACTACATTTATCTGCCATCTCACAGAACTGTGTGACTTACTTATTGACTCACCCTTGTATATACAGGCAGCCGCAGTCAACCTGAGCTGGCTGACCTCACCATAGTACACGTTCAGATGTCAACTTGAATATATATACTCAAATGGAGCGGGTGAAGGCCAGAATGATGTTCTCTTTTCTGTCTAAAGCAAATGGCTTTGCGCTGATTTTGATGTTATGAGGGGTCTGCCATTCAGAAAGCAAAGGCAATCCATTGAACGTACAATTTCCTAGTAAGTCACAAACAGCCAATAAATGCCGGGGTTGATTGCAACGTCATGTAAAGGATATGCAACCAGCTGTTTAGTTTGATACCAGACTCTGTGGCCAAGGGGTTACGGTCGCAGTTTATAATCCCACATACCACATTCTAAACACAGGTGCCGGCGATCTGGCAGTGGACCACCTTGCATTAGTTTTGTTTTCTCTTAACATGCCACTTCCAGTTGTTTCCCTTGTCATACCACTTCAGATTGTTTTCTTTTAACAGCACATTGTTTCCCCTCGACATACCAACTCAACTTGTACCTCAGATGTTTGTTTCAGACAAAGAGGGAAACACGCGCCTGTTTATGACTGATGAGATGCCAACATTATGTGTTACTACAAGTGGTTTAGGATATAGTAGGACTTAAAAATAGACCCAACAAGTAAAGAATGGCAGAGGTGGCTTTAACATGCAGCATCTGTTTATATGGCGGACATGTTAGTGCAGTTGATAAGGTACTACGCTGATAATGTCATGAGCTTGGTTGGATGCACGTATGACGGGTGTGTTCATCCCCTGTCAACACAGGAAAGATTGACTCTTCTTTTTAGACACTATTATTCATTTAAACCATAGACAGACCAGCTGAAGGTAAGGAGAAACCATCACTATGCACCCCTTACATGTTTGACAACCAACATAGCTTTAGATGATGAGTTCTTCATAGTAGCAGTCTTGTCCACTAGGGAATGCCATGTGCATCAGCTGAATCCAGGCTCTCGTCATGGCACTGAATGAAACACAGATGCCCGCTGGCTCCAGTAGAGCCATGAAGTGTTCATGCCATGAGCACAGCTGGCAACATAAAGAATATGAAGCAAGAAATTCACAGACTGGACATGAACATTTTAACGTGACTGATAAAGTAGTAGATGTATGGACTATGCTTCAGTTCAAAGCACGCGAATGCAAAAAACAAACCAATAACCATGAACAGTAAGAAGAAGGAAATATAAATAACTAGCTGACCCGGCCCGGCTTCGCCCAGTCCCTGGCGGGAAGCGTCTCATTTAATTCATATTCGGCCCCTGCCCCCGTTCCCGTTCCCGAAAAAAGAAGCCTGGCCCGGCTTCGCACAGCCACTGGCAGGGAGCGTCTCATTTAATTCATATTCGGCCCTCTGCTCCCGTTCCCGTAAAAGACGACCCGGCCCGGCTTCGCCCAGTTCCTGGTGGGGAGCGTCTCATTTAATTCACATTAGTAGTCATATAAGCTCCCGTTTCCGTTCCCGGAAATATGGCGAACAGATTGGAAGAGAACAATCTTCATCCCAATAACTAAATAGGGCAATCTGAAACTACTGGTCGTAAACCAGTATTTCCCAACGTGGGGCCCACGCCCCACAGGGGGGCAGATCGATTGTTAAGGAGGCAATTCGAAAATGGAAGAAATCGGCTGGATATAACAAAACGGGGAGACTTGAGACTGAAGTTAACTAAATTTGAACCTGACATAAAATCTCTTTGCAGCAAGCATCAAGCACAAGGATCTCACTAAATGTAAATAATAAATAATTACTAATAATTAAAATAATATAGAAAAATCTATCATTAAAATTATTGTGTACTTGAATTGCAGTTCTCCATTATCTTCTTCTTCTTCAGCATTCCGAGCCATTGAGGTTCTTTGCTGCAGATACAAGCCGTCTCCATTCGTCTCTCTGGTTGACCTTCTCTTGCCAGTCACTGATTTCAAGTGCTTGTAGGTCTGTATATATATATATATATATATATATATATATATATATATATATATATATATATATATATATATATATATATATATATATATATATATATATATAATGTCTCCACTGTCTTCTTGGCTACCTCGGGGTCTACTGTCATTTATTTCTTGAGTGTAAGCGAGTTTTGTTTCCCTATTATCTTCCATTCTTCCTATATGCCCCAGCCATTGCAGTCTATTAGCCGTCATGATACCAGTGATTAGCGGGTAATTAAGCAGATCATAAATGTCTTTGGTACTTCTTCTTTTCCACTCTCCAATTTGTGTATCTCTAATGGGCCCAAAGATGTGTCTTAAGACTTTGTTCTCAAAGGTTTGTAACAAGGCTTCGTCTCTTTTAGTTGTACTCCAGGTTTCAGAGCCATACAGCACAACTGGTCTAATCAGTGTTTTGTATACTGTAGTTCTCCATTATATGTTTTGAAAATTTACTTACTGTGTTTGCTCAATAATTTCCTGGTGATTTCTTCCTAAAAACCTATCATTCAAGTTTCTTTAGTCAACATTTCAATTTTTGAATATTAAAAATAATGTCTATGTTGGGGAGGGGGGGGGGGGGGGTATAAGAATTTTAGAAAGACTTGGGTGGAGCATAGCACAAAAAGGTTGGGAAACACTGTCGTAAACTTACCAAGATATCATGAAAACCCAATTAATGTTGGGATGACTGTATTGATGTCGAAGAGAAATAAAAAGATGAGTTAGAAAATTTTCACTTATTTAAAATAGATGCATTATTTTTATGAAAACTTTAACAATGCCATAAATATTTTATCATTATATATTATAACGCATATGCCTGTATATAAATGTAGACAAACATTTTATAAAGCTTTGATAACAATGCAACAATTATATATAAAATATATAGCCATGCTACTAAAAGTTATGTCCCTTGATATAACTTTTCTTAAGTTAAGTCCCCTCGCTATATATTAATTATAATGTAAATTAAAATATTAAATTTTATTACGTAAACAGCTGTTTGTCAACTAACAAACTATGACAATTGGCTGCACGGGAATGAGAAGAAGACGTGCAGAAAATTTCATCTCAATCAGATGGACCGTTCGCGAATGCATAAATAACATACACAGACAGACAGACAGACAGACAGACAGACAGACAGACAGACAGACATTGCATTTTATATATATATAGATGAGAAAAGGAATATAGACTACATGCTACATATGTAAACAATAACTACACAATAAACATCATAACTATAAGGTTTCTCATATATTGTTCATGTAGTTTGTGACCCGGGGACACACCAAAACGTCAAATGCTATACCTGTTTTATATATGCTATTTACTGCCAATGTAATTAATATATGCACAAAATATAAGACATTTCACAGGTTTCTAGTCCACATTTATTAAGTTAGGGTATTTCATGTCTCTATCATGAATAAATGAAGCATTAATACTGTCATCATTTGTAACATTTTCTTTCTTTATGTGTTTCCTTGTGGGGCTTCAAATAACTAGTTTAAGGTTAATAAAATAATGTCAAACATAATAATCAGATGCAAACCTTGAAAGATGCATAAATGAAATTAAAACTCAATCTTCTGGAGGATTTACAATAAACAATCCCACTATTCTTCGTCATCCTTCGTGTAATTATTAACAAATCACCATACATGTTTACACTATTCTGTACAACCATTGTATTCAGTATGACAGGTGCATACATCCTCAAAATTACGTAGATTAGCCAATATTGAAAATTTACAACATGAGTATCATTTTATAAGCAATTATGGCTGTTCTTTTTTGTCAAGACATACCATCAGATTCTGCAAAAAAAGTTCTCAGAAAAAAATGGATTGACTATTGTGACACGGGGCATCAGAAAATCTGATTCTCTGCCGGAGACCGAATGGTCGGTTCTAGAGCCCAAATTTGGCACCCAATGACCGACCTAACGGTTCCGTATATATAGTGCTTTAATTGATTCATTTCTCCTTTTTAGTGTCCCATTGAATTAAATTTTAGAGCGAAAGATTTCCCTTCCGTCCGTGTGCAAAAACACGCATGGCCAACAAGATTACACATGAAAACATGCATGGCATGAGATTCGAAATTGATTGTTGTAATTCGAAATTCGATGTGACAATACCTTCTGGTTCTGGACCTCATATATTGTAATAAAATTACCGTTTTAAACGGTTTTATATTATAGTTATTGTGGATGTAAAGGACTTTGTGAAAGATTCTAAAACGAACGATGTGCAGTAGTCAGATAATTATTTAGAAGACGGTCATAATATGAAAAGAAATCTAACCGTAAAAGTTCCTCAGAATATGATGGCACAGGCTGACTTATGCTTGCGCTAACGGGCCACACTTGTGCCACTAAATTTGCTTTGCCTATCAAAGAGTATATAAATAATTAAATTTAGAATAATAATATTAATAACAAAATAGAAAATAGTGTTATAATGTTTCTCAGCACTCTACTCCTCAGTAATCTGCTTGATGTGTTCCTGACATTTTCCATTTTGTGTGAAAATTATGTGCTTCATAATTTTATGATTTCATTGTGTTTTATTCGTGTTATGGAGCAGTTTTTGTGATATTCTTGAACACAAGTGGTGTGTGTAACATTATTCACTAAATTTAACTGGATTAGCGGCTTCGGATAGAAAATAACGCCTTGGTAAGTGAATTTTTTTTCATAATTTTTAACACTTTAATTTCAATTGTTATTACTAAAACTCTCATTATTGTCATAGTATTTGTATATCAATTAATTATTAACACTGTCAGGTTCCCTGTGCAATCCTCTTTAATTTGATATGTAATACAATGCATCTACTACCATTTTAACCATTTTAAAAGCAATATTGTGACACACCCCTACTTCAAATTTTCTGCCTTTGAATTTCTGTTTGGTCAGGACCCACTTTATGTTTGGCAGAGAATCAGTTAAAACATTATTTTCTGAACACATTTAAATATTACTTTTATTTTTATCATTCAGTCAGATCAGAGGCCAAGATAACAGCTGTCAATTCCTCAAATACATAACAACTTGAAAAATGTTGTGAGCTTTGTGAGTAGAGCTGTTTCAACAACATTGCAAGGCACACAGTATAAAGCCACTACAAGTAAGTCAATAAAGTAAAGGACCGCGTAAGATGCCAGGAGTTGTGATGGGTTTATGCTGCCAGCCCCACAATGTATAGACCAATCAGCACTCGATGGTACCAGCCCCACAATGTATAGACCAATCAGCACTCTATGGGTGATGTGGTAAATATTAAGTGGGCTGCCTTTATTTTCCCAGACATTTCCCGCTGCCTGTTTTAGGATGGTTGACTTTAGAGCCCAGGTCAATTTGTAAAAATGCGCTTATGTGTATTAAAATACTTGGCTCTGGACCAGCAGTCAAACATGCTAGTCACTTCACTGCCATGGCTACCACCAGCCACTACAAAGACCTTATTTTATTGTAAGAGATCAGCTGTAATAGAAAGCTGATCAAATACCAGTTTGCCAAGTGACATCTGTTACAACAGCCTTGCCAACCACACCCCAAGAGAACAGTGTTTTGAAAACCCCATCAGATGAAACTTTAATATTCAAAGAATATTATCCCGCTAAAAATCAACAACACTACATGTTGTGTTGTCTGTCATTACCACTTAAAGAAGAAAGTCCTTTACTATTGTCTCCACCCCAGTAAATGAACCAAAGACATTTTTAGTCAGCCATAGCTCACAGAGCCACTCCATCCATCATGTGCCATGCCGGTAAGCGTGGGCGGTCATGTTCTGCCATCTCACTCGATCACCAGAGTCGTGGATCAGCTCAGTGTTTCTGTCTCGACCATGCCATGAGGCCAAGCCATCCAGGTATTTGCTTCTAGGTCTTCCCCTTGGTCTGTTCCCTTCGATCTTGCCAGTTGTCACCAAGTTCTTCAATTCATTTCTTCTCATAACATGCCCAAACAATTTTGACTGTCTGCGTCTAATGTCTCTAATCAGTTTACGATCATTTGTTTCTTGAAGGACTTGTTCATTGGTCTTTCTGGCTGTCCAATGTATTCTTTGCATTTTCCTCAGGAACCACATTTCTAGAGCCATAAGATGCTTTTCAGCTTGACTGTTCATTGTCCAAGCTTCACATCCATATAAAAGTACAGGTTCTATGTAGCACCTCAACACTCTTTTTCTCGTTTCAATTGAAATCTTTTTATTGGTCAGTATGTTTTTCATCTTGCTAAAGGCTACTTTTGCCATGGCGATTCTTGTTCTAATCTCTTCAAGGCATCTCCCATCAGATGTTATTACTGTTCCGAGATAATTGTACCTATTCACTTGTTGAAGAATATTCCCATTTACTTGTATATTACATTGTGGTATTTCGTTCTTCTTAGTGACGACCATAATCTGTGTCTTTTTACAATTTAATTCTAACCAGAGCGTTAGCATAATCAACAGTGAACAAAAGACGAAGAAGCATAATCAAACAATTTTATTTGTTTACTTTCCAAATGTCAAGAATTACATATTATTCATAATGGTGTATTACATACATGTCTGTTACAAAGAATGACAATTTCTAGTTTATTACACAAGAGCACCCGAGTAGCGGGGTAGGGGTATACCCTATCAAAGGAGAAGTAAGGTGCCTCCTTCCCTCCGCTAGCCTACGGGACACCCTTGGGCAAGGTGGAGTACCCGTTTAGCCCCCCCCCCCCAACAGGGTAACGTGAAGCCATGTGAGCAGGTGGTGGATTGGACTTGGGAGCAGCCGACAGATAGTTGTTGGTTATATTTTCAAGTCAGTGACGGTGGGCAGAGGATCTCTCAGTAGAGACAATGGCTACGGTCATCCGATCAGTATGGTCACTGCCAGGAAGGAAGAATGGTAGACTTCCCTCCTTATTGATTCCCGGGCAGAGGAGGCTCGTCAGCCTTGGTTGGTATCTCTTCTAAGAGAGGGAACTCTAAATCTCAAACCTCCGCTGCCTTGCGGGTATACCCATATGGGAAAGGCTTCGGGAGTAAACCCTGAGGACAAATCCGGAGATGGAGTCCCTAAGGCAGTTCCATGTTGTAAACAACATAGTTCTGGCAACTCCTGCGACGGCACCGATGCCAAGTTGCATTGGCTACTGCCTTTCCCTTGGTCAACATCGGCGACGTGGAGAGGGGGAACCTGCTACTGGGCAACAGCTGGTTCTCCGATTTCCATTGCCCAGGCTTGTGCCCTGAAGAGGTCACTTCAGCACCGCGTAAAGCGGTGACACAACACGGGAAGTAGCATTTGCCGGTTATAAGTCTTAATGCTCGATTGGCGTAGAGCAAGCGCCAGGGGCTACTTCCGACGGTGGGAGAGATCATCGTATCTCACTAGACAGCTACCGCCCGCCTAAGCTGGGCAGCCCCCGGCCAATTTGGTGCTGATCCGCCACAGCCTACCTGCTTCACTGGGTGCTTGGGGCTAGGACAAAATCTGAATCGCAGGCTGTAAAATCAATGCACCAGGTTCTAATAACAAGAAAAATAGAAACCTCAAGCTACGGCTTGCAACCTGGAACGTGAGAACCATGTGTCCAGGATTTTCCACTGACTTGACCAATATTGACGATGTGAGAAAAACGGCTGTGATTGATGCCGAACTCAATCGTCTTAACATTGATATTGCTGGCCTGCAGGAGACTCGCCTCGCTGAGGAAGGGTCACTCAGGAAAAAACAATTATACCTTTTTTGAAAGGGTAGAGGGCAGGCAGAAAAAAGGCAATACTGTGTGGGCTTTGCAGTGAAGAATTCGCTACTGGGAATGATTGATATTCCAGCAGGAGGAGATGAAAGGACTATTATCCCTGCGCTTGGCAACCTCTTGTGGTTTTGCCACCATTATTACAGCATATGCACCGACACTCGATTCCTCTGATGATGTGAAGGATTCGTTCTATGAGGAGTTAGACTCCGTGATCAAGACAGTTCCAAAATCTGACTACATTTATATGTTCGGTGATTTCAATGCTCGTGTGGGCAAGGACTCGAGTTCATGGCCAGTGTGCCTTGGAAAATACAACATCGGTCGCATGAATGAAAATGGGCAAAGGCTGCTGCAGCATTGCACCAGTAATGACCTATGTATTACAAATTCCTTTTTTAAAACAATAAGTCTGCATAAGGTCACATGGAAACATCCAAAATCCGGCCATTGGCACCAGCTGGACTTCATCATCCCACGGAGACAACATCTGAACCATATATCATTGACTCGAAGTTACCACAGTGCTGACTGTGATACAGATCATTCTTTGGTTGTTGCAAGGGCTAGACTGAGACCAAAGAGAATCTACACAGCTAAACACAAATCTAGCCCCAGGATTAATATTATTAACACTTATGATCCTGGAAAGTGCTTTTAGTTTCAACCGCAACTTGTAGACGCTTTCACTGATACATCAGAAAATTGTACAGTAAGTGAAAAGTGGGGTCAACTTAAGGAAACTCTTTATAAAACAGCAGTAGGGGTTTACGGCACTGTGGATCATAAGAGGCAGGATTGGTTTGCGGCAAACAGCGAGACTCTGCAGCCCTTGACTGATAAGAAGGAGATAGCTCTCTTAAGAAACAAGGAAAGACCAACGCATAACACTCTAAGTGAGCTGAAAGCAAGCAAGGAAGGATGTGCAAAAGGCTGCCAGGCAGTGTGCGAATGATTATTGGATCAAATTATGTGAGTCCATTCAAATCGCAAGTGGTAAGGGAAACATCAGAATCATGTATGAAGGAATAAAGAAAACCTGTGGTCCAGTGATCAACAGAAGTGCAACATTGAAAACCTTGAATGGAGAAATCATAAATGATAAGAAACAACAGATGGACAGATGGGTAGAGCACTATTTGGAGCTTTACTCAAGTGAGATCAAACTAGCGGATGATGCCCTCAACGCCATAGAGGCTCTACCAACTCTTGACCACCTGGACACACTTCCCCCCATAACAGAAGTTAAGTGTGCTATAAATGAACTTGCATCTGGCAAGGCTCCAGGTAAGGATGGGGTTCCAGTAGAGGTTATCAGGAGTGGGCAAGACACACTCACTCTACAGATCCACCAGCTAATAGAGCTATGCTGGCAAGAAGGACAAGTCACAGGATTTCACAGATTCAAGCATCATAACAGTGTACAAGAACAAGGGTGATCGGAGCGACTGCAACAACTATAGGGGTATCTCACTTCTGTGTATTGTTGGAAAAGTATTTGCCAGAATTGTCCTGCGCAGACTTCAAGTCCTAGGAGATCAAGTCTATCCTAAATCACAGTGTGGCTTTCGACAGAACCGGTATGTTGAGTTGAGTTGAGTTAAGAACCGACATCACTGCACTCAGGACATTCCCATATGTGCTCAGTCCCTTCGTTCAACAGCCAGCGAAGAGTCATACTACTAATCGTTCCCACTGCTTTCTGATTAAAAGTTCTCCTGGTCTTCCCTCTCAGTTTTGAGATTCTTCCAGAACCCCTACCGATCCCCCGCAATCTCAATCTTTCCACATATGGGTTCTCAATCTGTCCCACCGCCTTCTCCACCTGGCCCACATTGTGTTTTTTTCAAACCATTTTGTTAAATTAAGGAGAATTCCTCCTCCTCCATTTTCTATTGAATTTTTGGCTGATCCATCTGTATATGCATGGGTCCAATTACTGCTTGGCTAATGTTCGTTTATGTAGTTTAGGGTTATTTTTCCTTCTTTCTATTTCATTCTGAGTGTTCTTTTTCTCAATACCTGGAATGTTTTCTATCATCTCAGGCAGTTGCTGCTGTTTCCAAGTTGGGAACTTGTGTGCATTGTAAATGGATTTGACTGTTGATATGTTAAGTATAGGATCTTTCGTTTTGCAGTTTCTACAAAGTTGCTACGCTTCAGTTTTCCCATTCCAAAACCATTAAACCTTTTATACATAGGGTGGTCTATCAATCTTCTACATTTTTCTGCTTGTTGCTGGACTCTGCTATCTCTTCTATCCTGCATTGGTTGTAAACGAGTGATCTTTTCTAGTTCATTAATAGGCGTTGTCTTCAGGTTTCAAGTTATGATTCGCATTCCTTGATTTTGAACCCTGCTTATTTTGTTAAAGTTTGACTTAGCTGCTGTTGCTCAAGCTGCAATGCCATATTCCAGTACTGGCCTCACCCGTCCAGTATATAGCTTCTTGTGAACTTTCTCATCTGCTCCCCACGTTGTACCAGCAAGCGTTTTCATGATTGCCATTCTTTTCCTTGCTCTTGTTCGATTTTTCTCAACCTGTGTCTTCCATGTCAGGCGCGGATCAAAGGTGACTCCTAGATAGTTTGGATTTTCTTCATGGCGCAATATTTTTCCATTCAATACCTGCTTAGATTGCTGAGTTTTATTTGAGAGGGAGAACACTGTGCATGTTGTTTTCTCCTAACTTCTCTTCACTAGCCATGATTTAGAGCAGTCCTCTAGTGCTAATAAGGCTTGCTGTATTCTGCTGTTAGCTGTACTAATATATTCTTCAGATGTCCATATGGCTAGGTCATCTGCAAAGGAGGATGTGTGTACTCTGGCTGGAAAAGTTTCCGTGATGTAATTTATATATACTAGGAGTAATGTTGGTGAAAGAACTCCTCCTTGGGGGACACCTTGCTATAACAGCATCATTTTGCTGGTTTGTCCTTCTATTTTTGTTCTGGCAGTTCTGTTCTCAAGGTAGTGGCTGATCCATTTATACATTTTCCCACAAACATGCATTTTTTGCAGTTTTACTTTCAGTCCTTCCTTCCATACTTTATCAAATGCTTTTTCTAAATCTATCCAGACCGCTATTGTGTGCTCTTGGAAGGCATCCTCTATTTCCTGAGCTATATAGGTTATTTGATCTTCAGTGGATCTGTACTTTCTGAATCCTGCTTGGTGTGGTGTTAAGAGTTGGTTTTCTTCCAGATGCCATCTTAGCCTGCCATTGATAATGCGTTCCATTAATTTTCCTACACAGCTAAGTAGACTGATAGGTCGATAGTCATTTGGTTCTTCCAGGTCTTTTCCTTTCTTTGGGACTGGTATTAGTATAGCTTCCTTCCATGCCTGTAATTCTCTTCCAGCTGTAATTTAGGACTGCTAGTAGTTTCTTTTTTGCCTTAGTGCCTAGTCCTATTAGCATTTCATTTGTGATCCCATCCTTTCCTGGTGATTTCTTCTTTTTTATGGTATTTATTGCCTGTTCCATTTCTTCCATTGTTAGATTTTCCATCATATATTCTGCTGCTGTCTCTGTATTACTATCGTGTATCTGTTTGTCTTTGATTGCTTTCTTCTGTTCGGTTGTAATATCAATGTGATTTGCACTGGCATAGTGTTCCATTAGTGCATTTGCAGCCTTTTTTCCTGTAAGCAAGGCATTTCCTTGTTTAATTGTTATTTGTTTGTTTCTAGGTCCTTCATTGTTCATGGCTTTCACTAGTTTCCATAGTTTGTTTCCATCCCTGTCAAAATTCAGGTTTTCTGTTTTTTTTCCCTCCAACAATCTCTTATTGTTTTATTTACTGTTCTTTTATATTTTGCTGAGATGGCTTTGAGAGAGATGTTCGCTTCAGTTGTTTGGTCTCTCTCTGCTGTCTTCCTGGCATCTTCAACGTTGTCTTCCAAAATGTGTAGTTCTTCAGTCCAGTATGGTTTGTAATTTTCCTCGCTGCTCTTGGAATAGACTCAGTGGCCGCCTGTGTAATATTGCTCTTTTTAGACTTTCCACCATTTGCTTCATGTTGCCATATCGTATATTTATGTTTTCACAATATTTGTCTGTTAGTATAGCAAATCTGTCCCAATCTGCTCGTTTGTAATTCCAGCGGGGCTTTTGTTCCTGTGGAACATACTCCATATTTCATTACAAGCTTGATTGGTCTGTGGTCACTACCTGCTAATTGGTCAAGCACATGGCGATCGAGTTTATGGAGGATGTCTCCTGTGCAAAAAGCTAAGTCTGGAGTGGAAGTGGTAAGCCATCTTCTGGAGTAGAAGCTCGGTGTGTCATCCGCTTTGTTGAGTACATGGAGATTTGAGTCTATTTCCCAGTCCGCCACTTCATCTCCTCTTTTGTCAATATCTGGTTATCCCCATCTTTCTGAACGGCTATTAAAGTCTCCGACAATAATGCAGTTTGTGTCAGTTATTTTCATGTTTGAGAGTGTAAGGTCCTTATCTGCTGGGCTATACAGATTGTAAATTCTTATTTTCACGTCCTTTATCATTATATCAACACCTATAATTTCCGTTTGGTTGTCAGAGATCACAGATACTTCACTGCAAGGTATTGTACTTCGTGTAAGTATTAGAACTCCTCCTTTGTGTTCTTCGCGGTCGAAACGTGTGGCCTGATATCCTCTGACTGAGAATTTGCGATTGGCATTGAGGTGTGTCTCTTGAATGCATGCCACATCTATTCTATCTTTATGAAGACGCTTTGTTAGGGAGACATTCTTGTTATAAACTACTTTGGCATTCCACTGTAGTATGTTGAGTGTCCGGGGTGTTTGGTCAATAGCACTTAACCTACTTCTCTGTGCCTTGACTCCACAGCACAGGGGAAGGTCACCACCAGTAGTCATGGGTGGACCCCCTCGAGGGGCCCGGCACTATCACCGCCTGATGGGACTTCTCGGGATTAGCACCATAACTATTAATTTTAATTTGTTACATCATTAATTAAGTTACGTTGCACTGCTTTGTCAAGCCTGTGGCTCAGTACATCCGACTTCGACAAGCATTTTTCGGGGTGCTTTCCCTAACCTTTGACTGTCCCCAGTCTACCTACATGGCAGCAGGTTTGTGTGTCTCTTCGTCTGGTTCCTCTCCCTTGACCTGTCCGACATGGGTGACCCTACCAGTAGCTGTGCTACCGTCGGCATAGCTCTTGGGGTCATTGGAACGCACAAGCCCCTCTACCTCGTCAAGGTGAACACACGGCAGAGGGGACCTGGTGTCTCAATAGCTGCGATTTTGGTGGTGTAGAGATTAAAGAGCACCGGGGGACAAGGCAGATCCCTGCGGCAAACCAAGTGTAATAGTACTAATAGTACAGGGGTCAGAAGTCCAGGAACCCATGCGCAGTGCAACCTTACGCTCATAAAGGACTGCCGCAACCCATCTAACAAGGCAAGGGCAGGCCTCCATGTCCAACAGTGTGTGGATTAACCGATCATACCTAAGCCTGTTATACGCACTCTCCAGGTCAAGAGCTACCGCCACTGTCTCCTGTTTATCCTGGAAGCCCTCGTAGGCATCAAAGGCAAGAGTTGCAGCATTGGCCCAGGTGCCCTTTCCAGGCCGGTAGCTCCCGAGTCCTTGGGGAAGCAGTTTACGACTTTCCAAATGTCGCTGGAGCATGTCGCTTTTCGAGTACTTTGCTATACGTGTTTTGCAGAGTTAAGATTCGGTATCCATTAAGCCTGGAGTGGTCCTTACCTGGCTTTGGGAGTGGGACCAGGTAGCTATGCAGCCAATGGTGGGGTATTTCCGCCGTATTGATGCTTAGGTTGAAACAAAGAGCCATCTCCTCCAAGTCCCCATCATTTATGTTCCTCATATGGGAGTACCTCACCCCATCTGGACCTGGCGCTGTGTCTTTAGCCCGCTTCAGTACTCGTCTAATGTCCTCCACTTTAATCTCACAGTCCTCCTTCCTAGTGACCCGTGACAAGGCTTCTCTGACGTTATCTCTAATAGCTCTATCTTGCTGATCCACTTGCTTTAAAAATCGCGCAAGTAAAGCCTTCCCTTTGTCCTTGGTCGGTTATTATCATCATAAACGGTGCCATGTGTACCAGGCACCACCTGTCTCTTCATCTGATGGTGCAGCCGCCAGAATTTTCCCAATGTCACATCCAACACCGACTTCATTGATAAACTGTTCCCACTTAATCCTCTTTGCCTCTGCTGCCTGGAGTATGAAGTCCTGTACCTTTACTTTTTTACGCCTTTCAGCCTCTTCCAATTCTGTGTCAACTGAATTGGTTGCTCTCCGCACTCTCGCCAATTCCTTATGGCCACCCTCTTTTCCCTCCAATAATTCTTGACCTCAGGTGTCTACCATGGTGGTTGGGTAAAGATTCTTCTTGTTGGCTTAGATCCTCCCTATGATCTTAGGCGCCCCAAGAGCGAAGAGTGGTCGCGATCATAACTGAATTACCTTGCTTATAATGAGCACATAGACCAGGTGATACCAAAGGCCAAGCGGGGTTTGGCTGCTATGTGGGTGATAGCGGCAGCAAACTGTGAGCAGAGCCATCTATGTCTTCTGTACGAGGGGCTGGTCATGTCTGTTTTGGAGTATGCATTGGCAATCCTGACTCTCAGCCGTAAGCAGATAGAAAGGATGGAATGGATACAGAATGAAGCTATGCGCATTATTCTTGGATGTACAAGAGATACAGCATGTAGGGCGATGCGCTACCTTCTTGATTTTCCAACCATTGAAGAGAGAATACAAGTTTGCAGGGCACGCGCCTACCTCAGAGTTAACGCAAACACACAACATCCACTGCATAGTGAAATTATGAAGGTGAAGGGCAGCAGGTTAAAAAGAGGACGGTCGTGGATGGGTCAAGCCGAAGACATTCTACAACAGGTGTGTTCACTTGAGGACTTAGAACCTGGCGAGGAGTGGGTGCAAGTGCCAACAGATTTCTGCACATCCTTTTCAGTTTGCATCCAACTAGATAGAAAATGCAGACAAGAATATCCGGCTGCTGTGGAGGCTGAAGTACAAGCATTGATTTTCGAGAATTCGCTAGACGGTGATGCGGTCATCTACACAGATGGGTCGGTCGTCCGACATGTGAGAAGCTCATGAGCCTTACAGCTCGGGCCTGTCGCGTAGCGTATACTGCTAGGATGGAATTGGATCAAAGTAGATACTAAATAGACTTCTACGAATAGAGAATCTAACCACTGCTGAAGAAGCGATCAAATGGCTCGCAATTCTAGAAGAATGATTATCAAAGTCCCAGAATGGATCACTACTTCTAAACAATGCCAGGCGGAAAGTTATGACGCCTAACTGTACTAACAAACGAAGACAGTATGTCACGTGATTCCTGCTAACGTGCCTGGATGAATAATCAGCCCCCACTGCCTAATGTATTCTCACACAACAGGAGATAAGACAGACTTATAAGTATAGATATAGTCCTTTCACTCGTCACACAATCTGGTGATGCTATAATCTAATTCTATAATGACAGACGCAGTTTGTTAAAATTACAAATATAACATAGCTTGTTTAATTCTAAAGAACACTACGTGGGCCCCACAGGGAACTCACTGACACATAAGAGATACGCAGATCCCTGGTTAGACTAAATTTCAACAAAGTATTCAGCTAGAGGATGTAATCACAGACTCCTAGCCAATAGCGGACAAATTGTGATTGCTGTGCAGTGGCAAATAATAATAATAATAATAATAATAAGTCTTTATTTTCAAAGGGTTAAGAATTGGGCACGCAGGCCCGTCTGACATTCTGCCCTTCTTCTCTATTTCCTCTCATACATTCTTTCATTCAAAGCCACTCATCTGATATTCCTGGCCTCCTAGATGGTAAGCTGAAAGTGCTGACTGGATAGTGGTATGGACTCCACTCTCTGCTGCATCAAGTGAGTGGTTCGTAGCTCAATCACCGGTCGTGACTACCGCTACAGATGATCAGGGTGCAGGCTCTGTGAATGACAGTGAGAAGGAGTGAATAATCCTTCAAGACAGAGTTGTAAATTCTTTTGCCCATGTCATGGTCCTGCATGGCATGCTTGTCTCATATAATGTTTGATAGCATGTACTATCTTAATTTACATATTTTGATTCCTTATCTGAAATCTACAACAGCACACTGATCTAATGGAAACAGCACACAAATGATATTCTATTCTCTCTTGCTGATATTTAGATCAAACATGTACAATCACAATGCTCTACTTCAAAGACCACATTCCAATATATATATTCTAAGTACTGATTAATCATGGAAACATGAACCACACTTCACATAATGAATTAACAGTACATATCATTGGATGACTTCAATGGAATGAAACTCAAGACGCCACAACTCCGACGTCACCATATACATTAACAAACCATTAAATCGATGAAACCACACACATCGTTTTCCAAGTATGGAAACGCACAAACTACACTCCACACGATGAATTAACATCACATATTGATGAATTACATAGAATGCAATGAAATCCCACATCAACAACTATAACGTCACGATGTACATGAGTGAACCATTAAATCCATGAAACACCACAAGTTCACTTAAAGAGTTGAGTTATACTACTAGCAAGTCTTCCTTATATTAATTAAAACATAATTACTTATCTAGAAGATTTCTTAGCTAGGTTTAAGATTACTTTCAATATACACAAGAACAATATTAAGGTTGGAGAATTCCCCCAAGGTTTGAACTTTGTTAAGTGGGCCATATTGGACCACATGATAGTAATCTGACTATGGGCAAGATAGAGATTAATAAAGAATAATTAAGCGTAACTTATTCACTCTCCAAACTAATTCCTTCCACTAATAAGTATATTATCTAGGGAAATACGCTAGTTCCAAAGTTTAAGCACATAATTAATATATCTTAACTCCAATCGTCTACTGACTAACTCAGGTGTCCTTCCGCAGGTGGATACCTAATTTCGAGAATCACGTAATGTCATTTAGCCCTGCCTTTAATGCCACATGTGACGAGCTTTGCGTTTTACCCTTGTCGGCAAGCCACATGGCACAAACATGGTACTAATTCTAGTATTAACTAACTAACCCTAGTTTTAATTACAAGTATCTATTATCGATCGGCATGGCCTTTAGATTTAGCCGGCATATCTACACACACAGAAAAATTTTAGCAAAATTATTATTAACTCACCCTGCAACTTATTTTGATTGTACCTATCGGGTGAGAAGTGGCACTGGCATTTCTATGGTGATTAGAAATTGCACGGCTTAACACGAGCCAGAAAAAGGTCTAAGACACATACATGTGTTCTATTTTTGCCAGGGACTTGCCACATCCTTCACCGTCCAGTACTGAGATTAAAATGGCAGATGTTAGGGTGCTACCGGAAGTTAACTTCTCATCAAGGAGAGTTCCCTTCCTGTGGCCAAATTAAAATTCACAGCCAAACTTGAATATAAAATTCAGCCTGACTTGATTTCTTGGCGTGTAAACAAACTCTACACTACATCTAATTCTAACTATAAGAAGAAATAGTATTTAACTCTCTCTATAGTTTTGTGATAGCGCCAAACTAACGATGTATTTTGGTGTGGTCTGCCTCAAGAAGATATCTGGCAACGCCGGAAACGCCACTCTGAAATAAAGGGACCGGAGTCCATTTTTCCTTGTAGCAGCCAGCGGTGTGTGAAGGCAGGCGCTGGGGCCCTGTGTAGTTTTGTGGCCAACCCGCCTTGAGACGAGAGATGTGTGGTTTCCCATCTGTTCATCAGTGAACAACATATGTCAGAAGAAAAAGCCGTAAGTGTAAAATGTTTAATTTAATAAATATTTGTTAAATCGCAGCACTCGCCAGTTTACCAACTTGAAAGTGTTTACATGGTGGAACAGGCGTGGGTGAAAATAATTGCTAATTAGGTGAGCTTGTAGGAACAAAGAAATACAAACAGATAATGTAGATGAGTATTACTAAAGTGAGCTGTTCAACAGATTGATTTGGTGTCCCTGAAGCTTTAGGAAAATAACATTTAACAGGCTAGTACATAGAGATGTAAGCAATCAAGCATGGTGATGTGAAATACGAAGATAGGTCATTAGTGGTGATTAAATATGGTAAAGATTGAAGTCATGTTATGCCAGCCATGATGGCACAAGATTAGTTTGTTGAGAATGTATTTTACATGATTATCCTAGAACATTGTGTCACTGGCCAAATAGGTAGTGATTGATTTTGTGCTGTCCCTCTGTAAATGTCCCAAGCTAGCAAAAAAGTGGGAGATTCACCAAGGTATATGTATTAGGTGTAAATTGAGATGTATGAGGTCATAAATTATAGGTAATGAAGAGACTGGAGCCATGCATAAAATTGAATGCTTATGAGTAGGGGAAAATAACCATAATTTAGGTGTAATATTTATAACATGTGTAAAGCAGAGAAGAGTACTTACATGTTATATGTGGCAATGATGGGTTAATGGTTAAGCTAAGCAGTTAGAACATGTAGGTAATAAATAGAAGTGAAGGAAATAATGTGTTGAATTGTAGGGACGCCATGCAGATTGATAGCTACTAGGCGTAGGAAATAATGCACCTTTAATACGCGGGGTGCGTATGAGCAATCGTAATGTAATCATGACAACTGCGAATGAAGTGTGGCTTTACTGAGGGGAAGAATGTGATTTAGTGCTGTGTACCACCCTTCGCAGAGATATTAATATGTATTTGTCGTGTGACATGAAGCGTAAGATAACAGAATTTATAACCGGTGTAGCATAGGAAGAATGATGGGGAATAGAGGGCACAACTGTACACTTACTGTCCACTCACAAATAATATTACACTGTGTTGGGCCTTAAATAACACTTGTAGGTCATTAGTGTGTACTAATGACATAATATAAATAGTACCCTGATTGTTGCATTAGATTGTGATTGACATTAAATAACATTTGTTAGTCATTTGTGTGTAATAATGACATGGGATAATAGTACACTGGTGTGGTACGCATTCGACACCACTGGTTGTCATTAGTGTGTAATGATAATGACATAATATATATAGTACACCGGTTGCTATATTAGTACTGATATGCTGTTTCTACCCATGAACATTGTTATGCTTTGATTCTGTCTCATATGAATGAGGCATTCTTGCCATTATTTTGTACTTTTCCTTGATACTATGGTGTGTTTGTTTATGAACTGTCTTAGTGTGGCTTTACTGAGGGAGAACAGGCAGGTGCATCTGGAACTGATATTGGTAAAGGGGTTTCTCATTTAGCATTGAAGTCTGGTGTCACATCTGTTACCAGAGTGCAGTAGTGTTTGTGCTAGTGTATCAAACTGGGAGTTTTATGTGTAGTAAAACAGGGTGTTTGTTGTACCAGGGGAAGGGTGTGATTTATTGCTACGTACCACCTTTCGCAGAGATATTAATATGTAGTTGTCATGTGACATGAAGCCTAAGATAGCAAAATTTATAACCGGTATATCATAGGACGAATGATAGGGAAAAGAGGACACAAATGTATATCTTTTGCCTAGTAACACAGAATAATACACTGAGGTGGTTTGCATTAGACAACACTGGTTGACATTAGTGTGTAATAATAATGACATAATATATATAGTACACTGGTTGTTATATTAGTACTGATATATGTTTCTGCCCATGAGCATTGTTATGCTTTAATTCTGTCTCATATGGATGATGCACTCTTACTTGATACTATGGTGTGTTTATTTTATGAACTGTCTTAAGGGTATCAGAGAGTTCCTCTATTGAGTTCCTGTGTAATACATGTTTATCTTTAACTTTCTGTGAATGTTGTGATTCACCTATGTGCAAGTGTTGCATTTGCACATTCTACAAATATGGTGATTATGATTGTGGTGATGGCTATGTTGAGGCTGATTATGTAGTGATGTCAGCTAGGATGATTGGGATGATGATGGCTATGGTGAGAGTGATCATGTGATGATGGGGATTGTGATGGTGATTATGATTGTGGTGATGACTATGTTGAGGCTGATCATGTAGTGTCAGCTAGGATGATTGGGATGATTATGGCTATGGTGAGAGTGATCATTTGATGATTGTGATGGTTTTATGTCGCGATGTATGTTATATGTCTGGGTTGTTGTCGGTGACTTATGTTATAGCCTGTATCCTGATTGTTGCTGGTGTCATGTGTGGAACTGTACCTCTGGTATATTGATGTTGTCTAGCTTTCATCAGTACAAAGGTGTGTGTCCTTGTGATGCCATATTGAATTGCATACCCTATGTCTGCTGGGTTGCTGTTGGTGCATTGGACTGTATTTATGTCCTCTATGTACACGTTCAAATGGTGTTGTCATGTTAGAGTCGTTGTACACCGGTGTAGCTGAGTTGTGTTCGGTGTTGATTTTGACAAGTTGACTAGTGTTGCTGTGTAACATTGGCATTTATGGGGGGTATTGTCAGCCATTGCTGTTGGGGATGAGAAGTTGTGTTGGACCAGAGACCTGTAGGTAATGACCTCCCTGAACTGAAGACATTCTGTAAGTGAATGCTGGGCTGTATGGGGAGGTGGAGCAGGCTGAGGTTGTTGCATTAGAAGGTGTTCCATCCTAGCAATATCAAGTGTAATCTCATGACAGCAGTGGCACAACTGGAGAAGACAATAAAGTGGGTGATCGGATGATGCAACATTGACTGTTGTATTTAATAATTAGAGATGTAGTCAACTTGAAGAAGGAGGTAGCAAAGAATGATCATGACAGACATCAAGGGTTACCTCAGAATAACAAAATGGATAATTAGATGTGGGGCAGTTATGATCTATGGGTTACTTCAAATGTTATATTGCATGTGCTCATTGCTTCATGTGTTTAATATGTTGTCTTTACCATGATAATCATAGATTGTGTTTTCCATTGTTACAGGAGCGGCTGACTAGTTAGTGTCAGCAAGCCTGGGTTCTTGGTGGGATAGTAAATTGTGTCACAACTCTTTGTTTATGTCATGTCTTGGGGTTTATGTTGTGTAACCTATGTTTTTGTAGTGCAGTGTTGCTTGTGTCAAGGTTCTTTATCGTGTCAGTCGAACCAGCTATTGCTTGGAGCACCTGTGTTGTGGTACTTGGTATACCCTGTTGTCTTAAGTGCTGTTGATTGGTTGGGGGTTACCCACTACTGTTGTTTGATATATACAGTTGTCTGTTGTATCTGTAATTGAACATCCCTTATTGAATGCTTTATTCAATGTGTTTGAACACAAATTGTCACCAAAATTTGTAGCAGTTGATAAATAAAGAGCTATTTTTGTACTGTTTATGATTTGTTTGTTTGTCTCTTTTAGTTTTTACAACCACTATTTCTACCGCAATCTAACACCTTAATTCATTGCTTGGGCTCTAACATGGTGTTTCCTGTGTGAACATCTATAAAATAGTTTCTGCCTGTGCTCGAGATCTCGCACATCTTCTTATCTAATTACTATCATCTTTTTTTGTCGGTTGAGGCGGTGTGAGGTTCTCTCTCTTTTCACTATTTTTCTTCTTTGGCCGTAACGAAGTCAGGACTACTCTCTACCTCTTAGCACTGTAGTGAAGGAAGCATCAGTCTTTATTATTGTCTCCCTTTGTCTTTTCCCTCGACTACAAAATGGCGACCCCGACGAGATATAGTGGCAGCCTTTGAATTGTTCTGTTAGAATTGTTTTAGTATCTAGTGATTGTTTTGTGTGATAGGTCAGTGCTTATGTTTATAGTGCCCATTGTCTTTGAGTTGTGACATTAGAACCCAGGTTTGCTGCTGAAACCCCCCGGGCATTCCTGCACAAGAGAGGAGTCCCCTGTATGGTGAGTGGGCTCAGATAAATTGCCTCCTAGTACACTTTCACTGTATCCTATCCAGAGCAAGGATGGCTCTGTCTTCAACGTTAGGGACCGTAGTTCCCCTCCCAGTTGGTGCCCCTGACGTCACATGGCCCACTGGTGAAATCAGGTACATAGTTGCACCTGTGAAGATAGATGTACCTTGTTTTGGCCGGCAAGGTGGGCCAACTGTTGAGGAGTATGTGAGGAAGGCGAGATCTGCATGGAGGGCTGGTGCGGTGTGTGATGAGGACAGAGTTGACATCATTTGGGAAAGTGTTGCTCCCTGTGTGTGGGCAGAACTTGAACTTAGGTCAGTTTGTAATGACCCTGACAAGATGCTGCAGACCATTCAGCAGGTGTATGGAGAACATCGCAGCATGGTGGAGTTGGCTGCAGTTTTTTTCAAGACCAAACAAGAAGCTGGGGAATCCATCATGGATTTCTCTCACCGAGTCCACAAAGCTTTTCATTTGGTTCTGGAAGCACAGAGAAAGAGGGCCATGGTTGCTTGGAATCCAGTGATCCTAAGAGACTGGTTTGTCGCAAAACTACGTAATGTTCTCAGCATGAGGATGGCGGAGGAGAGGATATTGCAAGATCCTTCAGTGACTTTCCTCAGTGTTAGAGACTTGGTCATGCGAAGGGCTGGTTTGTCATTAGCTCCAGAAGTCTGTGCATACCAATATGTCGAACCTCAAGATTACAGCTCAGAGAGGTGGCCTAATGCCAGTGGTGAGTGTCAAGGGGTCCAGCATGATGATGTGGTGGTGGAGGAGCTTCAAGCGGAGCTAGGTCGGATGAGAGCCTTAGCTGATTCGTTGCTGCAGCCCAAGGTACGACGCAAGAGGTGCAATGTTTGTAGAAGCCGCACCCACCTCCAGAACAGGTGTCCGAAGAGAGGGGTTAGTGGTTTTCAGAACCCCTCTAGAGTGAATTGTAGCGAAGTGTTTGCAAGCATAAGCCACCGAGACCGGCAGGGCCTTAAGCAACAACAGAGTCCGCCCCAGGTTGATCCTTCTAAAGGATTCTGCGTGGCAACCAGAGAAATTTCTTTCGCAGGAAGAGGCGGAGGAAGAGGGGACGATGGATGTCTCCTGGTGTCAGTGGGGTCGACCAGTTAGAAGGTGTTATAAATGTGACAGGTGGACCGCATATTGTGACGGGTGTGAGCCAAAATTTTCCGCATACGGATATGTCAACTCGTGACTTTGTGCAAAAGGGGATGGTGAAAGATCACCAGCAAGAACTTTTGCCCGTTAGACATGGTTGTGAAAGATAGAGACTTTTTCATCTGTTTAGGAATTCCAGTCTTTTGGATTGACAAGCCTTAGTGTAGTTAGTTAATTAGCAGTTATGTTTTGCTGTTTTTATATATTATAGTTACAGGTAGATGGTGTCATGTGATGACATGTTTTTCTTTTAGAGTGCAAGAACACCAGGCAGACCAGGTGAAAGGGGTGGTTCGGTTGTTCATATGGTGTTGTCATTACCATCATGTCCAGTAAGAGAGTATATTCCAGGGTGAATTCATGAGGTGGGATATTATTGAGATAACAATGTTTTGTTGACCCTGTATGTGGTGTTCCTTTGTGTTTATATCCAGGTTATAGGTGACATCTTGATAACCATTAGCGTATGGAAATCAGTGAGGTCTTTTTTAGTTGTTGACATGATTATTGATGTTAGGTACATATCTATGTAGATATTTATGAGATTGTTGTCCCCATGTAATAATGTCATTTGTCATTTTGATGATGGTTTATGTGTAGATGTTGGTAATTGCTTGCTTGATTAGTATTTTTTTTATTTTTGTGGTCACTGAAGAGGAATTAATTTTTTAGGGACTTGGCGTTAACTTTTAAAGAGATAGTTAAGGTGAGGATATAAAATAGTCTATTCTTTAGTCGGGACGACAAAAAAGTAAGGGGTTGGATATGTGATAGCGCCAAACCAACGATTTATTTTGGTTTGGTCTGCCTAAAGAAGATATCTGGCAACGCCGGAAACGCTACTCTGAAATAAAGGGACCGGAGTCCATTTTTCCTTGTAGCAGCCAGCGGTGTGTGAAGGCAGACGCTGGGGCCCTGTGTAGTTTTGTGGCCAACCCGCCTTGAGACGAGAGATTTGTGGTTTCCCATCTGTTCATCAGTGAACAACATATGTCAGAAGAAAAAGCCGTAAGTGTAAAATGGTTAATTTAATAAATATTTGTTAAATCGCAGCACTCGCCAGTTTACCAACTTGAAAGTGTTTACATGGTGGAACAGGCGTGGGTGAAAATAATTGCTAATTAGGTGAGCTTGAAGGAACAAAGAAATACAAACAGATAATGTAGATGAGTATTACTAAAGTGAGCTGTTCAACAGATTGATTTGGTGTCCCTGAAGCTTTAGGAAAATAACATTTAACAGGCTAGTACATAGAGATGTAAGCAATCAAGCATGGTGATGTGAAATACGAAGATAGGTCATTAGTGGTGGTTAAATATGGTAAAGATTGAAGTCATGTTATGCCAGCCATGATGGCACAAGATTAGTTTGTTGAGAATGTATTTTACATGATTATCATAGGACATTGTGTTACTGGCCAAATAGGTAGTGATTGATTTTGTGCTGTCCCTCTGTAAATGTCCCAAGCTAGCAAAAAAGTGGGAGATTCACCAAGGTATATGTATTAGGTGTAAATTGAGATGTATGAGGTCATAAATTATAGGTAATGAAGAGACTGGAGCCATGCATAAAATTGAATGCTTATGAGTAGGGGAAAATAACCATAATTTAGGTGTAATATTTATAACATGTGTAAAGCAGAGAAGAGTACTTACATGTTATATGTGGCAATGATGGGTTAATGGTTAAGCTAAGCAGTTAGAACATGTAGGTAATAAATAGAAGTGAAGGAAATAATGTGTTGAATTGTAGGGATGCCATGCAGATTGATAGCTACTAGGCGTAGGAAATAATGCACCTTTAATATGCGGGGTGCGTATGAGCAATCGTAATGTAATCATGACAACTGCGAATGAAGTGTGGCTTTACTGAGGGGAAGAATGTGATTTAGTGCTGTGTACCACCCTTCGCAGAGATATTAATATGTATTTGTCGTGTGACATGAAGCGTAAGATAACAGAATTTATAACCGGTGTATCATAGGAAGAATAATGGGGAATAGAGGGCACAACTGTACACTTACTGTCCACTCACAAATAATATTACACTGTGTTGGGCCTTAAATAACACTTGTAGGTCATTAGTGTGTACTAATGACATAATATAAATAGTACCCTGATTGTTGTATTAGATTGTGATTGACATTAAATAACATTTGTTAGTCATTTGTGTGTAATAATGACATGGGATAATAGTACACTGGTGTGGTACGCATTCGACACCACTGGTTGTCATTAGTGTGTAATGATAATGACATAATATATATAGTACACCGGTTGCTATATTAGTACTGATATGCTGTTTCTACCCATGAACATTGTTATGCTTTGATTCTGTCTCATATGAATGAGGCATTCTTGCCATTATTTTGTACTTTCCCTTGATACTATGGTGTGTTTGTTTATGAACTGTCTTAGTGTGGCTTTACTGAGGGAGAACAGGCAGGTGCATCTGGAACTGATATTGGTAAAGGGGTTTCTCATTTAGCATTGAAGTCTGGTGTCACATCTGTTACCAGAGTGCAGTAGTGTTTGTGCTAGTGTATCAAACTGGGAGTTTTATGTGTAGTAAAACAGGGTGTTTGTTGTACCAGGGGAAGGGTGTGATTTATTGCTACGTACCACCTTTCGCAGAGATATTAATATGTAGTTGTCATGTGACATGAAGCGTAAGATAGCAAAATTTATAACCGGTATATCATAGGACGAATGATGGGGAAAAGAGGACACAAATGTATATCTTTTGCCTAGTAACACAGAATAATACACTGAGGTGGTTTGCATTAGACAACACTGGTTGACATTAGTGTGTAATAATAATGACATAATATATATAGTACACTGGTTGTTATATTAGTACTGATATATGTTTCTGCCCATGAGCATTGTTATGCTTTAATTCTGTCTCATATGGATGATGCACTCTTACTTGATACTATGGTGTGTTTATTTTATGAACTGTCTTAAGGGTATCAGAGAGTTCCTCTATTGAGTTCCTGTGTAATACATGTTTATCTTTAACTTTCTGTGAATGTTGTGATTCACCTATGTGCAAGTGTTGCATTTGCACATTCTACAAATATGGTGATTATGATTGTGGTGATGGCTATGTTGAGGCTGATTATGTAGTGATGTCAGCTAGGATGATTGGGATGATGATGGCTATGGTGAGAGTGATCATGTGATGATGGGGATTGTGATGGTGATTATGATTGTGGTGATGACTATGTTGAGGCTGATCATGTAGTGTCAGCTAGGATGATTGGGATGATTATGGCTATGGTGAGAGTGATCATTTGATGATTGTGATGGTTTTATGTCACGATGTATGTTATATGTCTGGGTTGTTGTCGGTGACTTATGTTATATCCTGTGTCCTGATTGTTGCTGGTGTCATGTGTAGAACTGTACCTCTGGTATATTGATGTTGTCTAGCTGTCATCAGTACAAAGGTGTGTGTCCTTGTGATGCCATATTGAATTGCATACCCTATGTCTGCTGGGTTGCTGTTGGTGCATTGGACTGTATTTATGTCCTCTATGTACACATTCTAATGGTGTTGTTCTGTTAGAGTCGTTGTACACCGGTGTAGCTGAGTTGTGTTCGGTGTTGATTTTGACAAGTTGATTAGTGTTGCTGTGTAACATTGGCATTTATGGGGGGGGGGGTATTGTCAGCCATTGCTGTTGGGGATGAGAAGTTGTGTTGGACCAGAGACCTGTAGGTAATGACCTCCCTGAACTGAAGACATTCTGTAAGTGAATGCTGGGCTGTATGGGGAGGTGGAGCAGGCTGAGGTTGTTGCATTAGAAGGTGTTCCATCCTAGCAATATCAAGTGTAATCTCATGACAGCAGTGGCACAACTGGAGAAGACAATAAAGTGGGTGATCTGATGATGCAACATTGACTGTTGTATTTAACAATTAGAGATGTAGTCAACTTGAAGAAGGAGGTAGCAAAGAATGATCATGACAGACATCAAGGGTTACCTCAGAATAACAAAATGGATAATTAGATGTGGGGCAGTTATGATCTATGGGTTAATTCAAATGTTATATTGCATGTGCTCATTGCTTCATGTGTTTAATATGTTGTCTTTACCATGATAATCATAGATTGTGTTTTCCATTGTTACAGGAGCGGCTGACTAGTTAGTGTCAGCAAGCCTGGGTTCTTGGTGGGATAGTAAATTGTGTCACAACTCTTTGTTTATGTCATGTCTTGGGGTTTATGTTGTGTAACCTATGTTTTTGTAGTGCCTTATTGTCTGTGCAGTGTTGCTTGTGTCAAGGTTCTTTATCGTGACAGTCGAACCAGCTATTGCTTGGAGCACCTGTGTTGTGGTACTTGGTGTACCCTGTTGTCTTAAGTGCTGTTGATTGGTTGGGGGTTAACCACTACTGTTGTTTGATATATCCAGTTGTCTGTTGTATCTGTAATTGAACATCCCTTATTGCATGCTTTATTCAATGTGTTTGAACACAAATTGTCACCAAAATTTGTAGCAGTTGATAAATAAAGAGCTATTTTTGTACTGTTTATGATTTGTTTGTTTGTCTCTTTTAGTTTTTACAACCACTATTTCTACTACAATCTAACACCTTAATTCATTGCTTGGGCTCTAACATGGTGTTTCCTGAGTGAACATCTATAAAATAGTTTCTTCCTCTGCTCGAGATCTCGTACATCTTCTTATCTAATTACTATCATCTTTTTTTGTCGGTTGAGGCGGTGTGAGGTTCTCTCTCTTTTCACTATTTTTCTTCTTTGGCCGTAACGAAGTCAGAACTACTCTCTACCTCTTAGCACCGTAGTGAAGGAAGCATCAGTCTTTATGATTGTCTCCCTTTGTCTTTTCCCTTGACTACAGTTTGATGTATATAAATACCCTAACGAAAGACGATTTTATCTTATATTTGAAAATATAGATAACAATGAAAAATAATACAGAATACTTAGAAGGGTTTACTGAGGGCTATCTCCATCTAATAAAAAACGATCTGAGAGGTGGGCCAACTTGTCACAGGGCCGGAGGGAGAATTGTGAAGGAGGACTCTGGTGCTTTCACTGAAACCACAAGTAGCCTGACTATGGAAGTCATGGCAGTAAGTAAAGCAATAACATGGCTCGAGACATAGACATTCACTAGGGCATGTTTCCTTAGTGACTCAATGAACATTATCAAGAGGATAGAGGAGGGGTCGATCCGAAGAGAATGGTTGCTGCCTCTGGAGCGGTCTCGGCTGGCAAAGATTAGTTTCATCTTCGTGCCAGGGCATGCGCTAGTACAAGGACATGAGCGGGCTGACAAGCTCGCAGGTGAGGCTACGGTGGAGGGCGGACGCGCCATGGACCAGGCTGACATTCTGAATGCTGTACGAGAAGTAAGACTCTTGCATGAATCAAGTGATGATTGTGAATCTACAACCATGGCCAGACTGCGAGAACAGCAAATTAAAAGAGGGGTAGCCAAACAAGAACACTACGCAGGAAGCCAAAGAAGATTGAAAAACCAACACAGTTTGCTGCCGCCATCACCCGCATCGCTGCCAAACCCCGCTTGGCCTTTGTTATCACCTGGTCTATGTGCACATTATAAGCAAGGCTTCGATCAAACCGTATCCTCAGGTAATTCATTGCCTGCGTTCTTTCCACCATCTCTGAACATAGCATTTCAGTTGGTGTTGGAGTGTTGACAATATGATTATTCAACGAGAACCAAGTCACTGTTGCCTTTGTTGGGTTGACCATTGCCCCAGCTTCATCACACTAAGTACTTATGCGTTTGAGTTCGGTTTGTAGTTCCACAGCAACCTGCTCTCTATCCTTACCCTGACGATACACTAAAACATCATCGGCATATGACAATGTCCTGCCAGGTTCAGTGATCTGCTCACTGGTGATTCTCACTGTGTAGGCGTTGAACAGTACCGGAGATAATGGTGATCCATGTGGTAGGCCAGGATATATTGTTGTTGGTTCCGAAGTCCAACTGCCACATCTAAAAACTACTTTCCGTTGGAAGAGGGCTGCAGCGATCCAACTAAGGAGGAATGGACTTACTTTTAGTTCGAGAAGGTGAAGCATTAAAAAATCCAGTGGTACTCTGTTGTATGCGTCCTCAAGATCAATCGCTGCAGCAAATGTTTCAATGCCTGAGTGGAAACCTTCATAGACATCATGGGCAAAGACTGCTGCATTGGTCCAGGTTTCTCTTTTTGGACGGTACCCACGCAGGGTAGGTGGGAAAACACCTTGCCTCTCTAGCTGGCTTGACATTTTTCTGGCAATTACCTTCTCCAGCAGCTTGCCTATTGTATTCTGCATGGTTATAATTCGATATCCCTGAATTTTTTTGTGGTCTTTGTCAGGTTTCGGCAAGGGAATCAGATAGCTGTGTAATCATTCCTCCTTGATGCTAGCACTCCCTATACTGTTGTTGTACATGTCTGCTAGTTTCTCTAGCTCATTGTCGGTACACCTATTGATGTCGTCGTATCTTATGCCATATGGCCCTGGAGCGCTGGTTTTTGATCGTCGAAGTACAGCCTTGATTTCTTTCACTGTCACTGTGTCTTCATCCGAAGTGTTCTGGGCCTTGCACCTGTCTGAGGTGACCTCTTTGGCAAGATTTCGGCCTCCCATGTATGTCTGGTTGCTCTGCTCTAGATAGTGTTCGAAGAGGGCTTTGCCCTTGTCCTCGTCAGTCCTCTGCCAGATGAGGTCAGCACCTTGGAAGTCAGAAATGCTCTTATTCTTGAATACACCACTCATGCTTTTATGTAGTCGCCAGAACAATTTCAGTGACTTGTCTGTGCTTACTCTTTGACACACCTCTGTCCATTTTTCGCTTTTAACCACTTTGACCAGTTTTCTTTTTTTAATTTAAATAGCTTACTTGTGTGTGCATCTCTCTTTCTAAGTGCATGCAGGGACTAGGATGACCAGCTCTGTTCTTCTTGGCATTTTGCCATCTCCTTACAGCACTACGCTTATCCACCCAAGCCTTCTCCACCTCGAAATTCCACCAAGGTGGCTGCTTCCAGCTTTTTTTTTGTTCCCCTGAAGCTTTCTGCGCTTGTCACGTCTTATTTTACTCACCACATCTTGCCCTGTACTGCCATACTGGAAAGTCTTTATCTTTAGCTTGTGCTGCCTGGTTCTGCCTTTCTCCACCAATATACTGCAAGGGTGGTGGTCGCTACCGTGGTGTCCTAGGATACCCCATCTACACACTGTATTGAGTGAAGGTGAAACCAGCGCCAGATCAATAGCACTGTCCTCATCGCCTGGACGGCTTGCTGTCCTGGTGACACAGCCACTGTTGATACAAACCAGGTCAATGGGTTCAAGTGCAGTCTCGAGCTCCTGCCACTGTGTAATGGAGGAAATGTTTCCCCATGATCTGCCTTTAGCGTTGAAGTCGCCACAGAAAATAACATTTCTCTCGTGACCTAATATGCCACTTAAGCACTGCCACTTCAGGGCGTCCATACTCGCATTGCGGGCATAAACATTAACCAACACGAATGGTATACTGGAAACAACTCTCAACGCCTGTATTTGTATATCGTCACTGTCCCAAATGGACATGTCTAGCTCTGACGCCACCATGCTGTCGAGAAAGAGAATCGCCATTCCCAGATGTCGTCTGTTGTAGAAACATTTGAAGCCGGCAATTCGGAGTAGCTGATCGCCCAGTCTCGTTTCCTGGAGTGCTACAATATCGTTCCTGTAAACCAGGGTTTCTAAAATAGAGCCCCGTTGTTTTACGCTGGCGCAGTTCCAATACAGAATACAGATATTCCTGAGTCCCAGATGGTGACACTTGAGTCTAAAACGTCTTAAACCACCACGCTTATCTTGCTTCTTTCTGCCTGCGCGGCAGCCACGCCGCCTCGTTAGGTTGACTGCTGACCGCTCGGAGAACACAGGTTGTTCCGCCATGTTAAAAAACCGAATACATATAAGAGCACTCTGGTGCTTTCACTGAAACCACAAGTAGCCTGACCATGGAAGTCATGGCAGTAAGTAAAGCAATAACATGGCTCGAGACACAGACATTCACTAGGGCTTGTTTCCTTAGCGACTCAATGAACATGATCAAGAGGATAGAGGAGGGGTCGATCCGAAGAGAATGGTTGCTGCCTCTGAAGCGGTCTCGGCTGGCAAAGATTAGTTTCATCTTCGTGCCAGGGCATGCGGGAGTACAAGGAAATGAGCGGGCTGACAAGCTCGCAGGTGAGGCTACTGTTGAGGGCGGACGCGCCATGGACCAGGCAGACATTCTGAATGCTCTACGAGAAGTGAGACTTTTGCAAGAACCAAGTGATGACTGTGAATCTACAACAATGGCAAGACTGCGAGAGCAGCAAATTAAAAGAGGGGTGGCCAAACAAGAACACTACGCAGGAAGCCAAAGAAGATTGATAAACCAACACAGAACTGGCGTCGTTAGCCGCTACACGCTGCGGGATTTGCTGAGGAGGGGATCCGAGCACTTATGGACTGAATGGTCCGATGTGCAACGAGGATGATCTGTCGACTAACTAACTAACTAACTAACTAACTAACTAACTAATACATATAAGAGATATTGATAGTGAGTAATTAAGTCAAATATATTGATTGATTAACATATATGCGCTTAGTGAAGAGTGATTAAGTTGATTGCTAGATAGTGTGTGAGTATTATTAAGTTTTTAGGTTTTAGGTATCTCATGAAAGTGCTCAAGTATCATGTCTTTCGACCAGCAACCCACTACCCAGGAGTGGACTGAGAAAGGGACACTGGTGGCATATGTGGGTGATGAATTGAGAAAGTATATTAGAGAGGCGGAAAGAGAATGGAGGTAAGAGCAAAGGGATGAAAGAATCCGGATGGCAGAAATAGAATCCCCAAAATCCCGGGATGGTTAACCAGGTCAAAAAATGCCCGCAGAAGTCGGATGTGTCGGCCTAACGGCGCAAGAACGCAGCTTTGCTGTAAACAGGCACAATGCAATGACATCCGAAAAAACTCTGGATAAACACAGAAGAAGAAGAAGAAGAAGAAGAAGAAGAAGAAGAAGAAGAAGAAGAAGAAGAAGAAGAAGAAGAAGAAGAAGAAGAAGAAGAAGAAGAAGAAGAATCCCCAAAACAGATGAAACAGACTGAATTGGAGAAGGAGCTGAAACTAGCGGAACAGATGAGACCGCATGAGATGGAATTAAGAAGACTTGAATTACAACACTCAGATGCTTCAAGATTCAGTAGTGCGAATGCTCCCGTTTATAGTATAGATACTCCTTCTGTACAGAATGGTTCTCTTGGATCCATGAGTTTTCCACTGCTCCAATTTTATGAAAATACCGAGCAGATGGACAACTGGACTGAAAAATTTGTTGTGATGTCCGAAGCATTTAGCCTGCCCAAGGACAAATGGAATTTAAAACTTTCACAAGAACTCTGCAGCACAACGTATGATGTGTTTTGCAAACTACCTCCCGGACACGAAAGGAACTTCGACTCTCTTAAAGTGCTCTACTCTAGAGGTATGAGTTGACCTCATCTGCCTACCGAATGAAGCTCCGAAATGCCAAGCGTTTACAGGAAAATCGAATTTCCAGTTTGCCTCTCGGCTACATACTAATTTCACCAAGTGGGTCGGACTGAGTGAATACGAGGCGACCTACGCAGGGCTGGTGGAGATGATTTTGGCAGAGCAGATTAGGGAGACGATGCCAAAGCCTATGCAAACGTTTGTGACAGAGAACGGCGGCACACGATTAGATGATATAATCAACACTGCCGAACGTTACCTGACAGCCCATGGAGAGGCTGGCTCCACAAAGTTTGACCATGCTTCCCAAGCCGAAAAGCCACCAGATCAGAGTTTTAGCCAGAGCTCTAATTTTAAGGACAGCAGAGGCCAAACTGCTAGACCACTCTCAACCACAAATTATGACTTGCTTCCTTCAAGACACCGTTCCAGGAGGAAGGCTCAATAGTTACACGTCGGTGGTTAAAATGAGCTCTGACAGTGTCAAGAGGTGGTCAAGTGGTCAAGAGGTGGGCAAGTGACTCCATAAATTATAGGGAAGAGTACTGTAGTAATCTGGTGGTGGTTAAAGTGAACGATTACGTGATCAAGTGGTGGTCAAGAGGTCAAGGGTGGTTAAGTCATCCCTTAAATTGTAGAAGAGTACGTGTACTGACACGGTGGTGGTTAAAGTGAGATATTGAGTGGTTAAGAGATGGTCAAGGGGTGGTCAAGTGACCTCGTAAATTGTAGGATGGGTTCGTGTTGTGACACGGTGGTGGTTGAAGTGAGCGTTGACGTGGTAAAGTGGTGATTAAGTGGTGGTCAAGAGGTGGTAAAGTTGTCAAGAGGTCAAGGGGTGGTCAAGTGACCCCTTAAATTGTAGGGGAGAGTTAGGCTAGTGGTGTGGTGGTGGTGGTTATAGTGAGAGATGACGTGGTCAAGTGCTGCTCAAGAGGTGGTCAAGTAGTCAAGGGGGTGATCAATGACCCCATAAATTGTAGGGGAGAGTACGTGTAGTGACACAGTGATGGTTAAAGCGAGCTAAGATGTGGTCAAGAGGTGCTCAAGAGGTGGTCAAGTGGTCAAGGGTGGTCAATTGACAGCTTAAATTGTAGGTACGTCTAGTATACAACATGAAACATAAATAATGCAACATAAAACAAAACGAATCAAAGAAGATATAAAAATGTAATTAAGGGAAACATATAAAGAAAAATAATTAAATGAGAAGCATGGTGGTGGTTATGGTGAAATGGTATAGGGGTCGGGATGAGCAGATATAGCCAGTGGTGTGTGAGGTGCTATAGTTGTTAGATCTAGAGGGTGGGGTGTCTCAATCGTGAGGTATCGAACTGAATGCTGTGGTAGGATGTCGCTGATCAGGCCAGGTAGGTTCATTCGGGCGTAATGGCCTAGATAGGGATGAAGATGCTCATGCTTAAGCATGAATGAGGAACTGCATGGGGAGGCCCGGGAGACCTTTTGAAAGTCATAGCAATGTTACTCTCCAGTACTCTGAAAATAAAGGAGTCGGGAGGTATACGCCGTCCACGGAAGGACTAGAAGCGTGTCTCCGATACATATAATATTTTTTCATTTATTTTGTGTAGTGTTTACTTGCATGCCACGCTATCATATTACGAAAATGCAAACTGCATATGAACTAACTATATATAATATGTGTATAATATGACCAATAACTATCAATGTTGCTACATGTCATGGCTAAACAGACTGAATAGACTATCACAATGGTTGCATTATTTTGAAAAAGAGGGGTAGGGGCACATTGCTTTGTAGCATTTATCAACAAGAACAAGCTAGATTAGTATTAATAAGAGAACAGTTATATTCTCCACGAAATCGTGGTGGAAGATTGATCACGCTTAAGGTTGAATAAAATTCAGCATTGAGACACTGAACTACAAGTAAAGCGGAAACGAAAGTATCTGAGGTTACAACCTCACATGAGAAGCCGGGGGTAAGGTCACGCCAGGAAGACATTAAAAATTAGTTAAGCCAGAAGGCGTTCAGTTGAGCGGACGTAAAATTGTTTCCAACTGTGCCGAATAGTCAAGAAGTTCGCCAAAATAATGCCAGCAAGTTTGTTCAAAGATATTTAGTCAGCCTAGAACGATAGATCGAGGAATAGTCAAGAAGTTTTACGAATGACTTATGACTATGACTTACGAATAGTCTAGAAGTTCGCCAAAATATTGCCAGCAATCAGCCTAGAACGATAGATCGAGGATCCAAGGTGAATGCTCGTACAAGTAAGTAAAGGTCTATCAGTCAAGTGTGTGACGCTGGGTGTCAAAGATGTCGAAGACTCTGTAAATTGACATTGTAGTTAAGTTCGATTTCATTGTGTGGCGTCGAATAAAGTGAGACTGATGACCTGGGTCTTGATAAATATTTAATACAGTCAGCACAGAAAGTATTAGGACGTCCATATGCCATCCTAAACACTGGAACATGTGTCGTTCGTGATTGACTGTATGTTGTGATATATGTCCACATTAAACAGGTGTGATTCAAGGACGTCAGTATTTGTACTTCTTCTAAGTCTGCTTTGCAGATTCGATGGCAATCCCGATGGTATGGATCAGTAATACAAGTAGTAATAATATTTGTAATAATAGTAGTTATAGCAAACGCAGTAGTAGCAATAGTAGTAGTATAGATGTAGTAGTAGTAGTAGTAGTAGTAGTAGTAGTAGTAGTAGTAGTAGTAGTAGTAGTAGTAGTAGTAGTAGTTGTTGTTGTTGTTGTTGTTGTTGTTGTTTTTGTTGTTGAAATAATAGGAGTAGTAGAATGGCGACTGTGCTTATTGTTTCACTAAGTATTTGTGTATATTATGTACTATAAAGCTATTTTTATTGTATTTTGTTTAATGTGTTGCTGAAATATCTGTCTTTAGTGGTTGTAAGAGGTGATGACGTCATAAGCTGAAACATACACTGTAACATTGTCGACAGTTTATTGACAGTTTCTTCATTGCCTCGAAAACGTCTCATTGTGAAATATCGATAACTCCCTTCTCCGCACTGAATGCTTCAGGGGTGCATGACAATTAGGAGCAAACAATGATATGGCAATTAAAATGCAACAAGGCAAAATGGCGTCGAATATAGCGTAACATACAACACTTATGAAATCATCGGTTGTCTGTTCCATCACGGACGACAAATACGTGGTCACTAAGTCCTCAAATTGCTCACCCAAACACACATATATCATAATAAGTCACTGACTCAAACAGTGAAAAGTAAAAGACATCCAAATCTAAATGTCAAAGTAAAAATGTAACACGAAAAGAAATCGACAACTAAAAATGACGCACTCTGAAAAAAGGACACAATGACAAAATGAAACAACCAATGAAAACTGACACAAGCAACAAAAACTGACGCAACAGACTGACACAACCAAAGAAACCAACAAATGTCAACTAGGCTTATCAAATTACCCACTTACGCGCATAACTTGACCACTTTCCCTAACATCCGCCCCACTTACTGTAACAACTTGCCCAATGGTTCTCACAGCATGTTGACTTACCTTATCAATACCCACTTGTCCTAACAACTGTCCAATTGCTCAAACAACTTATCCACTGGCAATGTCAACTTGTCAACTACCTCTTACAAACTTGTCCACTGGCTCTCACAACTTGTGGAATTGCGTGACTACTTATTCACTTACGTTCACAACTTGGCCACTTACCCTAACTCTCCCATTTGCCCTAACATCTTGTCCACTAGCTCTCGCATCTTGTCGACTAGCTATAGCAACTTGAACACTTATCATAACAACTTCCTGACTAATTCTCACAAGTTATCGAATTGACCTATCAACTTCCCCACTTGCCCTAACAACTCCCCTATGTGTCCCAACAACTTGTCCACTAGCTCTCGTGTCTTGTCGTCTTGCCCTATCAACTGACACAATTACCATAACTTCCCCACTAACTATCGCATCTTGTCGACTTGTCCTACTAACTTACCCACTGAACCTAACAACTTCCCTACTTGCTCTCACAATTTGCCGAATTGCCCTAACAATTTGCCCACTGGACCTCACAACTTCCCTTCTTACTCTTACAAACTTTCCTGCTGGTTCTCTCAATTTCTCCACTTGCTTTCACAGCTTGTCGAATTGCCCTAACAACTTGCCCACTTGACTTCAAACTTCCCCTTTTGTTCTTACAAACTTGTCCGCTGGCTCTAGCAATTTGTCCACTTGCTATTACAATTTGTCAACCTGCCCCATCAACTCACACACTTATCATAACAAATATCTCACTTCCCTTACAACGTGTCCACTGACTGTCTCATATTGTCGACTTGCCCTATCGACATACCCACTGGGTCTAACAACTTCTCCACTTGCGCTCACAAAATATCCACTTGTTGACAGCCTCTCACAAATCACCACTTACTTTTACAAACTGCCGCAATTGCTCTCACAAAGGTGTCCACTTGTGATTTCATGTCTTCCTTACCGTATAGAGAAGTATCCCTTAAGGCGAACATAAATGGTCCTCGCGTCATACAGAAATGAACCCCTTGTCCTACATCTGCGTCCATTTTTGCTAAGTGCATATCTTCATCACCATAAATCCAAATGTTTGTCAATTCATGTTTATTTATTTTTCTTTTTGTAGGTTCATGTCTTCACCGTAATATTATTTTTAAGTTCATGTCTTCATGACCAATTACTTGTTGTTGTTGTTGTTGTTGTTGTTGTTGTTGTTGTTGTAAGTTCATGTCTTCGACGGTTCATGTTTTGGTAAGGGATATTTTCTTTACAAAAAAAAGAAAAGAAGTCTGTTGGCTCGAAATTCAAACTGAGTGGTCAATTACTACCACTTCCTATGGACAGCTATTCAAACAGCTATTCAAACACATCCGCTAAAGTTGAGAAAATGTACTTACGTTGAATGGAAACATGCTTGAATTGTTACAACCTTCCGGAAGTAATAGCATCATTTTAATGAGAAAAAGTAACCGAAGTAGCCCCCCCCCCCCCCTAGACTGAGAATTATGAAAATGTATGCCCCAGAAGGTGGTATTACCCTTGACGTCATAAAGATAAAAAATAAGTATAACTAATGAGGCGAGAGCAAGTGTGAAAGCAAGTTGGACAGTTGTTAGGTTCAGTGGGTAAGTTGATAGGGCAAGTAGACAAGATACGATAGTTAGTGGGGAAGTTATGGTAATTGTGTCAGTTGATATGGCAAGTCGACAAGACACGAGAGCTAGTAGACAATTTGTTGGGACAAATGGGGGAGTTGTTAGGGCAAGTGGGGAAGTTGATAGGTCAATTTGGCAAGTTGTGAGAGGATGTGGGGAAGTTGTTTGGCCCAGTGGGCAAGTTGGTAGGGCAAGTCGACAAGATGTGAGAGTTAGTGGGGGAAGTTATGTTAAGTGTGCAACTTGCTAGGACAAGTCGACAAGGTGCGACAGCTAGTGGTCAAGTTGTTAGGGCAAATGGAAGAGTTGTTAGGGCAAATGGGAAGTTGATGGGTCAATTCGACAAGTTGTGTCGATCAGTGGGGAAGTTGTTATGGTAAGTGTGCAAGTTGCTAGGGCAAGTCGACAAGATGTGCGAGTTAGTGGACAAGTGGATAGGGTAAATGGGGGCGTTGTTAGGGTAAGTGGCCAAGTTGTGAACGTAAGTGGATAAGTAGTCAGGGCAATTCGACAAGTTGAGAGAGCCAGTGGACAAGTTTGTAAGAAGTAGTTGACAAGTTGACATTGCCAGTGGGTAAGTTGTGTGAGCAAGTGGATAATTGTTAGGGCAAGTGGGTTTTGATAGGGTAAGTCGACAGTTCTGTGAGAGTCATTGGGCGAGTTGTTACAGTAAGTGGGGAGAATGTTAGGGAAAGTAGTCAAGTTCTGCGCATAAGTGGGTAAGTTGATAGGGCAAGTCGACATGTGTTGGTTTCTTTTTTTGTGTCAGTCTGTTGTGTCAGTTTTCTTTGGTTGTGTCTGTTTTCATTGGTTGTTTCGTTTTGTCATTGTGTAATTTTTTTCAGAGTGCATCATTTTTAGCTATGGTCGATTTATTTTCGTGTTACATTTTACTTTGACGTTTACATTTAGATGTCTGTTTTCTTTGGCTGTGTTAGAAGTTGCCACTGGTCATGTCAGTTTTCAGTGTTCGTGTCCCTTTGATTGATTATGTTGCTTCTTTGATAGTCTCAATGTTTGTCATTTTCAGTGGTGGTGTCTTTTTCGGTTTTTGTTTTTATTTTCTTCTGTGGCTGTTTTCTTCATTTGGCTGTCTTTTTTTCTTTGGTTGTATCAGTTTTCGTTGTGTCAAGTTTTCAGTGTTTATGTTGGCAGTTTTCATTGGTTGTTTTAGTTTCCCTTACCTGTGTCGCCTCATTGCTTGTGTCAATGGTTGTCGCTTTTTCAGTGGTTGTGTTATTTTTCAATTTTTGTCGATTTCTTTTTGTGCACGTGTCTGTTACTTTTTGATTTGTACATTTGAATGTCTTGTTTTCTTGAGGTGCACAATTAATTGTTTATGTAATTTTTGTTTATTGTTTGTGTTAGTCGTTTTCATTGGTTGTCTCCTTGTGTTGGTGTGTCATTTTTCAGTGGCTATGTTATTTGTCCCTTTTGTCAACCTCTTTTTGTGTATGTTTCTGTTACATTTTGGATGTATTGCTTTTCTTTATGTGCCTTGTTCAGTGTTTGTGTCAGTTTTCAGTGATTATGTCAGCAATTTTGTTGCTGTGTCGTGTCAGTTATCCTTGAATCTGTCATTTTCGTTTGCTGTCGATGTATTTTTTCTTGTGTGTGTGTGTGTGTGTGTGTGTGTGTGTTACATTTTGACATTTACATTTGGATGTCATTTTTTCTTTAGGTGTCTAGTTCAGTATGTTGTTGTGTCAGTTTTCAGTGGTTATGTCAGCATGTTTCCGTGTTTGTGTCAGTTTGTCGTTGTGTCATTTTGTCGTTGTATCATTTGTTCATTGTTTGTGTGATTTTGTCGTGTCATTTTATTTTTGAGTAGTTGCCGATATCTTTGTATATGTTACCTTTTGACTTTTACATTTGTGCTTCGCTCAGTGTTTATGTCATTTTTTCATTGTTTGTTTCAGTTGTATTTGTTTGTTGTTGTTGTTGTTGTTTTTTTTTTTGGCCAATTTGTCGTTGATTTCTTTTTGTGTAGGCATTTGTTACATTTTGGATATTTTGGTTTTCCTTTTATTTGCTTCAGTGTGTTGTTGTGTCAGGTTTCATTGTTTGTGTCATTTTGTCGTGTCATTTTATTGTTTTCATTAGTTGTTGATTTCTTTATATGTGTTACATTTTGATGTTTACATTTGTGGATCGTTCCGTGTTTATGTCATTTTTCGTTGTTTTTTGTCAGTGTTTATTGTTTGGGTTGGTGACTTATTAGCATATATTTTATATGTGTGTTTGGGTGAGCAATTTGAGGGCTTAGTGAAGATCTGTTTGCTGACCGTGATGGAACAGACAACCGATGATCTCATCAGTTTTGTATGCTACGCTATATTCGACGCCATTTTGCCTTGTCCTTGCTTTTTAATTACCGTATCGTTGTTTGCTCCTATTTGTCATGCACCCCTGATGCATTCAGTGTGGAGAAGGGAGTTATCGATATCTGATTATCTCACAATGAGACTTTTTCGTGGCAATGAAGAGACTGTCAGTAAGCTGGCGCAATGATACAGTGGATGTTTCAGCTTATGACGTCATCACCTCTTACAACTACAAAAGACAGATATTTCAGCATGACATTACACGGCATACAATACAAACTAGCTTTATAGTACATAGTACATAATATATACAAATACTTAGTGAAACAACAAGCCTCCTCGTAAAATCAACACCTGCGAGATGAGATGCCTGAGGAGAGCTGCCAACCTAACAATCCGAGACCGAGTAAGAAATGTTGTTATCAGACAGACTGTGGGATCAACACCTTGTGCCACATTTATTGACAGACAGGAGATCAAGTGGTTTGGCCATGTCGTTAGAATATAACACCATCAACTACCATCACTGGCCTTACATCAAAGATCATCTGTGACAAGACCAAGTGAGGACGTCCAAGAAGAAAATGGATTGACGACATCAAAGACATTGTACAACCACACGGAATGACACTCGTCACTATCCAGTGCTACCCACCGGGCGCTGGAACGCAAATTATTCCTCCCCACGACGCTTGACGGCAGAAGTGGAAGATGATGATGATGATGATGGTGCATATCCCTTACAGGACGTTGCAGTAGACACCAGCATTTTCCAGCTGTTGTTGATGTTCTTTGCAAGATTACGCTCAGTAGTTTGCCATTGCTTTCTGTGCGACCGATTTACATACCCCATAAGCAACCAACGCGACGCGATCCGCTACCGCATCTCGTACAGTTGTGTTCCTCACGTGGATATACGGGATTACGGAGAAAGTCGTTAACACCTCCGCCAGGGATCCCGGCCACTGGGTTAAACTTTTGTATTATTGATGAACTTCCGGCATGGTTGGCAACATGGCGACTTGTTCGTGGTGACTAGCGGAATACACCGCTCTTAAATATCTTATTGATGTTGAATATCAGAGGTAAATTAAATAGTTTTTCACATTTTGTTGAATTTAAATATGGACTACGAGCTGTAGATACTTTGAGAAACTGTATGCATGTAATTTTATTGTGTGTGTTTTTTGTCCATCAAAAATGATTCCATTCAGATTCAAGTACTTAGTGACATTCAAGTGACATTTTAAAAATTGGTTTGATATTGATTACATCTGGACAGTTGAATAGGACCTAAAAATGCTTTCCAACGGTACCTCATTCAAGTCTGTACGTTGATTCTAAGCCGAGATATCCAGATGTGTGTGTCAAATTATGTCATATGCGAAATACTAATCTGGCTGATTTTGACTTGCTGCCCAGAAACAACAATTGTTTACAATGTGTTTAAAACTGCTATATCTTCTTTAGTTTTGAGAAAATAGCAACTATATATTGTCTTGTACGGAATGGCGAGGCCTAATTGCCCAGGTAGAAAATTTTTGATGTTATGCAATATCGACTCATTAAAATTAAAATTCAAAATGGCTGCTAATTAATTATTTAATAATAATTAAACTTAGCTAATGAACCTTAACCAGTCTCTGTGGCTAAGGGCTGGCGAACGCGGTTTGTGAGCCCGTATACCCGGGTTTGAAACACAGCGGTGCTGTTTTTTTTAAAAAAAGGTATAGGTATAGGAGCCGGTCGTTCAGAAAGCAATGGCAAACTACTGAATGTAACACTTGCCTAGTACATCAACAGCAGCTGATAATGCTGGTGTTGACTGCAATGTCTAGTAAGGGATACGCAACAACACAAAAAAACGAACCTTAAAATGCCAATTATGAATATTTTTCCGTTTAGTTTGATCAAACAAATAAAAAGGCCATGTTGTGATGTTGTTAATATGTTTTGTTACTAATTTAATTTCAAAATGGCTGCCAATTAATTAATTAATAATTTTAAACATTTAAACTTTGTTAACGAACCTTGCAACACCAATTATGTATCTCCGAAGTTGGAGTGGGTTCGCCTGATAGCGAGGGACACTGGCAATAGGGGAAGCTAATCCACATTAGTCACACACGTCTCGGTGACGTCACTATGTCACGTGATCAAAGGGGGTTTCCCGCACCGGGAATAATCACATGACCAGCCGGGACAATTCAATTATTAGCGACGCCGATCCACGATCATAAGCATACTTTAACCGGAAGCCATTTTCCGTGCTTGCGCAGAAGGGTTTCGTCGTGTCGCTACATCATGGACTATTACCATACCCTTTGTGTATCTGATTAGATATATATAAATTACTCGTGGCAATAATGATTGCCATCTCAGCTTCCGGTAAAATGGCCAGTCTAATCATTGTGCACGTAGCCGGTGGTTAGATTTGAATTTGTCTTTGACATAATTCTACTATTTGGCGTACCATAAATAATTATAATGCTTTTAGTACAAGTAATAGATATATTTTAATTTTAGTTGCATTTTCGAATTGTGCATCCAAAGATACATATATTTGGAAAGTGTCATCGAAATATATGCATTACTTCTGGTAGAAAAAAATTATTTTTGCGGACATGATAAATTCCTCTTTGTGATTGTAAATCCACATTGTCGGCACGCCAAAAAAAGTGATTTTAGTACAAGTAATAGATATGTTTTAATTTTAGTTGCATTTTCGAATTGTGCATCCAAAGATACATATATTTGGAAAGTTTCATTGAAATATATGCATTACTTCTGATAGAAAAAATAATATATTTGTGGACATTATTACATTCTTTGCGATTGGAAATCCAAAATGTCGGATGTTGGCATGCTTGTCACTTAATTTTAAAACATGCAATTTGAACTACAAGTTAAAGAGAATACGTGGTTACAATTATTAATAATAATATAATAATTAATAGTCATAAAGGCATCTTTCACTGAGGTATAAAGTATCAAGGGATCTTTCACTGAGGTATAAATAATGTAAAATCTACATTGTCGAGACGCAAAAAAAAAATGTTTTTAGTGCAAATAATAGATATCCTTTAATTTTAACTGGATTTTATAATTGTGCATCCAAAGATACATTTATTTGGAAAGTTTCGTTGAAATATACGCGTTATTTCTTGAAAAAAAAATTATTTTTGCGGACGTGGTTAAAATTTCTCTTTGCGATTGTAAATCCACATTGTCGGTACGCAAAAAAAAATGTTTTTAGTGCAAATAATAGATATCCTTTAATTTTAACTGGATTTTATAATTGTGCATCCAAAGATACATATATTTGGAAAGTTTCGTTGAAATATACGCATTATTTCTTGTAGAAAAAGAATTATTTTTGCGGACGTGGTTAAAATTTCTCTTTGCGATTGTAAATCCACATTGTCGGTACGCAAAAACAAAATGTTTTTAGTGCAAATAATAGATATTCTTTAATTTTTACTGGATTTTATAATTGTGCATCCAAAGATACATATATTTGGAAAGTTTCGTTGAAATATACGCATTATTTCTTGTAGAAAAAAAATCATTTTTGCGGACGTGGTTAAAATTTCTCTTTGCGATTGTAAATCCATATTGTCGGTACGCAAACAAAAAATGTTTTTAGTGCAAATAATAGATGTTCTTTAATGTTAACTGGATTTTATAATTGTGCATCCAAAGATACCTATATTTGGAAAGTTTCGTTGAAATATACGCATTATTTCTTGTAGAAAAAAATTATTTTTGCGGACGTGGTTAAAATTTCTCTTTGCGATTGTAAATCCACATTGTCGGTACGCAAATAAAAAATGTTTTTAGTGCAAATAATAGATATTTAATTTTAACTGGATTTTATAATTGTGCATCCAAAGATACATATATTTGGAAAGTTTCGTTGAAATATACGCGCTATTTCTTGTAGAATAAAAATTATTTTTGCGGATGTTAAAATTTCAATAGAGCTGGCACAAAAGAGTACACAGTACACAGTGAGTAAAAGAGGTGCAGGAAGAAATGGTGAGTACAACTGTGGTCGATCATGCTGTCTCTGTATTTCTTTCTGCAAATCTTTTTCATATCGTGGCCAATCTTCTTCTCCTTCATAGCTAATGGCGGCCATTTTTATATGCTAATTAGATAACGTTGCACACTATCTAAACAGGATATAACACATATCGTGTGCTGCACAATTCCGCAGAATACAAGATACAACGTGCCAGGGTGTAAAGCTAATATAAAGAATGCTCGTGGTAATTAATTAATATAACTGCTAATTAGAGGCCATTTTTATATGCTAATTAGGTAACATTGCATACTATCTAAACAGGACATAACACATATCGTGCGTTGCACAATTCCGCAGAATACAAGATACAACTTGCTAGGGTTTAAAGCTAATATAAAGAATGCTCGTGGTAATTAATTAATATAACTACTAATTAGTGGCCATTTTTATATGCTAATTAGGTAACATTGCATACTATCTAAACAGGATATAACACATATCGTGTGTTGCACAATTCCGCAGAATACAAGATACAACTTGCCAGGGTTTAAAGCTAATATAAAGAATGCTCGTGGTAATTAATTAATATAACTACTAATTAGCGGCCATTTTTATATGCTAATTAGGTAACATTGCATACTATCTAAACAGGATATAACACATATCGTGCGTTGCACAATTCCGCAGAATACAAGATACAACTTGCCATGGTTTAAAGCTAATATAAAGAATGCTCGTGATAATTAATTAATATAACTACTAATTAGCGGCCATTTTTATATGCTAATTAGGTAACATTGCATACTATCTAAACAGGATATAACACATATCGTGTGTTGCACAATTCCGCAGAATACAAGATACAACTTGCCAGGGTTTAAAGCTAATATAAAGAATGCTCGTGGTAATTAATTAATATAACTACTAATTAGCGGCCATTTTTATATGCTAATTAGGTAACGTTGCATCATATGTAAAAATAGATGACATGAGCAATTAGGCTTCGCTACACCGATCGCAATGATGTATGGTTGCTAGGATGTTCGTGTATGGTTGCTAGGATTTTCGTTTAAAAATAAACAAGCTACGCTAGTAAGAACATAAATTTTGATAACTTCTGCTATGACCTTGGTTTGGACACGAAAAAAGATGCCCGGAGGAGATCTTTTGTGTCAATTTCTGCGTTAATGATCACGACACTCAAAGGTGCATATCTTCGCTTCTAATTGACATACATGCATCATCTTGGTACCATTAGATTAGGTTTCTCAAGGCCTATCTTTTGGTGGTGGTCCCATTAGTAAATACTCAAATTTAAAAATCTGATGGTTCATGCTACAATTATGAATAGTCACTTCTTTTTGTATTAACTTCGGCAGTTGGTAGAAACATGGCGGCATGTTCTTGTTAAATGGCGGACTAAACCACACTCTCAGGTTGGTAATGTTGAATATTGTATTACATCATTCACTTATCGTCTTATAGTGTTGAATATCGTCATACTATCTCACAGGGGTCTCGGTGGCCTAGAGGTTAATGAACCTGCCGCACAGTTTTGAAAGTTGTGGGTTCCATTCCGGCCTCTATGATTCATTCACAGGTGGCGGTGCAGTGTGAGTTCCCTAGAAACTCCTACTCCTGGGGTTTATCGCTGGAGCCACAGAGTTCATGCTCTGTGTGACGCTTTCTGCAGGCGGCCCTGTGAAAAGAGACCGAGAAAATGTAATGGGATGAACTAGTGCCATCATTTTGATTGATGGACAATTGAATAGACGTTCTTGTTGTACTTTATACTTTTACTAGCATATATAGAGAATATTTTGAAATGGTGTTTCTACTTATGAAATCATCACAGTTAGATACAGCTTGACAAGACGAATCCAACGGTATCTCAACCAAGAGTATGCATTAATTCTAAGCGGAGTTATGAATATTATGGTGACATAATTTACAACCAGGAAGTGTAAAGAGGTCCTAAGAAATGAGGGAGATTTTATCATGGCAGAATAAATTGAAAGCTGAGAAATTCTGCCGTCTATCACTGTGGCTTGTTTATTTTTAAACGGATAACGTAGTACCATATATCATTGCATCCGTGGTGGAAAGGCCTAACTTGACATAATATTAGGGTTTCTGATCATGATTTTCAAATTGATCATTTACTATTGGGAGAACCACAGAATAGATAGGCCTTGAAAAACCAAATCTAACGGTACCTCAATGAGTTGTGTATCTCGATTCTAAGCTGAGTTATGTAAATTTGAGTGTCGTGACCTTTGGACTAAAATTTTCACAAAAGAGTGCTCACTGAAGGAATTTTTTGCGTCCTGGTCAAAATGAAAGCCCAGATTATCAAAATTTTGGTTTTTTGAGACTGTTTTGTTTTTAAACGAACATCTTAGCAACCATACATTACTGCGATCGGGGTTGCAAGGCCTAACTGGTCATGTTATTTATTTTTTGATATGATGTCTGGTGACCTAATTAGGAAGTAAAAATTGCCACTAATTATTTACTAATTAATTAATTAGCCAGAGTCTTCTTAATTTTAGCTTTAAAAAATTACAAGTTATGCATGTTGTTATGCGGAATGATGTTACGGACCTAATGGTCACTTTGTTTTTTTTATGGTGTGTGTGGTGGCCTAATTAGCAATTAAAAATGGCCGCTAATTAATTACTAAATCAGAATTTAGCCTGCGTTTTATTAATTTTATCTTTAAAAATTACAAGTTATGCATGTTGTTATGCGGAATGATGTTACGGCCCTAATGGTCACTTTGTTTATTTTATGGTGTGTGTGGTGGCCTAATTAGCAATTAAAAATGGCCGCTAATTAATTACTAAATCATGAATTTAGCCTGCGTTTTATTAATTTTATCTTTAAAAATTACAAGTATGCATGTTGTTATGCGGAATGATGTTACAGACCTAATGGTCACTTTGTTTTTTTTTATGGTGTGTGTGGTGGCCTAATTAGCAATTAAAAATGGCCGCTAATTAATTACTAAATCAGAATTTAGCCTGCGTTTTATTAATTTTATCTTTAAAAATTACAAGTAATGCATGTTGTTATGCGGAATGATGTTACGGCCCTAATGGTCACTTTGTTTTTTTTATGGTGTGTGTGGTGGCCTAATTAGCAATTAAAAATGGCCGCTAATTAATTACTAAATCAGAATTTAGCCTGCGTTTTATTAATTTTATCTTTAAAAATTACAAGTAATGCATGTTGTTATGCGGAATGATGTTACGCATCTAATGGTCACTTTGGGGTTTTAATAATGTTTGTTGTGGCCTAATTAGCAATTTAAAATGCCCGCTAATTAATCACTAATTCATGTATAGGCCTCCGTTTTCTTAATTTTACCTTAAAAAATTTTGAGATGTATATTTTATTTTCCAAGAAATGTGTATAATCAGAAAGACAAGAATGAAAGCTAAACTGGTTGGAGATTTAAAAAACATAAATAATAATAATATAACTGATCTCAGTCTAAACCATTATTTATATAATAATATAACTGATCTCAGTCTACACCATTATTTAACATTTACAACTAAATTAAAATAAAATATGCTGCCAGAGCGGAGTATACAAAGTCGGTCACGGATGGGTTTGAAAAATGACTTTATATCTTCTCTCCATCCTCTGTACACTTCCTTCATTGTCACTCCCTGAACCCCTCGAGGTACGATACGGTCTTTACTACCACCACCACCGACTCAGCCATGGGTCCCGGGCGCATTTACCCACTACCACAATTGAGAACTGACAAGCGTTTGTATGCCCGGGGCAGGAGTCGAACCTGCGCAACTGAGTGATGGCGGTGACAGTAGCAGCCGTAAACGTACCTCAACGCGGCCACGCTAAGAGTAATGAGAGTGCTGACAACAAAAACAGCGTACAGAGGACGTACAGCGTACAGAACTTATGGTCTCTTTGCTGTGTCAGTATGATGTGTGGTGACCTAATTAGCAACTATAAATGGCCGCTAATTAATTACTAATTCATAAATTGCTAGATGTATATTTGATTTTCTCCAAGCAAGAAGAATGTCATGGAAGATAAAAGATTAAATCGTTGTTGGACTGTCTACGTTTAATTAATGGTTGGCAATAAAAAGTACAGGCATGATCTGTGTTTACGATTTTGTGTCTTTTGTATCTTATTTATATGACATTGTTGTGATGACAGCTGATCTGGCATCTATGACTACGTATCTGCCTATATGACTGTTGTGTGATTGTATACAGGTCTGTATCAACAGAGTAAAATGTACTTACAGTTTCTTGTTGTATTTCTTTAAGTTTAAATACATCTGGTACAGAACGATGATCTGCTAAGAATATCCAAGCAATATAGCGTAGTCTTTCTTTATGGGATACTCATGTTCAAACACTGACAGATTCCTTTTTGCCATGATAAATCTAATGAGAAAAAGTAAATAAAAGCAAACAATTAATTAAACACAACATTGGTTGCATTAGAAAATTTAAAAATGAAAATGAAATGCATCTTATGATCTTTAGCACATTTTTTAAAATGTAAAGGTAAAAAGTCCTCCAAGAAATATGTATAATCAGAAAGACAAGAATAAAAGCTAAACTGGTTGGAGATTTCAAAAACATGATATAACTTCTCTTAATTTAAATTATTATTTAACATATACAACTAAATTAAAATAAAATATGATGCCAGAGCTGAGTATACAAAGTGAGCGGACGGGTTTGAAAAATGACTTTATATATATAATATATCAACAATGGTTCAGCCACGTCACATGAATAAAAATTATTAAATCAACAACACAAATTATCTGTAGAAATTATTTGATACTTTGTATATTATGATTCTAAATCCCCAGTGTTTTAATAAAACATACACTAGTAGGACTAGTCTGGATATGCTGGGATGCCGCCATTGTGAATTTTCCCTATTGTAAAGATGTAACCGGGTGGTCTCACAAAATATTTATTTTCTACACCTTAGTATAACGAATCTTGTCAGAACCTCTTTAGTTATGTGTAGAAATGGATGCAGCATCCATAAATGCACAATAAAGTATAATTCTCTTGATAATTCATTTATCAATGAAAATAAAACTGTGAACCAGTCAATTAAATTTCAGCAATGGACCATGGACAACTTTGAAAACTGACTTGACTTTCAAAAAATTATTATATATATATTATAATAAATAAAAATAAAATAAATATAAAGCAACAAAATAAATATTTAATAGAATTTAAACGTATATTCATATTTTGTTTAGCTTCATGACTGTAAAGCTTCTTGATTATTAAAAGAGGCAGTTCTCTCAGTTCTCTTGGTCTGCCTCCATGATTCTGACATTATATGAATTTACAAAGTACACACGACGACCTTGCTCACATTACAATTTTATTGTGAGTCACTAGCATAACGAATCTTGTTGAAAGTCAACATTTATATGTAAAATTGGATGCGCAGTTCAAAAATGCAGGTTAAATTAGGATATCTTTGATAATAAACAAGCCAAACTATAAACTTCCTTACCTTTGTCAAACAAGGGGAAATATCTTTCAAACAAGCCACTTTCAACAGCTCTCAAGCATGCAGGCTTGAAGAATAACCTTTTGGCCCCTCGTTAAAGTTGTCATTCGCAATTTTCATAAAAATAGTTTCGCATTTATCCAATAGGAAACACGACAAGGTAATTTTCATATACTGCACTCACCGGCCACAGGAAGTCGTCTGTGAACCCAATGACCTTGAACTTTCTGAAAACAGCGTCCTTCCCTAGTTACGAAGTCCCTAATAATATTTATAGGATGTGCCGTGATCTAATTAACAATTTAAAATGGGAGCCAATTATGTATTATTATCTGTTGCATTGCTAACAAACCTAGAAAGATGTATATTTTATTGTGCGTATTGGTAAAAGGAAGGTCGGAATTTTGTATAGGTTTCAGAGGTTTTACATTGTTTTTCAAAATGGATTTCGTCGATTCAAGTGATAGCTGAGATTTTGCTGAGTTCAATTTAAGTGACATTTAAGTACACGAATTTGACTGAATCGGAGCTATATATCAGTGATATAACCAACATGGGCAGTTCTCTCAGACTTTGAAGAAAGTACATGATGTGATAGTATATGAAATAGTGTACAGATGTCTGACAATCACATACAATATGTTGTATTTTGTAAATATTTGTGTTCATGTGTGGATTACAGGCAAGATTGGATTATCTATTTCACATGTGAGTACAATTCTAAATTTGCTTTCATTTTCCTTCATTCTGTTCTTTATTTTATAGGATTATGTTCACTAAAACCTTAGAAATTATATTTTTACTAACCTAGCCTAAACAATCCTGCCCGTTCAGAGTTAGACAAAGGCAAAATGCTTGCCCTGTAAAGGGTTAAATGACCCCCCCCCCCAAACAAAATTAAAATGTACTTACATTTCCTTGATCTCTTCACTATATACTGCATTAGCTTTCTTTTGTTGATATTTCCTGCAATATATCATCATCATCAAGTGCCCTGCCGGTAGGAGTTCATGACTCTCCACAGATCTCGGTCTTTGGTTTTCTGGATCAACTCTGCTGCTGATATTCCTCCGTGCCACCGTCTCAATCCATCCAGCCTCATTTCTCTTGGTCTGCCTCTGCCTCTCTTCCCCTCGATCTTTCCAGTTGTCACGATTATCTCCAATGCCTCTTTTCTCATTACATAACCAAAGAAAGCTGTCTGTCTCTTTCTTATTGTTGTATATAGTGTTCTAGTTTCATTAGCCTCTTTCAGGCAGTCGTCGCTAGTTACTCTGGCAGTCCAAGGAATTCTCAACATTCGTCTCAGGAACCACATCTCTGTTGCTTCTAATTTCTTCTTAATTTGTTCATTTACATTCCAAGATTCACTGCCATACAGCAAAACTGGTTCTACATAGCATTTCAGCACTCTCTTTCTTACACTCAGTGATAGTGACCTATTGCACAAGATACTCTTCATGTTCTGAAATGCGGCCTTTGCCTGCCCTATTCTGCTCTTAATCTCTGTTGTACATCTTCCATCTGATGTTATAAATGTCCCTAAGTATCTAAAATTATCCACTTGGTTAAGAATTTTTCCTTCTATTTCTATGTCACATTTTGTTGTCACCATTTTCTTTGATATCACCATTGTTACTGTTTTCTTGATCCTTTCCTTGCACTGTCTGTTACTACAGTGTCCAACAATTATTGTAGGTCTGTTGATTTATCTGCCACCAATACTGCATCATCTGCATAGCGTATATCTATATATATAAAAGACAATGTATGTATGCCCGTATGTTATTTATGCGTTCGCGAACGGTCCATCCAATTGAGATTAAATTTTCTACGCATGTTCTTCTCATTCCCTTGCTGCCAACTGGCATAGTTTGTTAGTTTACAAACAGTTATTTACGTAAAAAAATTTAATTCTTTAATTACATTATAATTTATATATAGCGAGGGGACTTAACTTAAGAAAAGTTATATCAAGGGACATAACTTTTAGTAGCATTGCTATATATGTAATTTAAATAATTTTTGTACTTTTCTCAAATAGGTGGACCTTTTTTCTACAGTTATGTACAGGCATATGCGTTATAATACATAATGACAAAATCTTTAAGGCATTTTCAAAGTTTTCATAAAAATCATGCATCTATTTTAAATACGTGAGCATTTTCTAACTCATCTTTTTGTTTTTTCTTCAACAGCACATTAGACGTTTTACTCTTCTTTATTTCTTTTCCACATCAAATTAAATGTTGTTTTCTTCTATGTAATGTAATTATTTTTAAAAACATTCCCATATATATGGCACGTTACACCCACGTTGGGTATTTATGATGCCCATGTTAAACATTGCCTCAATGAGTCATGTATTATTGATTATTATTTTTGCGTTTTAATGCTTATTGTTCTTTTGTTGTCAAAGAATTGCTTCATAAGAGATGTTGAATGAAAGAATGTTTGAGAGGAAATAGACAAGAAGGGCAGAATGTAGGACGGGCCTGCATGCCCAATTCTTAACCCATTGAAAATAAAGATTTTCGTTCGTTTGATCGTTCGATCTATCTATCTATCTATCATCGATCTATCTATCAATCATCGATCGATCTATCTTTCTATCTATCAATCTCATTGATCTATCTATCTATCTATCTATTGACTGTGAACATATCTGATATTCCTTCTTGTGTTCTTACTGCACCTCGGCTCGAGTGGTACATGGCTATGATGTTTTCTAGCAATTGCCCTTGTATCCCATAGTCTTCAAGGATGGTCCATAATTTGTATCTGTCTACTCTATCGAAGGCCTTTTTCTGATCTACAAACACAATTTTATGCTGGTCACTATATTCGATAGTTTTTTCACAAATTTGTCTAAGTGTAAATAATGCATCAGTGCAACTTTTACCTTTCCAAAAACCGAATTGTACTTTGCTTAACTGTTGTTCAACTATAGGTCTAGCTCTTTGTTCCAATAGTTTTGCATACATTTTCCCTATATGGCTTAGGAGTGATATACCTCTGTATGTTTCACACTCTCTCGTATTGCCTTTCTTTTCCATATTGGTATTATTATTGCCTGTTGCCAATCATCTGGGACTTTTCTTTCTTCCCATGCTATATTAAAAAGTCTTGTAAGCCATATACTCCTGTTTCCCCACAGGCCTGAATAGCTTCTGTGGTTATTCCATCTGGACCTGGTGATTTGTTTTTAGGACTTTTCTGTATAACTGCTTTGACTTCTGCAGGTATAGAATTTGGTTCTTGCTGTCCCTGGCTTATAGGCACAAAAGTGAGGTTTTCTATGTTATGTGTGGGGTTAAGTAGTTCTTGAAAGTATTCTGCCCACCTTGCTAGTCTTTGTTGTGGATTAAATATCGGTATACCTCTTTTGCTGTTTATGATGGTGGTTGGGTTGTAGCATGCATCTCTGTTTCTCATTGTGGTGACACATTTATAAAATTCTCTTGGGCAGTCTTTGCTAAGGGTCACCATCTGTTCACCATATTTTCTCCAGGATTCATCTTTAGATGCTCTAGTTTGGCATTACGTCGTGCTATTCTATAAGTAACATAGTCTTGTTCAGATTTAGTTGTGATCCACTTTTTGAATGCTACTTTCTTATTTTTTAATGTACAGGCTAAATTCTATGTTTTATGTGTACATAAATAGACCCTTTACAAGTTTAATAGAAAATTTTAATGATATCTCTTGGCATTGTTTTTTTCATAATTTTAAAATTTTAACGACATTTTTCATGACTTTTTTGTTTTGTTTTTTACTGCTGAACAAAAACTAAAGCTCAATAATAAAGATTGCTCTACTCATGATGTAAGTAATAGATTGAAGAATATCTGTGCACAGTTTCATTACAATCTAACTAATAGTTTTAAAAATAAATTGTAACTAAGCGTAAAAAACTGGCGAAGTGAGAAAACATGAAAAAAACAAATTATTTTTTAGTTTTTTAAAAATATAATTAGTTATTTTTATGTTTTAATAACTTTTTTACACAGAAAAAACAGTTTACAACTGTACCTGACATTTAGAATAGTCCTGCTGCATATGCAGGACCTCACTCCAGGGCATGCAGCTCACCTTGTCTCTTCAGTTTGGCCGCTCGTACAGTGTCACGTCTTTTACTTTGTTTGTCCTTCTTGTACTTCAGACTATTTCTTACTTGCTTCTGTATCCTTGATGTTCCTAGTCTCTGCATATGCAGGCCTGTAGAAAGTCCATAAAACTGGACAGTGTCATGGGCAGCAGCAGTTCCAAAGTTGAACTCTCTTGCTGCATTTACAACTGCAAACTGAACGTGCTAGAGTGAGGCAAAGTTGTCTTTAGTACATTAAACCCACATCAAGCTGTGTAAACACTCATTTGAATTCTGAGTTTGTCCTGACACACATCTACAAAGTAGTTTAGTGTCAGACAGCCTTTCATAAATTGGCAACAGATATTTCTCAAGCTTGACACAGTTGAGCCATGTGTGTAACATCTTGTCATGAGGACCCGGGACCGGATGCTTAGCCAGATCGGATTGAAAAATAAACCACCAAGATTGCTCTCCACTTGGACACATTTCATGACGTGGACTTTTGTCTGTTGAAAAACAGTGATGCAGTGAAGCCATAACACTTTTCCTCATGGACTCTACACTTGTGTTGTTTCTTATGACTGTATTGTAATAAATTGTCAGCCTACGGATGGCATTTTGTGTAAGCTGACCTTTACCGCATCCTCCTAGCTTTTGTCAGTCAGCAACAACATTACGAAGTGCTGTTCCAAGGCGTTTACCGACATGGTTGATACACTCCTCTTTGTCTATCTGAATGTCATCCCCATATGGTTTGATCTTGGTAAGTTCCGCTAATGTTTTGGTGTCACCATCAGAAAGTATTGACGTATAGCGAAGTTTATGACGGGCCACAGACTGTCGCCACAGCACCCTTGCAGCCTCCACCTCCATCATTCTAGCAGATCCTGTGAAATTGTTGTCACAGTTTAGAAGATGTTCTGCCTTCCATGCTGCAAATTCATCTGGTTTGTCTCTGGAAAGTGTCTTACCAGTGGTTTCACACACCTGGCAATATGTGGACATAACATGGGCATCTATGCAAAGCCCTGTAAGAACATCCACTGCACAGCCAACTCCAATGTGGGATGTGTGGCCTCTGGTCAACCAAGTACCATAAAAGCTGACACTAATATCTGGCACATCATTGTCATGTAGAGTTATGCCTGACTGTTGTGCATGAGCCTGTCGAACATACTTTACGGATTTGAGAGAAAACAGTGTCCTCCAGATGTTCTATCTTTGAATATAGTTTATTTGCTTTGTTGTGAAATGTTTTGTGATGAAGATCTTGCAGGTTCATATTTTCACAAAAATTATTGAATGTTGTTGCACCCATCAAACAAACTAATGCTGAATATACTGACTGGCTATTGACAGCAAAAGATCTATCCCCATCATTACTTCTTGCAGATAGGTATCTTCCACACACGACTTCTTCACAACAAGAGCAATAAACCTTTGCATACACAACTAACCCTTTGGCTTTCTTGCTGTCAGTTTTCAAAATAAGACTAGCAGTTTTACAAACTGGACAACATAACATTTTGATTATTTCCTCAATTTCTGAATAATCAACTATTGCTCTTTGTTCCTGTTTTTGATATCCATTGTCGTCACCAGAATCATACTTGCTGCTAGTGGATGTCGTGTATTTATACGTATCTCTTTTAAATTGGCTTCGGGTAATAAAAGAATCACTTCCACAACTTTGAGAAGAACACGATGGCACTGATTCATTCAGATTCACTGTCAAAACATTTGGATTTGGAAGAAGTGGCATGTGCACTTTAGCTGGGTCGCTTTCAGTAGTTTCAGAATTGTCTGTACCGTCTATGACGTTCTGATAGGCATTTTGCTGCTTACGAGCATTTTCGAGGTGTAGTCTAAGAGATTTCTTACGTTGAGTAGATGACTGTATGTTAAATTTCTTAGAACAAGGCATCTTTAAATGCGTATCAATCTGTCGTCAACAATAAACGTTCAGCACGTTGCAAAGTTAAACAACACAAAGCCGCCATTTTAGAAACCCACGAGATCAGTTTCAGCCATCGGAAAACGAGCATTGCTTATCATCTCATGGGGTGTTCCATATCATATATGGTAGTTTCCAGAAGATTATAGATACGAAACAAACTGTTGTACACAGAAAAGTTTCCGATTACACGAACTCAGAGTTTCACGAACAGTTACGGAAGATTGTGGCCTTTCCAATGATATATGGCACGTGCGTGTAGCGTTTTCCCGAGATGCCGTTGCTAGGGTTTGAAAACTGTCAATTTGGTAACAATTTTCAATAAGTAGACAATTTGACACCTAAGGTGGGTTCAGTAAAATATGAATATTGAATTAAAATAACTGTCTTTAAACAAAAACAAGTACCGAATCTGATAGAAGACATGATAAGGTGTCTAGTTTAGTTAGTTTAGTTTAGTCGATGGATCAACATCACGGCACACTGGTCTAGCCCATAAGTGCTCCGTTCTCCTCCTAACTCAAACCTAAATTTTGAGAAACTCAGCTCAGTGCACGAACTCCATAGCACCGACGAGGATCCTGAAATATTTTGGGTAGATTTTAAACTCGAAATTTTGCCTGGGCAGCGCCATTAGGCTACTCTTTTTCGATTTCCAACTGCCAAGGGATTTCTTACATGCACAACAATACACACGGGTGTCCGTTCTCACTACCCAAAGACCAGGGAGAATTTTATTACTAGAAGTCCACATGATAAAATCCCGGTCCTCACCGGGGCTTGAACCCAGGACCTCCAGCACTCGAGGCGGACACCATACCTCGAGACCACGCAGCCCCCGATAAGGTGTCTAAAAATGAACTATTCCAACAATAGCCAAATTGACCAAAAATCAATGTTTTTACTGCCGCACATCGCCTTAATGGTGGTGTGTAGGTTGATTCTGGGTGCTGTGTTGGTGATGTATGTCCATGCTGTGGCTAAAGCAGATGTGACAGGCAGAGTCATGAATTACACAGGAAATGGTTCAAGAAAGAGTGTGACAAGTGATGGCCATTCTTTGGTTAATTGCTTTTTAAAAAAATTTTCAGAACTAATTTTTAAATATATGTAAATTACTAGTAAGAGCACCTTCCTGTATTAACATGCCTGGTTCGTCGGCATGAACGATACTCCTGACTTCTCTCGGCACATCAGGTACAGCACGACCATCTACTATCAATAGCTTAGCAATGAAGCCTTTCAGGATAGGGTATCCACCTTCAAACACTGACAAGTGTTCTCTGAAATACCTGTATAATGTGTTACATTTATGAATAAGTATGTTACTGAAATTGATTTAACATATTTGCAACATGTAACATCATCTAGTTATTCTGAATGTTCAGGAAATTTGGCAGTGATTGTCAAAAGTAAAAGTAAAATTGATTTTTATTCTTTCATCTATTGTGAGTTTAGATAAAAATGTCTCCAACAGACTATCATAATGTAAATAAAACAGAAAATGAAAGATGCAAAAATAAAAGTTACACTGGTTGCGAATTTAAACCAAAAAAAAAAAACTGTCTCACCGTATTTTATTTAAATCTGATTATTTATGTACTGCTTTGCCTGGAAAAAAAAAAAAATTATTAAAGTAATCCTTACGGGTTTGTATAGACGTGTCTGAAAATTGACTTTTAAAATAATTTTCAGACATGTCAAATGGTGAAGACTTACACATGTAAACAGAAAAATGATTACTATGAATTAAACTTCTAATCTATTCTGTTTAATTTTAGTAATTAAACTGATGGTTCAAATTATCAAGTAAAGAAATAAACAAAGGATCAGCTTTAATTGTATAATACTATTACTATAGCATGGGTGTAGCCATAGATAGAATTTTGTGAAATGGATGCGCTATTCAGAATTCATTCTCCGTCTGTCTTTCTATGCTGCTATACTAAACAAATTTTCCTAACAAAAGACAAAGTGGGCAATGTTGAAACTCTACACATATATGAAAATTTAATGGAGAATCCAAATATACAATAAAAAGTCTACTTTTATTTTCGATACGTGAGTTATAAGAAAAATTAGCTTACCGAGTATCAAATGTCAAAATTAACTCAATGGAGAAATGACGTCTGGTGACAAAGTTTTGGAGCCTAGCAGACAGGCCACTTATGCAAATTTTAGAGTTGTTTCCCGCAAAGCTTAACAGGTTATTTCCAAATACATCCAATCAGAAACAAACAATGGGTAACCCCAGGCATAAACCGAATGTCGCAAGGAACTTTATACTAATTAGGGTCACGCCGTTCCTCACCCATTTTACAAATGCCGAACTTTGACATTGGTACTATTACTATTGTCAGGTTGTCTTAATTTGTGTTCTACCCAGCATCGGTGCCGTTTCCTCACTGATTGATTCACTTGTATTTTAGCTTTTTTTAATGAACTCCAATTATGTCACATCACTTTAGTCCCTGTTTTCTACACAACTACCAATGAATGAATGTTTGTAGTCCATTAGTTATTGGTTTAGACATTCTCCATGTTTATGATACATACAGCAGTCATGATTTAATGTTAGAATTGAAGCATCTTTTAGTCTTATGGGTGTTCCATTTATATCTTTATTTTAATATCTCTATATGTACCCCCATCTTTGTCTACATCCACGACTCTGGTAATCGAGTAAGATGGCAGAACATGACCGCCCATGCTTATCGGCCTGGCACATGATGGATGGATGGATCTTTGTCTACATTGGTACATGAATATGTGTATGATTCTACTTCTTGATGTGAGGTTTCACTAAGGGAACTCATGGAGAGAACTAGAAAAATCTGTGTTCTTCTCTTATCTATTATTATTCACTAAGAGAGATCAGGTTATCATTTTGTTATGTTTATTCTTATTATCTTCAACTTTCACCTATGAATTGTAGACCTAGTTGTTGTGACCTCCGAGCAAAGTAGATAGTTTATTATACTCACCTAAATTTTTGGAAACAAAATTAGAGAGAACAAAACAATCCAAACAAGTTTAATATAATTGACATAATGTACAAAACATATTGGAAACAACAAACTGCCATCAGAATTGATAACGATGTAGGTTAGTATACGCCTATTAAAAGAGGTGTAAGACAGGGATGTGTAATGTCTCCAGATATTTTTTCCCTGTACAGTGAAAATATTTTCAGAACTATAGAAGATATGGAAGGAATCAACATTGGGGGACGATACATCAATGCGATACATTAGATATGCAGATGATACAGTCTTGATTGCAGACAATGAACAGGACCTGCAACATTTAGTAGTCATGGTTGTTGCACACAGTGAACAACTAGGGTTAGAACTGAATATTAAGAAGACACAGATTATGGTTGTCGCTGGGAAGAAGGAAATTCCACAATGTGATATACAAGTAAATGGGCATATTCTTAAGTAAGTGAATCAATACAATTATCTTGGCACAGTCATAACATCTGATGGGAGATGCCTTGAAGAGATTAGAACAAGAATTGACATTGTGAAGGTAGCCTTCTGCAAGATGAAAAACATACTGACCAATAAATAGATATCAATTGAAATGAGAAAAAGAGTGTTGAAGTGCTACATAGGACCTGTACTTTTGTATGGATGTGAAGCGTGGACAATGAGCAGTCAAACTTAAAACAGCTGATGGCTGTGGAAATGTGGTTTTTGAGGAAAATGCGAAGAATACCATGGACAGACAGAAAACCCAATGAACAAGTCCTTCAAGAAACAAATGAAGATCGTAAACTGATTAGAGTCATTAGATGTAGACAGTTACAATATTTTGGGCATGTCATGAGAAGAAGTTACTTAGAGAACTTAGTGACGACTGGCAAGATTGAAGGGAAGAGACCAAGGGGAAGGTCAATCAATCATGTGCCATGCCCGAGAGCATGGGCAGTCATGACTTGCCATTTCACTTCATCACCAGAGTCATGTGCCATATCGTAAGTCCTCCTTTCTAAAGTATTATGCCATGGAATCTCATCTGATTGACTCACAATACTATGTGGATCAGCTCAGTGTTCCTGTCTCGTCCATGCCATGTGGCCAAGCCATCCAGGTATTTTCCTCACGGTCTTCCTCTTGGTCTGTTCCCTTTGATCTTGCCAGTTGTCACATGTCCAAAGATTTGTGACTGTCTGTCTAATTTCTCTAATCAATTTATGATTTTCATTTTCCTCCTGTAGTACTTGGTCATTGGTTTTTCTGTCTGTCGATGGTATTCTTTGCATTTTCCTCAGTAACCACATACAAAAGAGCAGGCTCTATGTATCCCCTCAACACTCTTTTTCTCGTTTCAATTGCCATCTTTTTATTGGTCAAAATGTTTTTCCATCTTGCTAAAGGCTACTTTCGCCATGACAATTCTTGTTCTAATCTCTTCAAGGCATCTCCCATCAGATGTTATTACTGTTCCAAGATAATTGTACTGATTCACTTGTTGAAGAATATTCCCATTTACTTGTATCATGAAGGGTTGGGCGGCAGAAAGGTTGTTCATGGTTACCGGACAAGCATTTCCCATGGTGATAGACGAACCGGTAAAGAGTCTCCTCATGTGTACGATACAACACTGATGGACAGGAACGTGGTGGTAGAGATGCAAGAAGTGTTGATGAACGGTTTGAGTACCATCGATAAAACTAGGCTGATAGGCAAATTCAAGATCTGGCTTCTCCAATTCATGCCTATTCCCAAACTCTTGCGTCCGCTGCTGATATGTGATATAGGCATGACTGCCATGAGCACCATGGAATGGGAGATGGAGCAAGTATATAAGAAAGTGGCTTGGAGCACCACCATTCCTCATGACTGTTGCACTATATTGTAAGCAGGGTAAGCTCGTCCTCCTGTTCTGGTCCCCCATGGAAGAATTCAAAGTCAGAAAAGCCAGGCTCATGATGATGCTGCACGAGTCTCCAGATGAAGCTGTCAGTACCTCACAGCCTGCTCTGAGAACGGGAAGGAAGTGGAAAATCGTCAATGTGGTCAAAGATGCCCAGGCAGCACTTCAGCTGAAGGAGGTCATGGGGCACACCCAGTCAGAACAAAAAGGGGGTTTAGTTACCATGACAGAGACCCAATGTAGTCTGAGGCGATGACCAAGGAATGCAGAGACATGGTTGTTCAGAAGATGCGCAAGGGAGAGGATGGCGAAAGAGTGTGTGGCTGCCCAACAGGCACAGCAGCGCCAATGGATTTCATGGGAAGAGATAGTGCAGAGATCTCATACCTGGAATGAAATATTGTGTATGTTACTATGGTGCTTAGTTTTGTCACCTTTCCCTCTATGATGTCTTTTCCATCAGCTGCCGACTTGGTCAAGTGGGGTAAAGCAACCGATCTGTCCTGTCCATCCATCATGTGACACGCCGGTAAGCGTGGGTGGTCATGACTCACCATGTCACTCAATCACCAGAATCGTAGATCGGCTGAGCATTCCTGTCTCAACCCGTCCTTTCCCCTCTGTAAAAAAGGTTCAGACAGTGGAGCATGTATTTTCCGCATGTGAAGTCACCCTAACGCAAAGCCGATTCATGTAGCATCACAACAAAGTCTTTACTGAGTTGGCGGCCACAGTGGATGTAGTAAGAATGTGGGCGAACAAAGAGGTCAGGCCGAGGCTGATGGATATTTACTTCATCCGAGCATGGCAACGCAGAGACAATGAAGGCAACGCTGCCGACTTGCCAATTCCGACCATTTTCGATGGTGTGGATTACTGGGAACTGAGTGGGATCTAAGGGGCCGTGGCAAATACCCTAAGGTGATCTAGAGATTTGGCTTGCAATCTGGCATTGTACTTCATTCCTCGTCAACCAAGCAGCTAACGCTGATTGAGCTGACCATCCCTTACGAGTCCCTTATTGAGGAGCAGCATGTGTACAAGATGGAGAAGTACAATGACAAGGTCGCTAGTCTGAAGCTGAAAGGATACACTGTCAGGCTATTCGCCGTAGAGGTAGGCGTAAGAGGCCTAGTCTCCCACTCTGTGTATGATGTGCTGAAGCAAATGGAAATTAAAGGACAAGCGAGAACTCAGGCACAAAAACAACTGTGTGAGGCAACTGAAAGGGCCTCGTGCTGGCTGTGGAATTGTTGGAAACTGGCTTGGGACAACTAGTATGGTGAAAAACGGTAACTGCAGAACAACTCATCTCCCCCGATGTGTCTCCACCTTGCCGCGGTGGGGGAGCTTGAGTGTCCCACAGACCCCAGGCGCTGTGACAATGGATATAAACTACATACTGGACAGCTCTTGGGATAGGCACCAGATTAAGAGAGACACAACCTGCTGCTCTGCAGGTAGGCTGAGGATAGCAGTCAGAATTTAAATTCAGACGCAAAAAGCCACAAACTTTGTCCAGACACTTACACAAAGGCCTCCATCTGAGAGATGTAGCTGAACGCCTCTAAGCTACTACCCTTGGATGAGAGAGCCGGGCCGATACTCACCTACCGAAAAACGGAGGTGAGATACTGAGCACGCTACATGCCCAGTTCAGATACCTGTCTGAAGGCTCTCAGCTGGGGGATATCAGGGATCCCTGGATGAGAGGGCCTGCCCGTTTCTCGCTCACTGCTGTACGGAGGCAAGGTGCTGAGCTGGCAGCACATGTAGCCTACCTCGTAAGCGAGTACAAAAAGGTTGAAGAAGTGCCCCAGTCGAATGAAATGGCTACGAAAACTGTCTGTATCTAACTCATAGAGAGTGTAGACAAAGGTGGAAAAACAAGGTGGAAAAATATCTCAATAACACGAAATGGAACGCATGGCTAGCGAATCCATTGCGTAGTCCGAAGCGAAAGCTTACCTAGTGGATGTCGCCTGCAGACTGACCGTTCCTGGTGTGTGATTAAGCGACCAGTGGCAAGCGAGATGCCCAACACATGGAAGTGAGGAACTAAAGCAGCCATGGGCAGGACAAGGCAACTCCTCGGCAACTCAGAGCAATATGTGCCAGCTCTGCAATTATGGAAGCCTCCTTGGATAGCGAGGGAATGCCCATGGTCTGCCCCTGCCTTCCCTTGAGGGTCGACCGTGATGTCTCTTATCATTCTATCTTGACCAGCTGAGATGTGGGCAACATCACAACAATGTCTAATGTACCTCGAAACCCGAGGAAGGCTAACCTCATTAAAAAATGCCCGCCGAAGCCGGAAGTGCCGTCCTACGGGTGGCAAAATAAAAATTGGTGAAATGTCTCGTCCGAATGTCTTTCGTGCTAGGAACAGCTCTGACTACCTAGTTTCCGAATGCCGTTCTTGTTCGGAACAGCTCTGACTAGGCAGTTTTATGAATGTCCGTCGTGCCTGGACCAGCTCTGACGGGCACAACGACAAGCACATGTCCGTGTTGAAAACTCGCTGAGTGGATACTGTCTGCAGACCTGTCTGGTTTGTGCGGGAACGTCCCGGGGTTAACGAAATGCCCAATATATTGAAGTGAGAAATTAAAGCAGCCATGAGCAGGACGTGACGATTCCCTCAGTGAGCCCAGCACCAGAGCATTATGTGTTGGCTCTGCAATTATGGAAGCCACCCAGGATGGCGGAAAATGCTATGGACTGTCCCTGCCTTCCTTTGAGGGATATGACCGTGAAGTCTCCGACTGTTCCAACTCAGCCAACTGGGAGGTGGACGGTACCACAAAAGTGAGTCTCCCGGGAATGCAAACCTGGTCAAAAATGCACGCTAAAAGCCGGATGTCTTGACCTAAGGGTTTCGATCCAAGGCTGCCTAACCAGACACACCGCAATCACATCTGAAAAAACACTCCGGATGAACGCAAAGAAGAAGAATAAGAACTCACAATTTCTCAAATAAGAGCATGAACTTGCAATGTCTCATGTCGACTCTAGAGCCTTTCCCCCGAGCGAGGGTGGGGAATCTAAGTGCAGTTATATCATGCAAATGTTGGCCGAAGTCCAACCTCCATACCAAGAGCAGTAATCCTCCCTAAGTTACACTCAGCTGCTGGGACCAAGAGGTGTGTCGAGAAAACAAAAGGAAGAACTGGCTTCCTAATAAAGTGCGGCGCCATGAACAGGGGCACGAAGAAGAAACATGGCAACGGAGACATATGGGAGTTCATGGACTGGGGAAGAAGCAGGCTCCCCACAACCACAGGTGCCAAGGGGCAAGCACAGGCTGCACAGACTCTCCTCACTGAGGGAGGGAAGCTTGAGAGTGGACACGTTAACAGCAAAGGGACAAGCACAGCACAACAAGGACAACGAAATCGACCGAACATTTCAGCACGGCAGGGGAAAGATGCCCACAGTCATGACCCGGATGGGACTGCCCCCAGAGAGTGTCAAGAGTATAATGGTCCGAAACATTCAGGGAGGGGGTACGCTTCTGGCGATCAGATGCCCCCCTGCCGTGTTTGCTCTGCGGCGGAGTTTTTATCATACATACAAACATTGGCACCTGCCGTCTTGACACACGATAGTTTGTGCTTTAAAAAGGCATAATAACTTTTACCTATGGCGGTAGCGCATGTGACTGATAAGGCCAATTTGCGCTGTAAATGTCTGTTCACAGTGGGTGCATGTGAACATGTGGTCATTTCCACCATCATGCACCATCTTACGTCTCACACGCTCGGTGTGTGACTTATCTGCAATAATTTTCTCCTTTGTCTTTATTCCATTTCTGATGTTTGCCCTCCATGCAACACGTTCAGCGGCGACTTGCTCCCAATGTGCATTATCAATGCCTGTATAAATCATGTCCCGCTTACACACATCTTTGTATCATAGTAGAGGCCGACCCTGAGATCTCTTATCCATCTGTAATTCACCAAAAAAGATGTCATTTGGTATTCTACCATCATCCATCCTCCTAAGATGTCCTATCCATCTATGTCTACGAAGACTGAGCATGGAATCAACCGTCACACAACCTGATCTTTCTAATACTTCAGTATTTGTGATTTTGTCTTGCCACTTAATACCAAGAATTCTTCGCAGACACCGCATATGAAAGCTGTTTAAACGTTTCTCTTGGTGTGAGTAAGTTGTCCAGGTTTCACTGCCATAAAGAAGAGTACTAAGGATACAGGCTTGATAGACAAGGACTTTTGTTTTGGCAGTAAGCTTCCTGTTCTCCCACACCATTTTTCTTAACCTGTTAATTGTTGTTGCTGCTTTACCAATCCGGATGTTGATTTCCTGATCTAGGGATAATTTGCTATTTACCACTGATCCTAGATATGTAAAATGGTCTACCATCTCTAGTTCGGCATCATCAATAAAGATTGATGGTACTCCATGTGCACCTTGTGACATAATCTGTGTCTTCTTTTTGCTATTTGTTAAACCAAATTCAGAACAAGCATTGGAGAATGCAGATAGTAGACATTGCAATTCTTCTTCAGAGTGGGTCGTAACTGCAGCATCATCTGCAAAAAGCAACTCTCTGATCAGTACCCTCCTAATTTTGGTCTTGGCCTTCAATCTCTGAGCATTGTAGAGGCCGCCATCTGAGCGTGAGTGAATGTATATACCACCATCCTGATCACGAAAGGCATATTTCAGTAGAAGTGAAAAGTATACTCCAAAGAGGGTGGGAGCTAGTACACAACCTTGCTTAACTCCACTCTTGATTTCAAACTCTTCAGAAGTTGCTTCAAACTTGATTATACCCTTCATGCCTGTGTGGAACGATTCCACAATGGACAGAAGAGTTGGTGGGCAGCCAATCTTCTTTAGTGCCTTGAACAGACCCTCACGACTGACCAAATCAAATGCCTTTGTGAGGTCGATGAAGGCAATAAACAGTGGTTGATTCTGTTCACGGCATGTTTCTTGCATTTGTCGCAATGAGAATATCATATCAATGGTAGACCGGTTCTGTCGAAAGCCACACTGTGATTCGGGGTAGACTTGATCTCCTAGGACTTGAAGTCTGTGCAGAACAATTCTGGCAAATACTTTTCCAACAATACACAGAAGTGAGATACCCCTATAGTTGTTGCAGTCGCTCCGATCGCCCTTGTTCTTGTACAGTGTTTTGATGCTTGAATCTTTGAAATCCTGTGGGACTTGTCCTTCTCGCCAGCATAGCTCTATTAGCTGGTGGATCTGTATAGTGAGTGTGTCTTGCCCACTCCTGATTACCTCTATTGGAATCCCATCCTTACCTGGAGCCTTGCCAGATGCAAGCTCATTTATAGCACACTTAACTTCTGTTATGGTGGGAAGTGTGTCCAGGTGGTAAAGAGTTGGTAAAGCCTCTATGGCGTTGAGGGCATCATCCGCTAGTTTGGTCTCACTTGAGTAAAGCTCCAAATAGTGCTCTACCCATCTGTCCATCTGCTGTTTCTTATCAGTGATGATTTCTCCAGTCAAGGTTTTCAATGGTGCACTTCTTTTGATCACTGGACCACAGGCTTTCTTTATTCCTTCATACATGATTCTGATGTTTCCCTTACCACTTGCGATTTGAATGGACTCTCATAACTTAATCCAATAATCATTTGCACACTGCCTGGCAGCCTTTTGCACATCCTTCCTAGCTTGCCTTAGCTCACTCAGAGTATTACGCGTTGGTCTTTCCTTGTTTCCTTAAGAGAGCTTTCTTCTTCTTATCAATCAAGGGCTGCAGAGTCTCGCTGTTTGCCGCAAACCAAGTCCTGCCTCTGATGATCCACAGTGCCGTAAACCCCTATGGCAGTTTTATAAAGATTTTCCTTAAGTTGACCCCACTTTTCATTTACTGTACAATTTTCTGGTGTATCAGTGACATTGAAGAACCTACATTTGAAGAAATCCTATATGTAATCACACAACTTAAAAACAATAAGGCAACTGGGGCTGATGGAATTGCTGCTGAATTTATAAAGGCAGGTGGCCATGCATTACATCTAAAGCTATACGAACTAATAATAAAAATCTGGAGGACAGAAGAATTACCCCATGACTGGAAAGAGTCATTATTGATACCTATCTTTAAGAAAGGAGACAAGTTCCAATGTGGAAATTATAGAGGAATATCACTACTGTCCACAAGCTATAAGATACTATCCGCAGTATTACTAAATAGACTAAAACCATATTCAGAAGACATATTAGGTGACTACCAGGCGGGTTTTAGACAAAACAGATCAACAATAGATCAGATATTTATCTTACGACAAATAGCCGAGAAACATTGGAATATAAAAGAGATCTCCATAACATTTTTGTGGGTTTTAAAAAGGCTTATGATAGTGTCCATAGGAGTAGTCTATGGAATGCTATGCAGGAATTTGGAATACCAAGGAAGTTAATCAACATGACCAGACTATGCATGGAAGATACTTATAATATAGTAACATATAAAGGCAGGAAATCAGACCCCTTCCAAATAACATCTGGCTTGAAACAGGGTGATGCACTATCGCCGCTACTCTTCAATCTGGCTCTAGAGAAAGTTGTAAGGAAGGTAAAGGAGGAATGTGATATTGGAGGAACATCCAAGCTGCTTGGTTATGCAGATGATATAGATATTATAGGGCAAAGTGAACAAAAGACATTGGAAATATTGACTCACTTAAAGGAAAAAGCCCAACAGATGGGGCTGGTTATCAACCAAGATAAGACAGAATATATGGTGATTTCAAGAGACGGAATGGTTAAAAACTCTGGCCACATACAAATAGATAATATGACCATTAAAAGAACGGAAACATACAAATACCTGGGTACAATCTTCAACTGCTCCAACATCATAAGGGAAGAAACTAGAATCAACTCTAGAATCAACTCTGGAAATAAGATATACTATGCACTACAACATCTACTAAAATCAAAGGCACTATCTCGTAACACCAAAATCACAATATACAAAACACTGATCAGACCAGTTGTGCTGTATGGCTCTGAAACCTGGAGTACAACGAAAAGAGACGAAGCCTTGTTACAAACCTTTGAGAACAAAATTTTAAGACGCACCTTTGGACCCATTAGGGATACACAAAGTGGAGAGTGGAAAAGAAGAAGTAACAAAGACATTTATGATCTGTTTAAGTCCCCGCTAATCACTGGTATCATGAAGGCTAATAGACTACAATGGCTGGGGCATATAGAAAGAATGGAAGATAATAGGGAAACAAAACTCGCTTACACTCAGGAAATAAATGACCGCAGACCCCGAAGTAGACCAAGAAGGCGGTGGAGAGATAATACATGTACAGACCTACAAGCACTTGGAGTCAATGACTGGCAAGAGAAGGTCCACCAGAGAGACGAATGGAGACGGATTGTATTTGCAGCAAAGAACCTCAATGGCTCGGAAAGCTGAAGAAAAAGAAGAAGATCAGTGAAAGCGTCTTCAAGTTGCTGTTGAAACTGAGAGCACTTTTCAGGATCGTGAGTGTTAATAATATTAATCCTGGGGCTAGATTTGTGTTTAGCTGTGTAGATTCTCTTTGGTCTCAGTCTAACCCTTGCAACAATCAAAGAATGATCCGTAAAACAGTCAGCACTGTGGTAACTTTGAGTCAATGATATATAGTTCAGATGTTGTTTCCATGTGATGATGAAGTCCGACTGGTGCCAATGGCTGGATCTTGGATGTTTCCATGTGACCTTATGCATCTCTTTTGTTTTAAAAAAGGAGTTTGTAATACATAGGTCATTACTGGTGCAATGCTCCAGCAGCCTTTGCCCATTTTCATTCATGTGACTGATGTTGTATTTTCCAAGGCACATTGGCCATGAACTCGAGTCCTTGCCCACACGAGCATTGAAATCACTGAGCATATAAATGTAGTCAGATTTTGGAACTGCCTTGATCACGGAGTCTAACTCCTCATAGAACAAATCCTTCACATCATCTGAGGAATTGAGTGTCGGTGCATATGCAGTAATATTGGTGGTAAAACCACAAGAGGTTGCAAAGTGCAGGGATAATAACCTTTCATTTCCTCCTGCTGGAATTTCAATCATTCCCAGTAGCAAATTCTTCACTGCAAAGCCCACACCGTGTTACCTTTTTTCTGCTTGCCCTCTACCCTTCCAAAAAAAAGGTGTAATTGTTCTCCCTGAGTGACCCTTCCTCAGCGAGGCGAGTCCTGCAAGCCAACAATATCAATGTTAAGACGATTGAGTTTGGCATCAATCACAGCCGTTTTTCTCACATCGTCAATATTGGTCAAAAATCCTGGACACATGGTTCTCACGTTCCAGGTTGCAAGCCGTAGCTTGAGGTTTCTATTTTTATTTTTATTTGTACCTGGTGCATTGGTTTTACAGCCCATGATTCAGATTTTGTCCTAGCCACAAGCACCCATTGAAGCAGGCAGGCTGTGGCGGATCAGCACCCAATTGGCCAGGGGCTGCCCAGCTTGAGGCGGCGGTAGCTGATAAGTCATACCTGTAGGTGTCTCCCACCATTAGAGGCAATGCGGGGCACCCCATGTCTACACCAATTGACAGGGACTTATAACCTGTAACAGTTGCCTCTCGCTTTGATTCCGAGACCAGTTAAATCCAGGGATGGAGTTATTGCCTCTCCATAGCACAAAGCCTGGGCTAAAATATAGAGATCATGTGTTGCCCATGCAGCATGATACCTCTCTCGGCCTGCCTAGTTCACTCCAGAGGAAAGGTAACACCCCTACATCTGGAACAAGACAAGCTGCAGAAGCTGCCGGATCAGCAAAGCAATGGTCTAACTGTCCGCCTGTTGGAGCTTCGATCCTAGACCAGCCGCCAACCAAGGCTTAGGGCCTGGTCTGCCCTGCCATGACATTTTGTCTTTAGCTTGCGTTTCCTCACACCAGGGTAAGGCTTGTACCCTCCCAATTCCACTCTTCCGCCGAAGCCGTTGGCACAATGTGGGGTGTCGGGTTTGGTAAGCGCCGCCCAACGTTCGGCGCTAACAGAAACCAGGTAGTACCGTCTACTGTTATACGGTAGCTCAGTCATATCTGACTAAGACCTGACAAACAGCATATACATAACTACATACACATGTCACAAAACACCATGAAATCTGAGACTCTACATATACAAGACATACAAAACACCATGAAATCTGAGACTCTACATATACAAGACATACAAACCACCATGAAATCTGAGACTCTACATATACAAGACATACAAACCACCATGAAATCTGAGACTCTATATATACAAGACATACAAAACACCATGAAATCTGACAATGTATGTATACAAGACATACAAAACATCATGACTTCTGAGACTATGTATACAAGACAAGACACCACAAATTCATGAAAAACATATCACTAGATCTAGATTTTAGTTCTAGTTCACTAATTTTATCACTAGATCATACATAAACATAGATCATAAATGAATATAGATCATACATGAACTGAGATGATGCATGAACTTAGATCATAAATCAGCTTATATATCATCATAAACTTAGATCATACATCAGCTTATATATCATCATGAACTTAGATCATACATCAGCTTATATACAATCATAAATTTAGATCATACATCAGCCTAGATCATGCATGAGCACATTTATCATTCTTCTTCTGCATCTTTTGTTTACTTGAATTTAATTGTCTATAGCTGCACTGTGTCCTGCTTGATTGTACATACCCATATGTTCATAATCAATACCTGAGGATTTTAATTATTTGCTTTGGTGTGTTTCAGAAATACACTCTTGATCTCCAAGTAGTCCTTACCACTCAATACAAGAGCATTCACAAAAGTGGACATATGACAGCATAGATATGAAGGTTGTGAAACAAGAACTATCAGATGTTCTTTGTGAGGACAGGAGTCACAGATTCAATCACTTGGTAGACATAGTTGGGGATAGCATCATTCAAGAAATTACAGAACACAGCAACTTAGAATGATGAAAGGCTTGAGAACAGTTGTAAGGCATCAGTAAAACATGAAAATTGTTGTCAAATATCAGAAAGTGTGTCTTCTGTGATGGATACAAACAATAAACTATCTCGGGCTATTGAGAATTGCCAGCAGTAAAATAAGGAAACATGAGAAAAACATACACAGAACAAATGTAATGAATGAGATTGTCTTTTAATTCAAGATGACCATCTAGAGTGCCAGAAGAACATGAATCACGAGAGAACACATACAGTAGAGAAACTTTACAAGTGTGATGATTGTGGTGCTTCTTTTACTCAAGTTGGCTGGTTGAAGTACCACTTGAGAACACACACAGGAGAGAAACCTTACAAGTGTGATGTTTGTGGTGCTTCTTTTACTCGAGCTGGCAATCTGAAAATACATAAGAGAACCCATACAGGAGAGAAACCTTACAAGTGTGATGATTGTGGTGCTTCTTTTACAGGAGCTGGCAATCGGAAGGAACATAAGATAACGCATACAGGAGAGAAACCTTACAAGTGTGATGTGTGTGGTGCTTCTTTTACTCGAGCTGGCAGTCTGAAGGAACATAAGAGAACGCATACAGGAGAGAAACCTTACAAGTGTGATATTTGTGGTGCTTCTTTTACTGGAGCTGGCGATCTGAAACGCCATAGGAGAACACATACAGGAGAGAAACCTTACAAGTGTGATGTTTGTGGTGCTTCTTTTACTCATACTGGCAGTCTGAGAAGCCATAAGAGAATACATACAGGAGAGAAACCTTACAATTGTGATGTTTGTGGTGCTTCTTTTACTCAAGCTGGCAATCTGAAAGCACATAGGAGAACACATACAGGAGAGAAACCATACAAGTGTGATGTTTGTGGTGCTTCTTTTACTGAAGCTGGCCATCTGAAGAAACATAAGAGAACACATACAGGAGAGAAACCTTACAAGTGTGATGATTGTGGTGCTTCTTTTACAGGAACTGGCAGTCTGAAGGATCATAAGATAACGCATACAGGAGAGAAACCTTACAAGTGTGATGATTGTGGTGCTTCTTTTACTCAAGTTGGCAGGTTGAAGTACCACTTGAGAACACACACAGGAGAGAAACCTTACAAGTGTGATGATTGTGGTGCTTCTTTTACAAGAGCTGGCAATCTGAAGGAACATAAGATAACGCATACAGGAGAGAAACCTTACAAGTGTGATGTGTGTGGTGCTTCTTTTACTCGAGCTGGCAGTCTAAAGGAACATAAGAGAATGCATACAGGGGAGAAACCTTACAAGTGTGATGTGTGTGATGATTCTTTTGCTCGAGCTGGCGATCTAAAACGCCATAGGAAAAAACATACAGGAGACAAACCTTACAAATGTGATGTTTGTGGTGCTTCTTTTACTAAAGCTGATAGTCTGAAGAAACATAAGAGAACACATACATGAGAGAAAACTTACAAGTTTGATGTTTGTGGTGCTTCTTTAACTCATGCTGGCAGTCTGAGAAGCCATAAGAGAATACATACAGGAGAGAAACCTTACAAGTGTGATGTTTGTGGTGCTTCTTTTACTCAAGCTGACAATCTGAAAGCACATAGGAGAACACATAAAGGAGAGAAACTATACAAGTGTGATGTTTGTAGTGCTTCTTTTACTCAAGTTGGCGATCTGAAGAACCATAGGAGAACACATACAGGAGAGAAACCATACAAGTGTGATGTTTGTGGTGCATCGTTTACTCAAGTTGGTAATCTGAAGAAACATGAGAGAACACATACAGGAGAGAAACCTTACAAGTGTGATGTTTGTGCTGCTTCGTTTACTAAAGCTGGCAAACTGAAGAACCATACGAGAACACATACACGAGAGAAACCTTACAAGTGTGATGTTTGTGGTTCTTATTTTACTATAGCTTGCCATCTGGAAGTCCATAATAGATGACATACAGTAGAGAAACCTTACAAGTGTGATGATTGTGGTACTTCTTTTACTCATATTTTTAATGTGAAGAAACATATGAGACTGCATCATCATCAAGTGCCCTGCCAACTATCATAGGTGTTCATGTATCTCGTTAGAATTGAGTCCCTATTCTTCTTGTGCTTTCATCCAGAATGTTTTGAACGTAACTGCAGCAGTTTACAGCAGAATTGTGATATTTGCACATTTTGCCGACACATCCGAGCATCAGGTATTTGTTGACTGGGTTAACCTTCCCAGAGTCCCTATTCAGGATCAACTCTGCTGATAATATTTCTCAATGTCACTATACAGTCCATCCAGCATTATCTCTCCTAGTCTGCCCATGTCTCTTTTCCCACTGATCTTTCTAAACATCACAATGTGTTCTCACGCTTCTATTCAATGTTAAGTTACTCTGGCAATCCAAGCTATCCACAACAACCATCTCATGAATCATGCCTTTAATGCTTCCTACGGAATTTAAGATATGTTATTGAATCTAACCAAATTTTACTTAGAGCCTGAAGCCAGCAACCATAAGGAATTGGATGCGAAAGTGAGGAAAGAAATTCCATCACATTTAGATAGTAAATTCATCAGTGAGGCAACTGCGTAGTTAGTCATTCCGCTGGGCTCATAAACTTATCAGTGAGGCAACTGCATAGTTAGTCATTCCACAGATGCTCATAAACTTATCAGTGAGGCAACTGCACAGTTAGTCATTCCACAGAGCTCATAAACTTATCAGTGAGGCAACTGCATAGTTATTCATTCCACAGGACTCATAAACTTATCAGTGAGGCAACTGCATATTAGTCATTCCACAGGACTCATAAACTTATCAGTGAGGCAACTGCACAGTTAGTCATTCCACAGAGCTCATAAACTTATCAGTGAGGCAACTGCATAGTTAGTCATTCCACAGGACTCATAAACTTATCAGTGAGGCAACTGCATAGTTAGTCATTCCACAGAGCTCATAAACTTATCAGTGAGGCAACTGCACAGTTAGTCATTCCACAGAGCTCATAAACTTATCAGTGAGGCAACTGCATAGTTATTCATTCCACAGGACTCATAAACTTATCAGTGAGGCAACTGCATATTAGTCATTCCACAGGACTCATAAACTTATCAGTGAGGCAACTGCACAGTTAGTCATTCCACAGAGCTCATAAACTTATCAGTGAGGCAACTGCATAGTTAGTCATTCCACAGGACTCATAAACTTATCAGTGAGGCAACTGCATAGTTAGTCATTCCACAGGACTCATAAACTTATCAGTGAGGCAACTGCATAGTTAGTCATTCCACAGAGCTCATAAACTTATCAGTGAGGCAACTGCATATTAGTCATTCCACAGGACTCATAAACTTATCAGTGAGGCAACTGCATATTAGTCATTCCACAGGACTCATAAACTTATCAGTGAGGCAACTGCACAGTTAGTCATTCCACAGAGCTCATAAACTTATCAGTGAGGCAACTGCATAGTTAGTCATTCCACAGGACTCATAAACTTATCAGTGAGGCAACTGCATAGTTAGTCATTCCACAGGACTCATAAACTTATCAGTGAGGCAACTGCATAGTTAGTCATTCCGCAGGGCTCATAAACCCCCAACTTTACGGTCTTCCAAAATTGCACAGGCCTAAGGTACCATTGAGACCGGATTAATCTATGCTCAACTCTGTACAACACAGAATGGTGAAATGGCTTGCAGAAACTGTTAAACCAGTGTGACAATCATTCAACCCCTTAATATCTTCTGCGTTCATCAAGAAGTGTTTTTGGACAGAGAAGATTAATTGATGGAATTAAGTACAGGAGAGCATGGCATATGATACCATGACATCTAGTCTGAGAATGGAGGTGGGGGCATTAACAATGGCATTCTGCTGACTCGGAGACAAATGGCTCAACTATTTTTGATTGTAATTGAGTCATACAGTATACTGAGAAAGATGAGGACATTCATGCTCCAATTAAGTCAAATCAAAGAATGGGAGCATCTGTTGGATCTTGTCCCCAGGACATGCTGGTGTAGTGGGAAACGAGCAGGTGGACAAATTGGCTGGGTCTGCATGGATGGGTGGATCTGCATGGATGGCTGGGGTATTGGTGCACGATAAGACAGATGTGGTTAGGGCCCTGAGGGATCTTGTGTATAGAGTAGAACAGATAAACTATCATAGCCTCCAGTCTATAGTCAGAACAGCTATTGTTGTTTTCATAATCAAGTCTATAGTCAGTTAGAACAGCTATTGTTGTCTTCATAATCAAGTCTATAGTCAGTTAGAACAGCTATTGTTGTCTTCATAATCAAGTCTATAGTCAGTTAGAACAGCTATTGTTGTCTTCATAATCAAGTCTATAGTCAGTTAGAACAGCTATTGTTGTCTTCATAATCTGTTCTATAAAGTCACAATAAACAACATATTAGAGAGACATCTTATATTAGACATCTTGCAAGTGTGGTTGTTGTGATGCATTTTTTACTTAAGCTTGCATTCTGAAGTACAACATAAGAACACATATAGAAGAGTAGATAATTTGATACGTGATGAGGTTTATTGAGTGTTTAGTCCTGTTAGTATTTACAACTCATCTTCCCATAGTTTAGCTTGATGGTACATGAGTGGCATGTATGAAAACATAAATGCCTTGAAAGGGTGAGCTGGGGAAACCATAGATAAAATATGTTTGACATGGGATTACCCTGCAATTCAACTTTCAGTGGGGACTCTTTAAGTTAGCAACAGAAGGACAGTAATAGTAAATTAAGTCAATGATCCTTTTACATACAGTCAGGTCATGTGGGCATATGGTGCTAGACACATATTTGTATAGACAATTGGCACTCCAAGGTCATGTGGTCAATGTGACACCAACTGCCTTTACTTCCCAAGTCATTTTCTGGCACCCATTTTAGACTGGATCAATCTGGAAGCCCAGGTCAATGTTCACATCCACATGGAATTTGAACCCATGATTACCGGGTCGGCAGGCAAGTATCTAGCCACTATTCTACTGGGGCTCCCACAGGAGATTGGTGAGCCCAAATGCTCATGTAGTTTGCTATTTGTGACAGACCAATGAGTGTTGTGTCCTAGATACTAGAATGGTTTTAACAATGTGTTCTTGGTCGTTGTTCTTATTTATACATATTGAGGAATGTGTTAGTAGAATAAATGAATATATGACTGACAGTGTTGTTCATTGATGTGTAGAGTGCTAGAGTTGTTGCCAGGAATGTTTCAAGGACAAATCAGTGACATTTTACAATAGTAGCACCGTGACACAGAGGAACTTCATAGCTGTGATTATTACTATACCATTTTAATAAAGCTTTCAATCTGAAGCACCACAGATAAATACATACAGAGGGGACGCAGAGGTGTTTCCAAGGCACCATGGCCAGGTTCTATACTGGCCAGAACCTATTGACGCGTTCTCGCCAAGCGCCCTGGGCAACAGGTCCCTTTGGGGTCCTGGCTAAAGTCAGTAGGATCGTTGATTCCTCAGAAGTCAGAGATTGTCTGCCTGCACGGCGAGGAACCACCAGTCTGCACACCAATAAGCCAGACATGGGACAACGGATATTCACGCAAACCTCAGGTCCTGTATGACATCACACTGATGTTGGACAGCAGGATGTCTTCATCCGGCATACAGGTCTTTGCGCTGGAGTTCACAGCCAGCGAACGCAAGCAAGCAAATACATACAGAGACTTTGTGATATTTGAAACGCCACAAACCTACACATACAGGAAACATTGAGATATTTGTAGTGCACACTTCACTGACACTGACTTTTTGAAGAGGCACAAGCAGGCGCTCAAAGAAGAGGCACCTATAAAATGTGATCTTTATGCCGTCGAAATTCTACCGTTGCATATTACACCTCTATTTTCATGCAGGGAATCATGATTTCATATGCCCAACTTTCCTCCTTTACACTGAGTTCCTCCACTTCTGCAGTGAAGATCCCCAACAACTCCGTTTACCTCTGACCACAGACCCATCCATGTATACTATCCCATCACTTGGCTGTGAGGTTCCCCCTATCAGCTGTTGTCGAATGACTGTCTCACTCGCTGTCAAATCCCTGCACCCTGAGTCCAAAGTGGCTCATTCTCTGTGTAAAGCTGCTGTGTTTGCGGCACCGTGGCGCATTCCTCTCCCTGCACTATCTTAATAACTCGGCAAACATGTCTGGTCATATGGGAGAGAGTCCTGTACATCCCACAATTACTGGTATGGCCTCATTTTGTGTGCGTCATCTTCACCAGCTGGCTGTGGATACTGAGGGCAACACCATGCATGATTCAATTACCGAAATAATTAATTGTTGGTAAAAGTAGACCGGTTTACTTGCCTTAAGGCCCATTGAACACAAAGTACTAGACCTCTATTTTATACAACAATCGGCATTTAATTGGTGATGTGTTGAATACCACATAGAACACAAAGTACTAGACCTCTATTTTATACAACAATCGGCATGTGACTGGTGATGTGTTGAATATCACACTAGCCGCTGGATTTCCCCCAACATTTCCTGGTGCCCATTTTAGACTGGGTCGACCTGGGAGACCAGGTCAGTCTTAAAATCCTGCCTCTGTCCGAATTTGAACAAATGACCTTTCGGTGAGATCCTCTCTAATCTGTATGCTACTGCTTCTTCCAAGTTGTTTGTAGAGAATGTACAAAAGATGTTTTTCCATCCCACTGCTGCCATCATCTTTAGTGCATTGAGTCTCATTCTAACCGCTTACACCATTTCTCCCACATGGCCCCGAAAAATGAACTTTCTTCAAATGTTATCCCGGGTGTTAAATGGTTTTATTTCTGGTCAGAGTGTAATCTGTGAGGTTTGGGTGTTAAATGGTTTTATTCTGGTCAGAGTATAGTTATCTGTGAGGTTTGGGTGTTAAATGGTTTTATTTCTGTTCAGAGTGTAGTTTTTTGTGAGGTTTGGGTGTTAAATGGTTTTATTTCTGTTCAGAGTGTAGTTATCTGTGAGGTTTGGGTGTTAAATGGTTTTATTTCTGTTCAGAGTGTAATCTGTGAGGTTTGGGTGTTAAATGGTTTTATTTCTGTTCAGAGTGTAGTTATCTGTGAGGTTTGGGTGTTAAATGGTTTTATTTCTGTTCAGAGTGTAGTTATCTGTGAGGTTTGGGTGTTAAATGGTTTTATTTCTGTTCAGAGTGTAGTTATCTGTGAGGTTTGGGTGTTAAATGGTTTTATTTCTGTTCAGAGTGTAGTTATCTGTGAGGTTTGGGTGTTAAATGGTTTTATTTCTGTTCAGAGTGTAGTTATCTGTGAGGTTTGGGTGTTAAATGGTTTTATTTCTGTTCAGAGTGTAGTTATCTGTGAGGTTTGGGTGTTAAATGGTTTTATTTCTGTTCAGAGTGTAATTATCTGTGAGGTTTGGGTGTTAAATGGTTTTATTTCTGTTCAGAGTGTAGTTATCTGTGAGGTTTGGGTGTTAAATGGTTTTATTTCTGTTCAGAGTGTAGTTATCTGTGAGGTTTGGGTGTTAAATGGTTTTATTTCTGTTCAGAGTGTAGTTATCTGTGAGGTTTGGGTGTTAAATGGTTTTATTTCTGTTCAGAGTGTAGTTATCTGTGAGGTTTGGGTGTTAAATGGTTTTATTTCTGTTCAGAGTGTAGTTATCTGTGAGGTTTGGGTGTTAAATGGTTTTATTTCTGTTCAGAGTGTAGTTATCTGTGAGGTTTGGGTGTTAAATTGTTTTATTTCTGTTCAGAGTGTAGTTATCTGTGAGGTTTGGGTGGTAAATGGTTTTATTTCTGTTCAGAGTGTAGTTATCTGTGAGGTTTGGGTGTTAAATGGTTTTATTTCTGTTCAGAGTGTAGTTATCTGTGAGGTTTGGGTGTTAATTATTTCTGTTCAGAGTGTAGTTATCTGTGAGGTTTGGGTGTTAAATGGTTTTATTTCTGTTCAGAGTGTAGTTATCTGTGAGGTTTGGGACTTCATCTCTAACAATTATGTCAGATTCTGTGCCAAATAAAAAATAGGTTTGGACCAAACAAAAATGAATCGTGAATTCTGGTAAGTAAGTAACGGTGTGTCACAGCTATGACTTCACAGTTGTTAATATGGTAGCAGCCATGTTGTGTTATAGTTATAGAATTCTGGTAAGTAAGTAACGGTGTGTCACAGCTATGACTTCACAGTTGTTAATATGGTAGCAGCCATGTTGTGTTATAGTTATAGCGCAGTGACATCTTGGCGATAGAAGAGCCCATGGCAGATACGCTAAGTTGTGTGAGACGATTAGTCATGGCATTCATCAGTTACAGGAACATTCACATTTTCCAGTTGGCATCGTTCTCCCCTGACAGACTCAGTGTCCAACATGGTTTTATTTGATTCCTCTTTTATAATCTGGGTGACCTAACTTTGATTGGTACATTTTCCTTTAGTTGAATACATGTACGACATCGTACCCGCCCCTGTATGTTGTGACTGGATGTCGTGACGACTAGCGTAGAGCGGTGACTGACATAGTAGCGAGGACATTGGGGTATTGGGTCTCCAAGCTGTCTGATACAGAAGGCACCTGAGTGCGACAGCGGGTACGAAGCTTGATCCGAGAGCTCTGGGCATGTAACCGGGTGTATTCCTTTCTTCTCGTCTCCCTGTTCGTTATTCGAATTTCTCTAACCCCTTTTCGCCCTAGTTATATCCACTACCCAGGATGAAATTCTTTCATTTATTGGTCTGTCAAAGGTGGAGTCGACTTCGACATAGGTTTGGTGCGCATATATGTATTACACTATCCTTTCATCTCCCACACAGGGTATTATCATATCTGCAACACTTCTGTACATATATGGTATATTAGATCGCCATAATTGCATCATGAAATAGACGTACAATGGGGTGAGAAGCTGTGGTGTATCCTAGCCACAGAAAACCAATCATCCATGCTGTCTCTATTGCATATGCTCATATCATTTCTAACATGGACGTGCTGCGATATACAACAATAGGCTAATCTCATCTAATATCATGTTTACCAAAGGCAGTCACATCATCCACTATCCCCATTGCACAGTGTACTACCCAGATTTACCATCTAGATTGTAGATGGTACGTCTATTTGGCATATGGCCATGGTGACAGTTAAACAGGGCATTTAGTTGTCTGTGTATTTCAGCTTAAAGAAACCATTACGTTACTTCATCATCTGTTGAACTGTTTGTTTGTTTGTTAAACCTGACGAGGTAGAGCGAAATATGCCAAACAATAAATTGTGCAATATAGTGTTTGTGTCTTTTTCTTTCTTCTTGGGTTCTACTGCTTTTGCCTTGAAGCGTCGCAGAGAGATAGATGCAAAGTTCTGTGCTTCTCTTGTCTTGTACTAACATCAAATTTGATTTCTTCAATGTTTTTTTTTTACTCCATCTAATCAATTCTTCCTGGGGTTGTCCTCTCACCTCGTATCCCGATGTTCTCATGTAGAACTAGGGTTGCCAGATATGCGGCACCAAAAGGAGGACATAATAAGACAAAAAGGAGGACATATTGAATGTTTCATTTGAATCGTTCCAGATTAAATCCACAATTAGAACAAATTTATTACAATAGCTGCCAATAAGTGTATCTCACTGTTTGTGAATTGACCAAGAAACATTCATGTTAAAAATATTAATATAAATTCACAGGAGGCTTTTTTCAAAATGCTAAAAAACATTATTTAAACAGCCGATTGTAAATTATTACCTTATAATCTGTATTAATTATGCAACATATTTCTCATAGGAGCCAACTTTTCATAGAAGATCCTCGTTAGCAATCACGTATGCATAAAGCTGTTCACATGTAATATTCTTCAAATTGTACTTTGTGAGAATGATGCCCTTTACAGAGTCAAATAAGAGTGTTCTTTTCCTTTGTCCATTGAGCATTAATTAATCAAGGAGAACACTCTTTCCACATTGCCATTGTGTCCAGGGATACAGAAGAATACTTCACAAATTTAAGTAACTCTGAAAAGCAACATGCATATGGGCAACTTTGGAAAAATAAACTCTACTGTTCATGCAAGAGTCTTTCAAACAACTTTTCATTCTTGTCTTGCACAAATGATTTAAGATTGCAGCATTGGTCAAACAATTACACATCATCTACAGTAATACCCTTCTCTTTCAAGTACAATATACATGTCAAAAGGTCATCACATGTACGGTCTTTGATTCTAATTAAGTACATCCAACTAAAGCACTAAAATTAATCAAACGGTTCAACCACTTTTCTAAGTAACTAATGCATGCCATAAAACTATTACACTCTTCTTCTCGGCCACCTTCCTTAAGTCTTCTCAACATCTCCCTGACTTTCAGTGAAATAACTGTCTCCTTCAATTTGCCTTTCAAAACTTCCAAGGTTGTGTGAAGAAGGTTAATAACCTCTAACACTGATGTTTCTTCTGTTTCAAATAACCGAAATATTGACTTGGAAGACAGACATCAAAGAATGCACAAATCAAAGGTAAACTTCTGAAAAATAGTTCTCAATGTTTTTAAATTTTTTTTTTTTAAAATCATAGCAGGTGGTTGGTTTATGGAGAGAAAATACTCTTTCAAAGCAGTAAACACCCTCAACAGCTGGAAACAAACTGAGCCATCTGTCGTAATAAGTGTCGTCCCTGGGGTGAGGGGAATCAACACCCACATTCTTTTAACCCCATATCATTATCTTGAGGACCTTCTGGATTTCTGTCCACAACACCCCATCAGTCCTTGGATCTCTCTCTCTCTCTCTCTCTCTCTCTCTCTCTCTCTCTCTCTCTCTCTCTCTCTCTCTCTCTCTCTCTCTCTCTCTCTCTCTCTCTCTCTCCTACCACTGGACCATGCCCCCTCTCATTCTTTTCCAAAACATACTACACAACTTTAGCTTCTAACAAAATGACAAATTAATTTAATAAAGAAAAGTGTCAGGTATGTGCAAAGTGTGTGTAGAATGTCTGTCGTATAATCTAGAGTGTATGCAGAATCAGACCGAACAGCTCAGGAGCAAAGTCTGCTTCATCACAGTACCGGCCACACAACAGCACCATAGATCAAGTACAGAAGGACCTCACCAAATGATGCGTCTCTCCGGCCAGGTGTCGACTTCCTCCAATGGCTCTTGGATAGTCCGCATGCCTGGTCACCAATAGTGGATATAGTCCAATACTGACCATGAATCTGACACACACAGTGTAACTAATATATCATTAAAAGTTCTGTGCTCTGATAACCCTCGTACAGTAAAATAATGTTTACTGTCACTTTGAAACAAAATGTTAGTAGTTAATTTCTCACAGGAATTCACCAATTGGAAAACACAATGTTAATTGTTAATGTCTCACAGGAATTCACCATTTGGAAAAACGCAGTGTTAATTTTCAATTTCTCTATATAACTACTATTGTTCCTGTTACTGGTGGTATTGTAAGTATCTTCACTCTACTATGATGAGAACTACCACTGAGGAATCACTCTTAGATGATCATCGGTTCCTGCTCAGCAGAGGCCAGGTTCTTGCAGACCCTCTGGGTTATGGGCCCAGTGCAAAAGCCGCTGAGTAAAAACTGCCTTCAATGATCGAGCCATAATCTTCTTCTATGACTTTTCTGCTAGCTTTTTGGAAAACATAGTGGAACCATATATTTATTCCTGTTTGAAATCGAGACTACTAAATCACACAATGGATAAATGTCCGCCGATGTAAATCAACATAAGACACTGTAGTCTCTCTCCATAATCAAACCAGGAACATCACACACGTCCTTGTTGCCTCACAACATTTGGTCGACTCCCGCCAAAGTTGTTTGTCCAGACTGTTTTAATACTGTGTCTGAATGACGTCACAAATCTGACTAGACACTAGGCGTCGAGAAGCTATTTTTCTCTCTCCTTTTTCGACTCGATGTAAACAACTGGCCGGCTGTCCCGCTTTAATCTGGGGAATTGTTCCCGGTACTCCAAAAAGTCTTGCCGGCCTGTGATCTAGAGAAATCTTTCCCCCACAACAAACGATCTTGCCGACTTTCATGAGGACAGTCTGTCTCCAACATCAAAGGATGGCGGCCGCCTGTAGACGAATGGCGCGACAGTCTTTCATCGATCGACAACTCCAAGAATTTCCGCGACACCATCTAGTTTTAGAGTGATAGAGTAGTTGCTGATAGTTAATGTTGATATTGATATAGTCAAAAAAATCCTTTAAAGTTTCTATTCTGACAATGTATATAGTAAAGTAATTGAATATTTTTAAGACAATAGATTTAACGTCAATCTGCATTAAATCTGCACCGAGTTGGATAGCAGTTGTGCAGAACATCCAACACCTACTAATGCAGTGGTTCTCAACCTTTTTTGGCCCATGCCCCACTTTACCTTATGTTCAGAATGTCATTCCCACCACCCCCTCTTCGATATTCCTCCCTATAAATCCCCCACCCTTACACAGTATACATAAAAATGGAAGCTAAATTTAATAACACATACTAGAACAAGTCTACATATCTACATAAAACGTGATTTGCGAGTCTATTTACGTTATAAAACGAATTTCATTAGGGCGAGAAGTACAGAACTGGAAAATTTAGAGGGAAGAACAATATCAAGTAACTGGTTCTTGTATTAATGCGACCTTGAAATAGTCTTATTTCTCCCCTCCCCCGGAAACCTTAAAAGTCCACCGGGGGGGGGGGGGGGTGGGATTCCCCACCGGTTGAGAACCATTGTACTATAGGCTTGCTCAAGGCATCCTTCAAAAGCGAGAGCACATTTTTACCTTCTCTTCTGATAATGCCTCCAAAATTCACATTGGCATTGTCACCAGCAGAAGCAACACATTTGGAGTACAAATCATGGTTTTGGAGTGTTCTCAAAATATACTGTGATATAGTTTCTGAAGTTTCATTTGGTGTGTTGTCTAACTCGAGAATCTTAGTTTGGATTCTACCTGCCTTCCAGTCAAAGTATTGAACAATGATCCGAAATATTTTCTGCGAACAGTGATTGCTAGCATCTGTCAAAAGACCGAAACATGACACATCACTTAAAGATAAATCCAGTTGATCAACAGTGTGGTTTATTATTGCTTCAGTCTTTGTTTTTTGCACAAGCAATATTTTTAGCTCCCCTCCTCAGTGCAGATGGGGGGACATTGGTCACCGATAAGAAAGACATCCTTCAGCACTGGGCAGAACTTTTCAGCAACGTCTTAAATGCAACTTCCTTCTTCGATGATGAAACCATCAACTGCCTTCCTCAAGTTCACATCAATGATACACTTGATGACCTGCCAACCATAGTGGAAGTAAACAAAGCCATCCAGCAACTCTCCAGCGGCAAGGCACCTGGTCCGGACTCAATCCCGGCAGAGATATACAAGGCAGGTGGGCCGGTCCTAACAGAGCAGCTTCACCAAGTCTTTACAAACATATGCGTGAACAAGACCATGCCACAAGATTTCAAGGACGCATCAATAGTCCACTTTTACAAACGAAAAGGAAACCGCCAATCCTGTGACAACCACCGAGGCATCTCCTTGCTTTCAATTGCAGGGAAGATACTCGCCAGAATTCTTCTGAATCGCCTCACAGCCCATCTCGATCAATGTCTTATTCCTGAGAGTCAATGTGGCTTCAGAAAAGAACGTGGAACTGTTGACATGATGTTCGCTGCAAGGCAGCTGCAAGAGAAATGTCACGAACAGAACTGCAAAATGTTCTCCATTTTCATTGACCTTACCAAGGCTTTTGATACAGTCAGCAGAGAAGGACTGGAAGATTATGGCAAAATATGGCTGTCCCCGAAAGTTTGTCCAAATAGTGCGGCTATTTCATGGTGGCATGCAGGCAAGAGTACATGAAAATGGTGAACTGTCTGAGCCCTTTCCTGTCACCAATGGAGTGAAACAAGGATGTGTCCTGGCACCAACACTGTTCAGCCTCATGTTTTCAGCCATGTTGATGAATGCCTTCGAGAACGACGACATTGGAATAGACATCAACTACCGTATGGATGGAAAGTTATTCAATCTCAGAAGGCTGAAAGCTAAAACCAAAATTGACAGCGACACCGTCAGAGAGCTCCTGTTTGCTGATGATTGTGCTCTATACGCCAACTCAGAGGCGGACATGCAACATAATGTTTCAGCGTTCTCACATGCGTGTGAGAACTTTGGGCTCAATATCAATCTGGAGAAGACTGTAGTTATGTACCAGCCAGCTCCAGGGAATAATCACACTGTGCCGAATATCAAAGTGAATGGTCATAGTCTAAATGTTGTGGACAAATTCACCTATCTTGGCAGCACTGTGTCACAAGCTGCCACAATTGATGATGAAGTGAATGCAAGAATCTCCAAGGCCAGCGCAGCCTTTGGCAGACTGTACAAGAATGTATGGGACAGAAATGGAATAAGCCTGCAAACAAAGCTGAAAGTCTACAAAGCAGTTGTATTATCCACACTGCTATATGCTTGTGAAACCTGGACTGTTTATCAGCGACACGCTAGGAAATTAAACCACTTCCACACAGTCTGCCTTAGGAAGTTACTGAAGATTAAATAACAAGACAAGATCCCAGACACTGAAGTCCTAGAAAGAGTGTCCAGTATCCACACTCTACTAAAAAAAAGTCGCTTAAAAGTCGACAGGGTCGACTTTATTGCACCGGGTTTTATCCCATATGGCTCGGTCTCTTTCCGCAGCACGGAAAGCGTCGCACAAAGCACGAACTCCGTAGCTTTTAGCGACGACCCACAGGAGTCTCCGAAACATTTAACTCGTAAACCGAAGGATGTGGCCCGGAATCAAACCCACAACCTTCGGAGCACGAGTCAAACGGATTGACCACTTCGCCACAGAGACTCCCTAGACTTCTGCTATTGAAGAATCAGATTCGATGGGCTGGTCACTTGACTCGCATGCCAGATCACAGGCTCCCTAAACGAATAGTTTACGGCTAGTTGCTTTGTGGTAAACGCTCCCAAGGCGGCCAGAGGAAACGCTTTAAAGACGCTCTGAAAATTTCACTGAATGCTTTTGGAATTCGTCATGACATCTGGGAGACTGCAGCCAGAGACCGAAATTCGTGGCGTGCATCAGTACGCAAGGGTGCAGTCACGTGTAAGGCAACCAGGACTGCAAGAGCTGTGAAGAAAAGACAGAACAGAAAAACTATTGCAGAAATTCCTCCTCCAGAAACGTCAAGCATCCTTTGTCCACATTGTCAAAGAACATTTCGAGCCAAAATAGGCCTTATCAGCCATCTTAGAACTCACGGCTCCATACTTTCAACCCCACTGGATGAAATGAATGGTCATCATCATTCTTGGTGGAGAAAAAAAAAACAACACACACACACACCCACACACACACACACACACACACACACACACACACACACACACACACACACACACACACACACACACCCCAAACAACTAATATCACATATAATATATGGTTATATATCTAAACAATCAGAATATTTTACATAACGTTTTCGGGCCGGTCTATCCCTAGATAACAAAAATATCGGAAGTTAGTTGATATTGTCACACATTCCTATTCTCATTTTGTGTGCCCTTTGCAGGACATTCAATCAACCCCAACCTAAGGCAAATTTAGGTTCAATATTTTGGCATTGCTTTCAGGAAGAGAATTCAATGTTTAAGTCTAACAAACATGTGAGCGCTACTAAATGGAATCCCAGCAGAAGTCAATGTTTAAGTCTAACTAACATGTGCGAGCTACTAAATGGAATCCAAGCAGACGTCAATCAGTCAGTCAGTTATCAGTTGGGGTATCTTCGTTGCACTCCGGACATATCCATAGGTGCTCAGATCCTCCCCCCAGCATATTCATCAGCGTCCGGTGGCTAATAGTGCCAGTTCTGTGTTGGTTGACGAGGCGCTTTGTTTTCCCGATATACCTCTCGCGTCTGGCTGTCCCGATTCTTACTCCCAGGTCTTTCATCCTGGACAGCGATGTGGAATCACTGACGTCAAAGTCCTCTGTTCTCGCCATATCTTTAAGGACGTTAATAACATCGGCACGATCCATGGGCTGGCCATCTACAGGGGGTGCAGAGCCAGCCAGTTTGTCAGCTCGTTCATTTCCCTCGACTCCCGCATGTCCCGGGACGAAGATGAAGGTGACTTTACGGACAACAGACTTCCGCAGCGATTCAGTCCACTGTCTACGTACAGATCCAGCTTCGACCTTCTGAATCATGCTCATTGAATCACTTAGTACACACACGTTGGTATAATGCTGTGATTCCAGCCATATGAAAGCCTGTGTAACTGCCATCACCTCCATCGTCATGCTGCTCGTGGTCATAGAGTGGGCACCACTGGATTCTTGAACGGTTCGGCCCGCCGAACGGGCTGTAAATGCCCACGCACTTCTCTGCTGCTTTACAACAGATCCATCTGTATAGATGAGCACTTCGGGGCTATCTGAGTGTTCATAGATGAGCGCGTTAACCTCTGCATTGACAGCGGCAGGGTTCTGCTCTCTGCACCGTCTGTCGAGTGTGATAATGCAGGAGAAAGTGCACTTAAAAGCTGGAGGCACCGGCACCCATTCCTTGCCGGGGTTGATACTGGTAAGACTGCAGACCTGTCTGACGACATCTTCCGCCCGACCCATCCATGATTTGCCCCTCTTTAGCCTGTCACCCTTTTCTCTGAATATAGCGTCATGCAGAGGGTGCTGCTCATCTGCACTTATTTTTAAGTATGCACGAGCTCTCCAGATCTTGATCCTGTGTTCCATTGTCGGGAAGTCAAGGAGGTATCTCATTGCTACACAGCTGGTGTCTCTCGTGCAGCCCAAAATGATGCGCATGGCTTCGTTTTGTACCTTTTCAAGTCTTCCAATCTGTGTAGGGCTGACAGTGAGGATGGCCAGGGCATACTCGATGCGTGAAAGCACCAGTCCTTGGAACAGAAGTATTAGCAGTCTTTGCTCGATATTGGCAGTCGCCATGACTCTCATTGCTGACAAACCTTTTCGAGCCTTCGTTATGACATAATCGACATGATCTCTGAAGGACAGGCTACGATCAAGCCTCACGCCAAGATATGTCATTGACTGGGTTCTACTCAAACTGCTCCCATCCATTCTTACTGCCGGCAGGTCTGTTTTCACAATATGGTTGTTTAGTGAGAACCATGTAACCGTTGCCTTTGCAGGGTTGACAAGGGCATCGGCATCAGCACACCATGAGGAAATTCGATCTAGTTCGCCCTGCATATCATTGGCAACCGCCTGTCTATCTCGACCCTGTCGATACACGAGGATGTCGTCAACGAATGACAGAGTCCTACCCCTCCCCTCCAACTGTTGTTCAGTGATCGGCACCGTATACACGTTGAATAGTACTGGTGACAGTGGTGAACCCTGCGGCAATCCTGGACATATCGTTATCGGCTCAGAAGACCAACTCCCGCATCTTAGCACCACCTTCCTTTGGAGCAGAACTGCAGCTATCCATCGTACAAGGTGAGGGTGCACTTTCAGTCTGAGGAGGGTTTGCATCAAGTGCTCGAAAGATACTCTGTTATATGCGTCCTCTAAGTCTATGGCGGCCGCACATGTCTCTTCTCTGACCTGAAATCCTTCGTAAACATCTTGAGCAAAGACCGCCGCATTCAGCCATGACTCTTTGTTGCGTCTGTATCCTCCAAGTGTGGGCGGGAAGCAGCCGAGCTGTTCCAAGTCCCAAGCAAGTTTGTGTGCTACAATTTTCTCCAGTAGCTTGCCAACAGTATTCTGCATCGTAATGATTCTTTAGCCGCTTATCTTGGAATGGTCTTTGTTCGGTTTAGGCAGCGGCAGCAAGTAGCTGTGTAGCCATTCTTCTTTGACCTGACCCCTCTGGATACTGGTGTTGAATTCTCTGGCCAGTTCTTCCATGTCATCATCTGATAACACCAGTAGGTCACCATATCGGATGCCGTCTGGGCCTGGGGTGGTGTTAGGTGATTTCTTGAGCATCGCACGCAATATCTCAGCTGTGATTGTCCATTCTTCGTCTGTCCCGACCCCCTCGCACAACTGAGAGAGTGTCGTTGTGGTCCTCTGTCTGGCGGGCTCGTCTTTCTGGTCAGTCTGTTCTATGTAGCGTGCAAGAATGGCCTTACCTTTATCCGCATCCGACTTTTTCCATGCCAGGTCTGTGCCTTGAAAGTCTGGAGTACCCCTACGTTGTGCAGCACCGTTCATGCTCTTGTGGAGGCGCCAGAATGTCGTAAGAGATCGCTTGGAGCACACCTTCCTGCAGAACTCGTCCCATTTCTCGGCCTTGGCATGTTTGGCGCAGGATTTGAATAAGGTCGTCGTCCTATCGACCTCAGTCTTCAGGTTCGCCAACTCAACCTGTGGCATGTTAGCCTTTCTGGCCTTTTGCCAGTCTTTGACAGCCTGCCTCTTTCCCAGCCATGCCTTCTCGACCTCTCCATTCCACCATGGTGGCTGCAACCATCTTTCTTGTCTCCTGCGGGAGGAAGTTAGTTTTCTTCTTCTGATCTTGCTTATGGCGTCTTGACCAGTGTTATCGTACGGGAAGGCATTTGTCTTGTTTCTTTGACTCATGGCCCCGTCTTTCTTGATCAGGATGACACAAGGGTAGTGGTCACTATCGTGGTATCCCAGTGTGTTCCACCGGCACATTGGTGCGATGGTGGGCGACACCAGAGCCAAGTCAATGACGCTGTCAGAGTCACCTGGTCGAGTGGCTATTCTAGTGACCTTCCCATCATTCAGACAGATTAGGGCAGCAGATGCCAGGGCGTCTTCCAGATCTTCTCCCTGTCTATTGGTGATGCAATTCCCCCATTGACTGCCTCTGGCATTGAAGTCCCCACAGTAGATGATATGCCTTTCATCCATATCGAACAAACTCTGCCATTGTCGCACGTCGACCTTCCCATTTCGCGCATAAACGTTGACGATTGCAAGCTGCACTGGTGTCATTATTCTTAATGCCTGCACTTGCAGGGCATCACTGTTCCAGGAAGACATATCGATCTCAGACACTAGTATGTTGTCGCGGACCAGAATGGCCTGTCCGAGGTGCCGATGTTTAAGTCTAACTAACATGTGCGAGCTACTAAATGGAATCCCAGCAGAAGTCAATGTTTAAGTCTAACTAACATGTGAGCGCTACTAAATGGAATCCCAGCAGAAGTCAATGTTTAAGTCTAACTAACATGTGAGCGCTACTAAATGGAATCCCAGCAGAAGTCAATGTTTAAGTCTAACTAACATGTGCGAGCTACTAAATGGAATACCAGCAGAAGTCAATGATTAAGTCCAACTGACTTGTAAGTACTACTTAATGGAATCCCAGCAGAAGTCAATGTTTAAGTCTAACTAACATGTGCGAGCTACTAAATGGAATCCCAGCAGAAGTCAATGTTTAAGTCTAACTGTCAAAGACTGAAACATAAAGGCCGGAGGTCTGCCCCAAGATAGAATACCACCGGGAAGAGTGGTCAACCTCAAGTAGATTAGAGGTGATACGGTGCCCCGATGTAAGGGCAGGGTAGGTGATAGAATGGGGGACTATTAACTAGTTCTCTCATGAGACACGGAGGCGTTGACCAGATAGTTAGCACTCTGGTCACGACAGCATCACGCCTACATGATAGCCACGATTGCTACTCAACAGGAGACAGCTAATGTAAGCGTGCCAAGTGTAACGGCACGCAAAAAGGCGAAGGACGCATCAAGGTCCTTCCGCGTGCTGTGTAGCGACGCGAGTAGGAAAGTCAGACTGGGGACTGACTTTGTAGCGAGCAGATCGTTTAGTGTTGATAGGAGTTTTGTGTAGCCAAGTAGATAGAGATTAGCAATAGGGTTTAGGAAACTAGTGATAGGCAATTCTGTGGCTTTGTGTGTGGTTTGATAGCGACTGTTATGTACATGTAAAGAGCCAACGGCAATAAAATGTATCATTCATTTCCTCTCACACGACTTGCAAGTTTCTTGTGTGGTGTGGGAGAAGTAATCCGATGATGCCTGACACATGAGTTGTTGACAGGCAAGGATTAATGTGGTGTCAGAAGTGTGGCTTGGACGAAAGTTCAAGCTAATACACTCACCCACGGCTCTAGACTAAGGTTACAAATAGTGAATTACAGGTTTAATTTGTGTCAGTGACGGATGACGTGTGCAGACTAGGACAAGTTGCGAGCTAAACTGTGCCTATCGTGACGAAATAATGCTTATTTGTGTTTATTAAAATATTATTTACTTAAATCATGTGTTCTTCAAAGTTGTAAGTATTGATATTATTATTTTCTTCCATTTATTTATGTATTTACCTATTTATTTATGAATAATTACCAAATATGATTCAGGGCGGAGCGATACACAGCCAGCAACATTATCAATTTTTGCAAGCTAAAAATAGCGCTGCGCCTCTGACGTAAGACGATTGACAAGCAGTTGTTCTACGCCATTCGCATTCAGCATCCGATTGTTTACAAATCGTCAAGCTGCTGCCCGCCTGAATCTGTGCTTTATATTAACTATTATTTGTTTATTTAAGTTAGTAATTGAATATATTTATTTATTTAAACATTATTAATATATTTTTATTTATTTCAAAGCAGTTATTGATTTTTTTTCGTACTTTTTCTTTTGTTTACCGTCACGATGGCACTACTTTTGGCCATGCAAATGAGACTTGGTCTGCACAACACTTGCATAGATTAAACTAGGTTAGTGACGAAAGGCATAAAACGTTAGAACGAAGACAGGACATTGACAATTTAATATTAATTAAACTATATTCTGTTTGTTCGTGGGCATGTCATTGTCATTGTTCTAATTTGTCGAGAATATTATATGTCGTTTACTAGTTGTTAATTGTTGCTGCTCTGTAAACCAGGGTGAACAACAGCTGAGTAGAAAACTTGTGTGTATGCCGAAGTGCCAAACAAGGTGACCTGATTAGAAAACTCGTGTCTATGCCAAAGTGCCAAACAAGGTGACCTGTGTTGCCGGATTGCTGTTCCCTGATTCTCGGGAACATTAAGTTGAGTATACTCAATATATTTGGCATGCAATGTGATTAATAGTGCATCTCTTTTTCAGCTTGTGATGCATTAGCATATTTTTGTGCTCTGTTTTTTCAGGATAAAATTTTCCAGGGTATAAACAAGAGTACAACTTTGTAGTACTCAGATATTAAGAAACATAGCATATCAAAGATAAATAAGTGGACTAAATAGTTCAGTGCGGGTCAACGCTAGCCAATTACTCAACAACATGGCTACTTTAGCGGATTTCGTAAAAGCAGGCAAAGAAATGCAATACACAGGAAAAGAGCTATGAAGAATATGCTGATAGGAAATTTAAAGAAGCAAAAGATGCTGAGAGAGATGAACGCGCACGAGAAAGAGAGCAAGATAGACAGCATCAAAAGAGATGGCACAACTAGCTGAGATAACAAAACAAAAACAGCTAGAAGATGACAAACAGATTAAGCAAAAAAGAATTAGAAGTTAAACAACAACAGGTGGAACATGACAAACAGATAAGCAAAAAGAAATAGAATGTTCCAGCAACAACAGTTAGAACATGATAAGGAATTAAACTGAAGGAATTAGAAACAGAAGCAATTAGATCAAGGAGAGAGAACTAAAGCAAAAAGAGATAGATGAAATGGCAAGAGTTAAGGAAAAACAAATTCAAGTAGAATCAGAGACACAGTTAAAGATGAAAGGGATGGATGTAGACTCACACGCAGAGATCTCTGCCACTAAACTAAAAAGTCAACAAGAAGAAAATAAGTTCAATAAATACAAAAACATTATCAAACCATATTGTAAAGAAGATTCCATATCAGCCTGGACAGAAAATGTCGAGTATCAGTTTAAATATCACCAAGTTCCAATAGAGATGTGGGCTATGATTTATATGAAGAACCTGAGTGGTGAGCCCCTGAAAGTGATAGAATCTATACCAACTGATCTTAGATCTAACTATCAGTACATCCATGATAGGATAATGCAACACTTTTTACTTGATGCCCCTGGGTATCAGGTTCAGTTCTCAAATTTAAAACCTAAACCTAGTGAGACTTTCATTGATTACGTCTCAAATGTTCAAAGTGTACTAGATAGATGGCTTAAAGCAGCTAACATAGGAAAAGACTTTGACAGACTCAAAAATTTAATAGCCATGGATAAAGTTATATCCACTATACCATCTCCTTTTGCTAAATTCCTGCAGCAGTCAGACATTGAAAACATAGAACAATTTGAAAAGAAAGGCTCTGCATATTTTTCTTCTAATAGAGATATTTTTAAGACTTCAAATGACTCTGAAGTAGTTTCTTTTGTGAAAGACCAACCTAAAAACTATCAGAGTAATAGAAAACCCTTTCAGAAAATCGACAAGAAAGATAGGAAAGTGTCAAAATGTATTTACTGTCAACTTTTGCATGACACTTATTCTATGTGTGATAAATCGCCAAACTATCCGGCACATCTTGAAAATGTTATTAAGAAGCAACAAAACAAAAGATCTGCATACAGGCGTGCAATCAAATGCTTCTTTTGTTCCAGCTACGGCCATTATTCAAATAAGTGCCTTGGCCGCCAACGTTTGAAAGCCAACAATGCCATTTTGATTGATACATCTTCTGATAGTGGTAGTGAGACTGAGTGTGATGTTGAAAATGACTTACCTGTTAACCAATCTGAAGATGTGTGTTGTGTAAACGATATGTTAAGCTTTGACAGTTGTGAACGATGTCACCAATTTCATGCAGACGGAAAATTAGAATGTGGACATACAGTACCATTCTCATCTGAGAGTGTAAATGCAGCATTAGCCTCCAGAGGCAATTTGGTGTTCCACAATGCAATGGTCAACGATAGACCATGCCAATGTTTGCTGGACAGCGGCAGCACCCTGATTGGTCTTAGAAAGGAACTGGTGAGTCCAGATGATTATACAGGTGACTCTGTCAAGTGCCGAACCTTTTCGGGTAACATTGAAATTTACCCTTTGGCCAAAGCCCGTATTAACACTCCTTTCCTTTCGGGTACATTTACTTGTGCAATACTTGACAACCCTTGTACTGATTTAATTTTGGGTTGCTTACCCCAATTGAAACAATGTACTAGCGATGAAATAGCTGCATGGGAAAGATTAAATGCAGCTAATGCAACAACCAGAGCAGACGCTATAAAACATCAAGACACACTACAAGATGAGAGACTACTGTTGCTTTCCCCAACTGGCACAGATGATACTACCAGACAAAAATTCATAGAACAGCAGAAAGCTGATCCTAGTGTGTCTCCTTATTTAAAATTGTTGAAAGATAGAGCCAAAGTGACAAAAAACGCATCATGGTTCTTTAGACTTAACAATGGCATTCTTACTAGATATTATACAACTGGTAACCATGAGATTCAGCAAACGGTGTTACCTGTACAACACCGCCTTACTGTGCTAAAGATTGCACATGAGTCACCGTTTGCTGGTCACCTTGCATACGACAAAACCAGGGCCAGAATTCAGGCTCATTTTTATTGGCCAGGTTTTTGCAATGATATAAAATTATTTTGTCGTTCTTGTAATGTCTGTCAACAATTAGTACGTAAGGGTAAACATCCTACAGCTGAAGTACAACCTTCTACACTGGCTTCTAGGCCATTTGAGAGTGTGGCGGTAGATATTGTTGGACCCCTGAATCAGGTGTCCAGCAAAGGAAATCGCTTCATATTAACGATGGTCGACCTTTGTTCAAGGTGGGTTGAGGCAGTAGCTTTGAAATACATCACCTCCAAAGACGTTGCCAATGTATTTCTACACCTGTTCTCACGATTCGGTTTTCCACGTACCATCTTATCCGATCGTGGAACACAATTCATATCGGCTGCAACGCAAGCCCTTACAAAAATGTTAGGGATTAAACAGCATTTTACAACAGCGTACCATCCAGCCAGCAATGGAATAGTAGAGAAAATTAACGGAGATCTTAAGCATATGCTGGCTAAGGTAACAGCAGAAAACCCAGCTGATTGGGATACACTGTTACCAACAGTGCTGTTCGCCTATCGGGAGATTCCCCATTCAAGCACGGGTTTCTCACCGTTTGAATTAGTATACGGGGCTAACCTACGCGGACCCCTAACCATTTACCATCAGGTAATAACTAATTCTATTGAAATTCCCACCCCAAAAACACCTTATGAAATGGTGACAGAAACACGAGACAAAATCATGAAATCGTGTATTATAGCTAAGGCAGCTTTGGAGAGGAAGGGTCAAATCTACCGCCAATATGCAAACAAAGGTGCGAGAACTATTGATCTTGAACCAGATCAAGACATACTTTTGTTACTTCCAGACAAACGAAATTTATTATTGACCTCATGGCAAGGGCCATTCAAGGTGGTACGTAAAATTTCAGATGTTGACTATGAAATATCAATAAACGGACACTTAAAGATATTCCATGTCAACATGTTGAAACCTTACTTTTCACGACAAGAGACAGAGGTAGAGACAGACGAACATATTGCACCCACACCTAGTGATCAGACGACAGACATACACAACGCAACTACACTAGTTAGCAAGACTGGCAAATCCGACGATATCCATACACCTAGTGAGCTTACAGAATACGCAATGTGTCCATACGGATGACTGGACAACACACTTACTGAAACTAAGACATGTCTTCGATAGGTTGCGACTCTTCGGTCTCACTGTCAAACCGAGCAAAGTTGAATTGGGCCTAAAAGAAATTGATTTTTTGGGTCATGTCATTTCACAAGGTCAACTTAAGACTGACAATAGAATTATTACCAAAATTATGAACCTGACCATGCCTACCACAAAGAAGCAGGTCAGAAGCCTTTTGGGATTAGTAAATTACTATAGCAAATTCATACCAAATTTAGCGGAAATTACAAGTGTATTTTCCAATGTTTTAAAAGCATCTGTAAAATTAGATGTCAAAGATGCATTATTAATTTCTGCATTGTCAAAATTGAAAATCCTGTTTAGTAATGTACCAATCCTCCGCTTGCCTAATCCTAGGCTCGTTTATTATCTTAGGACAGATGCCAGCAGAATCTCCATCGCTGCAGTACTAGGCCAATTTTATGATGGCATCTTCCATCCGATTTGCTACGTGAGCCGTAAGATCACACCTGCTGAGTCCAGATATTCCATATCAGAGTTGGAAGCCCTAAGCGTCATCTATGCGGTGAGGAAGCTCCATCGATTTCTAGCGGGTGTTCACTTCATTGTCCAGACTGACAACTCCCCAATCACGGTCATACAAAGTGGTGTGCATCGGAATGACCGTATATACAGGTGGTCGCTAATACTACAAAACTATACTTTTAGTATAGAGCATATTAAGGGTAAGGACAACATTCTGGCTGATACCCTTAGTCGACCATCTGAGGTAGAAATACCGGAGATTCCACATAAGAGTGTAGAGTAATAGATGTTAAATTAGTACATAATAATATTCTATGTGAAATATGTTACAAATACATAGACATTATGTGCTGAATCATGTACTAAGAACAGTGAACTATCATGTGTCCGTAGACATCAAAAGAAGAACTGTGCTCCGAAAACAAATATATCACCGTGTGAACTGGGACAGCTCGTTACCGACTAAGCTCCATACCTGTTCCGGTGAATCGTTTGTGTTAAGCAGAGAAAAACAGTGTCAGAACAGTACATAGATACAGACACGAAAATAGTGGTCTACGACACCAGCGAACTCTACAAGTGCATTACCCATAGGACACATGTATGACTGTGCAATGTATTTCATATACCCAGGCCAATTGTGTATATATAATATGCCTATGAAAGCAATGTCTAAACATTAAGGCAACAACTAACCTGAGGTAATTGAATACCATGTATATATAAACTTATTGTGATATGTAATATAACATTTTAAGATAGTGATAAATTAGAGTTAGATTAGGTCACTCTAAGATACATTTGGATTTAGGAAATGTGATAGTTTTCATTTTTTTTAATAGTTTAGATAGATCATTAATTTACCCACTTACTTAGCTTAAAAGTAAATTAGGATATTAATTTAGGCTTAATAACATCTAATTATAAACTAGGATTAAAGTTTTGATAGTAATAGTACCATTTATTTATTACATTTCACTTAGCTTCATTTCAGTTAAGTTCATTACATCCTAATGAACCATTCCATTTAACAAACGTTATCATTTAGTATTATGATTAGTTTACACCGTAATAGGATAAAAAGATTATACAATTTAACATACATCATTTACACCATTTAGATTAAGAATATCAGTCATATATTTTTTTTTTTGCATTTAAAAACATTAGTTATAATTGTGTTATATTTCACATTACCCATTTTAGAAAGGTACATAATTTATTTTCACATTACCCATTTCAGAAAGGTACATAACTCATCTCACATCAATTTCATTTTAAATAGTTAGATTACATCCCTTAAATTAGATAAATATTAGGATTAATGGAAGCATATCTTAGAATTAATGTGGCAAAATAGATTAAAGTAGTTAACACATTAAATACATATTTATAGAATTAGTATTAGTATGTCAGTATTTAGAATATTATTTCAGTAGAATATAGTGGTTAATAAGACCAAGGGTACAAACCATCAACCCTTTCTCTTACATGTAAATATGTTGTAAATACATGACTCGTGCAGCGATTTACGCACAGTCAATGAGCTCAACTTTCTCAAACTGAGCCAAACTTGTACAGTGTCACTCCAAGGTTTTTAAATAATTGGGAGGGTAAAAGATGTGTGACAGAAGTGAGGGTAAAAGATGTGTGACAGAAGTGTGAATGTGAGAGCGGATGTAAAATATACAAGAGAGAGTGAGATCAGTCAGCGGATTTTTCCTGCCGCTCAACGCGACTTTTAATTTTTGTCTGCGTTAAATGTTTGCTTTCGTTGTTGAAAATGTGCTGTTTTGAATGTGTTGTGTGTAGTTTAGTTTAGATCTTAGATAAAGTATTTTAAGTCTCATAAGACGGAAACGTAGTCACGAATTAGTGTTATACACTTGTTTGTGGCCACATTTAACCGAATTATGGCACTTAAAAACTAACTTACATACACATGATAGTAGATACACATGTTAGAAGTTAGATTATATTATTAATTACATCCAAACACGCAAACAACCAGAAAAACAAACATATAAATTACATACATATTTTGTAGATCAAAGGGAGATAACTCCGGGTCAGGGGACATAATAGACAACGAAACACTAATTTAACAGTGAAAGATAACTTTACACGCGGAAGTGAGATAGGTAAAGCCTGTCGCACACAGCTTGTATGATGGTTGTTAAATATTATATGGGGGACATGAAGCAATTCATGTGTTGACCCTAAGAAAGTCAACTTTGTATGGGTAGTAAGTTAATTTACTATGTGAGGGCAGGTCTTATAAGACAACGGTCCGGTTCATACATACCTCGAATTAATATAATATTGCGATTGAGGAGAGGGCTCACGCCAACCAGACAAGTTTGTGGCGATTGCCAGTAGCCAAGTAAAGTGATACTACATTGTGACAATAGTCAGTGGAAGTCTATGGAGTTACCCAAAGCCAGGTTATCTACAGTCTTTGACAAAAAATTAGAGACACTAATTTTTTAGAAACCTCTTGCGTCACAACCAATGAGTCAAAGTTGATGACGCAACACAGGAGGGGAGGGTGTGTGTCAAAGACTGAAACATAAAGGCCGGAGGTCTGCCCCAAGATAGAATACCACCGGGAAGAGTGGTCAACCTCAAGTAGATTAGAGGTGATACGGTGCCCCGATGTAAGGGCAGGGTAGGTGATAGAATGGGGGACTATTAACTAGTTCTCTCATGAGACACGGAGGCGTTGACCAGATAGTTAGCACTCTGGTCACGACAGCATCACGCCTACATGATAGCCACGATTGCTACTCAACAGGAGACAGCTAATGTAAGCGTGCCAAGTGTAACGGCACGCAAAAAGGCGAAGGACACATCAAGGTCCTTCCGCGTGCTGTGTAGCGACGCGAGTAGGAAAGTCAGACTGGGGACTGACTTTGTAGCGAGCAGATCGTTTAGTGTTGATAGGAGTTTTGTGTAGCCAAGTAGATAGAGATTAGCAATAGGGTTTAGGAAACTAGTGATAGGCAATCCTGTGGCTTTGTGTGTGGTTTGATAGCGACTGTTATGTACATGTAAAGAGCCAACGGCAATAAAATGTATCATTCATTTCCTCTCACACGACTTGCAAGTTTCTTGTGTGGTGTGGGAGAAGTAATCCGATGATGCCTGACACATGAGTTGTTGACACTAACTAACATGTGCGAGCTACTAAATGGAATCCCAGCAGAAGTCAATGATTAAGTCCAACTGACTTGTAAGTACTACTTAATGGAATCCCAGCAGAAGTCAATGTTTAAGTCTAACTAACATGTGCGAGCTACTAAATGGAATCCCAGCAGACGTCAATGATTAAGTCCAACTGACTTGTAAGTACTACTAAATGGAATCCCAGCAGAAGTCAATGTTTAAGTCTAACAAACATTTGCGAGATACTAAATGGAATCCCAGCAGACGTCAATGTTTAAGTCTAACTAACATGTGCGAGCTACTAAATGGAATTCCAGCAGAAGTCAATGTTTACGCCTAACAAACATGTGCGAGCTACTAAATGGAATCCCAGCAGAGGTCAATGTTTAAGTCTAACTAACATGTGCGAGCTACTGAATGGAATCCCAGCAGAAGTCAATGTTTAAGTCTAACAAACATGTGCGAGATACTAAATGGAATCCCAGCAGAAGTCAATGTTTAAGTCTAACTAACATGTGCGAGCTACTAAATGGAATCCCAGCAGAAGTCAATGTTTAAGTCTAACTAACATGTGCGAGCTACTAGATGGAATCCCAGCAGAAGTCAATGTTTAAGTCTAACTAACATGTGCGAGCTACTAAATGGAATCCCAGCAGAAGTCAATGATTAAGTCCAACTGACTTGTAAGTACTACTAAATGGAATCCCAGCAGAAGTCAATGTTTAAGTCTAACTAACATGTGAGAGCTACTGAATGGAATCCCAGCAGAAGTCAATGTTTAAGTCTAACTAACTTGTGCGAGCTACTAAATGGAATCCCAGCAGAAGTCAATGTTTAAGTCTAACTAACATGTGCGAGCTACTAAATGGAATCCCAGCAGAAGTCAATGTTTAAGTCTAACTAACATGTGCGAGCTACTAAATGGAATCCCAGCAGACGTCAGTGTTTAAGTCTAACAAACATGTGCGAGCTACAAAATGGAATCCCGGCAGAAGTCAACGTTTCAATCTGAACATCTGTGAGGATGGCACAGCCTCTGAAAAATTGCTATTAAACAATTTTCAGAATTGTCAGGGACGGGAAAGCGACGAGGAAGAGACCTGAACTCCCCACCGATGTCGTGGCCTAGAATGTGTGAGAACATAACACGTGACACCCCAACGGCCGTATCTGTTATTAAGTCAAGTCAAGGAGCCTTTTACACGCTTAGGGCGCATTGGGTATATAGAGCCAGATCCATATTTCTGTCACTTGTCGTCCCTGGGGGGAAGGGGAATCAACAAGCACAACTGTTAAATATCCTTTTCTCAGTTTTGGTCTGCTGCCGGACCTTTGTCTACACTCCCCCCGTTCAGTCTTATTCTCTCTCTCTCTCTCTCTCTCTCTCTCTCTCTCTCTCTCTCTCTCTCTCTCTCTCTCTCTCTCTCTCTCTCTCTCTCTCTCTCTCTCTACCCCAAGAAAATACCCCTCTTCATAGTCCTCCAGAAAATACCCACAAAACACTGTCCTTTATAAATAATAAAATTATTTAATGAAGAAAATATGTCAGGTGTGTGTATAGTCTATGGGTATAGAAATCTGTGGTGTAGTCTATCGTGTGTGTGTGTGAGACAGGACTATTTAGTCTATGATCAGCATCACAGTTCTAATCATGCTACGGCCATACGACTTCAACACAACACAGAACTGGAATGCGCTCACCCGATGATGTGTCTCTCCGACCGAAGTTTGACTTCTTTCAAAATATCCTGGAACGTTTGAAAAGTCTAATCACCACTGAGTAATTTATTTAATTCGTTTCCTTTATCTATACACTGTCTATAACTAGGTATTTTCTATAGTTCATGTATGAACGAACACAACCACTCTCCGAAAAATATATCGCCGACACAGTGTTGTCTGTTACTCAAACGAACTGATCAGGTAAGCCGGGAAAATGTGTAACGGAATGAGTAACATCTATGTCAATAGGTTGATGCGTAAACTTAGGGGCACGGTTGAGCATCCTATAAGAACGCTACTAGGGATGGATGCTCAAGCCGTGACGTAGATTGTTTTGGGTTAGTTACAGCAAAACTCAAGAGAAGACAACATCTGGTCTCATGACCTCTACATGATTATCAGTTTATTATGATTCAATAAATTCGTTATAAAGAAACACTGAAGGGCTTGGTTATTGATCCTCTGTACCTGTACTGTTACAGATGGATTTATGGCGCCGCACACCAGGATGCCGATTTTGGTTTGAATGTCGCGGACATGTATAGCGTGAAGTACCGAAACCAACATGCCACAGCGGATTTTCATGAGAAATTTTACCAACTTACTGAGGTATGAATCAATAAATTTTTAAGAAATTCGTTAAACAAAAAGTGCAAAACCGGACCACTTTTAATGGAGTCAAAGTCAAAGTGAAGCATTTTTTCGGACTGGCTAAATTTAAATAATATGCATCAAGATTTCTAGATGGAGCCATCTTCATAACATGGTTGCCAGTAGAGTAAGTAAGCTGTTTCTCATCATAACTACTTGAAGTAACGTGATTTTTGCCAAAATGCTGTCCAAATACTATGAAGTTTGACCTGCCATTATTACAGCCGTTAGTTAACCTTGCGTTTGAAGGTCAGCCACTTACATACTAGGACTGTCCAGCTCTAGAAGCAAAGAAATCTCAAGACAGATATAAACAACTCGAATTAAATGGAGAACTCGTTTTGAAGGAGCTGTTATCTTCCGTATATCAAGCTAGGGCAAACTCAAAAGCTGTTGTACTAATTGAACCTTGACTTTGAGTACCTGAAGAATTACGAGAGCTTATATTGAGACGGGTCAATTGCTCCTTCGTTTGGAAATTTCGAGAAAAGTGCCAATCGTGTTTGCTCATCACTCCAGCGGTCCTGAACTCTAGCATATTAGAATGTTTTTGAGTTAAAGCGAAAATCTCAATGCCAAATTAAATCGCTTTATTGAGCTAGAGCCGTTTTCAAGTCGACGCCTTGAAGAGCCCTGTTAGGGTGAAAAGAAAGCGCAAAGCTGGTCGGGCCCATCCAAGGGTGAAAGTTTGGGCATTCCTCTTCCATTTTTTTCCGCTGGAGAAGTCGGATGTGGATACCTGAAATTGCGTCGTCGGTTGGAGAAATACAGACACCTTCGGATAACGCAGACTCCAGAATTGGTTTATACGTGACCCTTGACAAATAGATTCTCGGCTGACGTACGAAGATTCACCTTCATCGTAGATCAAGAAAAGAAATAGATAACGGTAATTAGATAAAGTTTAAACGTCATTTTATACCATTGACTGATTGAAATTTAACAATTAAGAATTACGTAATTTAAATACGATCATATATCTAAATTATTATAAATGTGAGTTGCTTATATGAATTGATATTTCAGCACATTGCAAAATGGCAGAAGAACAAAGTTCACTAGCACAAGTTTTGACTGGGGTAGGGACGGTAATAGGTAAACTCAACACAGTCATGAAACAACAAGAAATGGCAGCTGAAATTGTTAAATTTAGTGGACAGGCGAAGGACTTTAAGAAGTGGATAACTGCAATAGAGAAGTATGCACACTTGGTGTCAGCATCAGATGAAGAAAAAATGAAACTTGCTTATCAGGCAGCGACAGAACCGGTTTCTGATCATATCAGAAGAAAATTAGAAGCTAGGGTAGATGAGACATGGGAGCAGTTCAAGGACGATCTAGCCCATAAGTACGCTGAAATCACGGACCCCCAACATGCGTTTTCAGTGTTAAGACAATCCAAACAAAACACTGGAGAAACTATACAATTGTTTAGTGATAGGTTGATTAACCTAGCCGAAGAACGTACGAGGAGAAGAGGTGGAGCGGATGTTGGTCGGGATTTTTGTAGATGGTATAAAGTCAGATGGACTGAAATTTAAGTTGATGAGGGAAAACCCTGAGAGGTTATCACAAGCTGTAGATATAGCGGTACAAGAGGAGAACTTGAGACGTAGATTTAGATTGAGAGTAGGACGAGAAATAGGAACCAGTCGAGAAGACAGGATTGAAGAGCCCATGGAGATAGGACAAACAAGGTTCGGATGGAATAGGAGAGGAGGTATACAGACATTACAAAGAAGTAACGGAAATGCTTATGATGGAAGAAGACAAATGAGAAATCATACAAGTGAGACGGTAGGTAACACAAATAACACAAATATAGTCTGTTGGGGTTGTGGCCAAAGGGGACACATTTTTCGCTTCTGTGGTAACAGGCGTGTCCAGTCGAATACACAAAATAGAAATGGCAATAGCAGATTAAATAGGAATTTTGAAGATAGACACAGAAGTTTTACAAGTCCAAGAACGCAGGAAAACCGGCACCCTACCTATTAAATAGGACCTGTAGTAGGAGGGAAGATAACAAGGTCCCAGGATTTAAAGAATATTTTAATAACAGGTATAGCAGGACGAGTAAGAAGTGCTCTCAACTAGATGAAATCAAACAGTTTACAGTGAATAAAACAGATCCCAGTTCATGTATAATAGAAATAGGGAAGTATAGAATTCGTACATTAATTGATTCGGGAGCTCAGGTTAGTGTAATCAAAGAAAGTTTTTTATATAAAATAATTAGAAATTACAAAATATTCAGGAGTTATAATAATCTTCACTCTGTTACAGGACAGAATTTACAAGTAATCGGACAAACAGTAATAAATCTTAAATTAGGAGGGATCAAAGTAAGACATCTTTTTCATGTAGTGAAAGATTTAAATAGAAATATGCTTATAGGTAGAGATTTTTAAAATAAAAAACGGTGTAAGACTTCTTTTTGATTTGCACAAATTAAAATTCAAGGACGTATATGTAGATTTGGAAGAAGACATGCACATTTCAGCACTGGTTAGAGTTAAAATGTCTACGACGTTAAAACCACAGACGGTTAATTTGATTCAGGCAAAGGTAAAAAGAAATCCGTATTATTTAGTAGGACACACAGTTAGAATCACTGAATTGCAAAGGGAGGTAATTGATGAGCCTGGTCTAGAAGTTCCGGATGGAATAATATCATTAGATAAACAATTAACTTTTCCAGTAATGATTATTAACAACACAGGTAGAGAAATTAAATTATACAGAGGATGTGTAATAGCCAAAGTAGAACATGATATTAATGACATATTAGCAACAGATAGAGTAGAAATGCCGAGAATAAATTATTCAGAAACTCCCTAGAGAAAGAATTAATAACAGACACAGACGCGAAAGAAAAGGGAACGTGCAGAATGATGAATTGATCCATCCATTCAGAAGACATCACAAATACATTCAGTAGACAAAATAACAAGAGAACAAGAATTGTTAGCACAGTTAAAAACTCCACCAGAAAATAAGGAAATATTAGAACGACTTATAAAAGAAAATCAAGATGTGTTTGCAATTAATGACTTAGAATTGGGAAAAACAAAAACAGTTACGATGGAAATAGATACTGGAGATCACCCACCAATTAGTTTAAAACCGTATAGAACTCCCTTAAGAAATAGAGAAATTGTTGAAAAAGCAATAGAAGATATGCTAAAAGCGGGAATCATAACAAGGTCCAAATCAGAGTGGTCATCTCCGATAGTAATTGTGACCAAAGCCGATGGTTCACATCGATTCTGTTGTGACTACCGGGCGTTGAATAAAATCACTAAGAATGTAGCGTACCCATTGCCGGTGATTGATGATATTTTAGGTTTACTTAATGGGTCTACCTTCTTCACTACGTTAGATGCAAGATCAGGATTTTGGTGTATACCTATGTCCCCAGATGCCCAAAAGAAGAGTGCTTTTTGTACACACGCAGGTTCTTACGAATTTTTACGAATGCCTTTTGGAGTACGAACGGCGCCTTCTCATTATATGCTATTAATAAATCAAGTATTGGAGGGCATGCAAAAGTTTGCATTGGCATACATAGATGACATTCTGATTTACACAGCAGGAGACGTACAAGATCACCTAAAACATGTAAAATTAGTATTCGACAGATTAAGAATACATGATGTTAAACTGAAGCTCAGTGAATGCGAGTTTTTAAAATCAGAAACAAAGTATTTGGGGTATATTATTAATAGAGACGGAATTAAACAAGATCAGGATAAGATAAAGGTTATTAGAGAACTACCTCCTCCAACTAACGTAAAAGAAGTTCGTGCGTTTATTGGAACCTGTGGGTATTATCGTCGTTTCATTCCAGGGTTCTCAAAAATAGCAAGCCTATTACTAACCTAACTGGCAAATACGCTAGATTTAAGTGGGATGATGAATGTCAAAAAGTGTTTGAGTTTTTAAAAAATAGTTTAACAGTAGTGCCACTATTGACACATCCAGATTTGAATAAACAGCTAATATTGTATACAGATGCTTCAGATAAGGCTATAGGAGCGTGTTTGGTTCAACCATATGAAGGAAAAGAATCTGGAATACCAGGGGTTAAAAATGAAAGGCTAATCTATTTTTTATCACATAAACTTAGCAGGTCTCAGCGCAAATGGTCGACTATTGAGAAAGAAGCTTATGCTATTTATTATGCTCTTCAGAAACTTAACTATTATCTACATAACGCAAATTTCATCATTATAACTGACCACATGCCTTTAAAATCTTTATTAGAAGCTCCAGTGCAGAACAGAAAAATACAGACATGGGCGTTGAATCTACAGGGATACAATACTAGAATAGAATACGTACCAGGTAGGAACAATACATGTGCAAATTTATTGTCCAGAATCCCGTATCTACAGTCATTCAGGAAACACGGAAGACGAAGGCGAACCGGAAATAGACGACCGAAACTGGCAAGTAAATATATTAGATTCTGCCATAATAAATAGAGAAGATTTTGGGAGTTTACCATCGGATCAAGAATCTGAACTTAAAGCAGAAGACCCAAATTTAATACAATTTAATATGAAAGAAGAACAAGAATTAGATCCAAAAGTTTTATAAATAAAACAGAAATTAAAGGAAACGGGTGGAAACAAATATAAGAAGAATTATTTAGTTTTGCAAGATGATGAACAGTTATATTACATGAATGAAAGAAACGAACAGTTAAGGAAATATATTCCAAAACATTTGGAAAGTGAAGTTTTAAAAGCATATCATGATGAGAATGGCCATCGGAATGGTCGTGATAAATTAGTGAAAGCACTTACGAATAAATATTATTGGCCGAATTTATTTAAAACTGCTTGTAAATATGTCGATACGTGTGAAAAATGCAGATTAAGGAATATGAAAACAATTAAATGTCCCTTACAAGATACAGATATTCCTCAGTTTCCTATGCAAAAAGTTAGTTTAGATATATCCGGTCCTCACCCTAGAACACTATCGGGTAACGTATATTTAATTCATATGGTGGACATCTATAGTCTCTGGCCGGAAGTTTATGCAATCCCAGATAAGAGCGCAGATACTATCATTAATAGTTTTTTTTACAGGAATTCATACCAAGATTTAGTTGCCCACAGATCATACTCACAGATAATGGTAAAGAATTTGTGAACAAGAAATTTGAAAAGTTATTACAAGATTTGAATATAAATCATATAAAGACCTCATACTATAGACCTTCTTCAAATGCTAAGAACGAAAGACAACATAGAACATTGTACGACATTATAGCAAAGATTGTCGATGAACATGAAAGAGATTGGGATTTATTCCTGGGACCATCACTAAGCGCTATACGCACAAATCAAAATGAGAGTACAGGGTTTTCACCATTTTATTTATTGCACGGGAGAGAGCCTATACTACCTATCGACAATCTGTTAAAACCAAGACGTAAATATATGGGGGAAGATTTTCAAGAAGTCATTATACAAGAAATGCATAAAGCGCATGTAAGGTTAAAGAACAATATAATTAAAGCTAGAGAAAGACAGAAAAGGTACAGAAACGTGAATACAAAATTACAGGAATTCAAAGTAGGTGATAGAGTTTATTATAAGAAGCATAGAAGGAACTCTAAATTTGATGCTCGTTGGGTTCCAGGTTATTACATTTTAGAAAAGTTAGGAAATGTATCATACAGTATAAAGAACCAGATCACGGGACATATGGCAAGGGCACACGTAGAGCACTTAAGAAGCGATAATGATGATAAGGGAAACAATAATTATAATAATAATTATTATTCAGACGCCTTATCCTTAGATGAACAAGTCGTCAGAAGAGCTACAACACCCCCTGATTTTAGAAAAGATCCAGTACAAAGCAAATTAATAACAACGCCAGTTTATGATGATACTCAGGAACAGACAATACCGAAAACGCTGATAAAAGAAGAAAAAAATGATTTAGGTTGAATTGTCTTGTCTGTTGAATAGTAGTTATTCTGTTTATAAATTGTTTAAGTTAAGTTTACTTCACAAACAGTTATGGGTGTGTCTAGAATAAAGGCAATACATGGGGCTTTATTTAGGACCCTTCCTTCAGAAAAGAGTTAATAAACTACTGAGGACTGGTAGAGAGACACATTCTCTTTGTGAATAATAAGTTCATGGGTATATTCTGTTAGCAAGAGTGCTGTGATAATCAGCGTAGAGAGGTTGATAATATAGTGGCTATGAAGTGTTGGAAACATATGCCATACTTAAGTGATGGGATTACTACACAAGTAAAATGGTTATGGGGGAGTTAAAAATGGGAGCTGCATTAAGTCAGCATTGATTGAATATATATGGATTGGATGCCATATTATATACGTGATTAACTTTTAAAGATGCTGTGATAGTGAAACAAATATAAGAAGTTAGTTGATAGAGAATAGATATAAAGGGAGCTGTGAATGGCAGTACATAGGGTTGGGTATATGGGTTAAATAAACAAGGAGGCTTGTCATGGGATGTGAGGGGGCAAAATATAGGAGCTGTGATAAACAGCGTTAATTCATTTAAAATGTTCATGGAATATGAACATTGTTTTAGGGTTGGAGGTGAGATAAGTGAAATATAGGCAGGGTTGTGGATGGCAATATAAGTATTGAGTATATAAAAGAAATTTTGGATTAACTTAATTTATAACGAACAGAGATGTACCTTCATAAGATATGTTTTTGAAAAACTTTCTATAAAAGTTTTTATGTTTGCAGGGGAGGTAAAGGTGATTGTTTTTGACTATTTCTATCATCATCATCAAGTGCCGTGCAGGCTGGCGTAGCCGTTCATGGCTCTCCATAGATCTCGGTCTTTGGTTTTCTGGATCAACTCTGCTGCTGATATCCCTCCATGCCACCGTCTCAATCCATCCAGCATCACTTCTCTTGGCCTACCTCTGCCTCTCTTCCCCTCGATCTTTCCAGTTGTTACGATGTTCTCCAATGCCTCTCTTCTCATCACATGACCGAGGAAAGCTGTTTGTCTCTGTCTTATTGTTGTATATGATGTTCTAGTTTCGTTAGCCTGTTTCAGGCAGTCGTCGTTAGTTACTCTGGCAGTCCAAGGAATTCGCAACATTCGTCTCAGGAACGACATCTCTGTTGCTTCTAATTTCTTCTTAATTTGTTCATTTACATTCCAAGATTCACTGCCATACAGCAAAACTGGTTCTACATAGCATTTCAGCACTCTCTTTCTTACATTCAGTGATAGTGACTTATTGCATAAGATACTCTTCATTTTCTGAAATGCGGCTTTTGCCTGCCCTATTCTGCTCCTAATCTCTGTTGTACATCTTCCATCTGATGTTATAAATGCCCCTAGGTATCTAAAATTATCAACTTGGTTAAGGATTTTCCCTTCTATTTCTATGTCACATTTTGGTGTCACCATTTTCTTTGATATTACCATTGTTACTGTTTTCTTGATATTCAAGGAGAGTCCTTTCCTTGCACTCTCTGTTACTACAACGTCTAATAATTGTTGTAGGTCTGTTGAATTATCCGCCACCAATACTGTGTCATCTGCATAGCGTATATTATTTATATTATAACCTCCAACTAGTATTCCTGGCATCTCTTTGATCTCTCTCATTATTACTTCGCTATACAGGGAGAAAAGATCTGGTGACAAGACACACCCTTGTCGTACTCCTAGCTTTATCTGTTCGTAACTACCCCCTTTATTTCCCATTTTAATTGCTGCTACTTGGTTCCAGTAAACATTCTTTATTATTCTTAAATCTTTTCCATCAATGTTATCTTCCAACATTTTAATCAGTTCATCATGTTTTACTTTATCAAATGCCTTAGTATAATCTATGAAGCACAAATATATGTCTCTCTGTTTCTCTATTGACCTTTCTATTAGTGTCCGTAATGTATAAATTGCATTGTTTGTGCCCTTTCCTTCCACAAATCCATACTGTTCTTCACTAATTTCCATTTTTATTTTCTTTTTGGTTCTTCTCATTATGATTCTGAGTAGAAGCTTAGTGATATGGTTTATAAGGTTAATTGTACGAAAATCTTCACAATCAATTGCTCCTGGTCTTTTTGGTATAGCTATAAATACAGATTTCAGCATATCACTGGGTAAATATCCACTGCTGTAAATATCATTCAACATTTTGGTTAATATATCTACTCCAAATTCTCCCAATACTTCTAATTCTTCTATTGTGATTTCATCTGGCCCAGCTGTTTTTCCTTTCTTCATACGTTTCATAGCGTCAGCGACTTCTTCTTTCAGAATAGGTGGACCTTCTAAGTTACTATCTTCTGTTAATTCTTCCCTTTCTCCTTCATATAATTCTCTTATATACTCATTCCACCTCTTCATTATAGCATCTTCCTCTAATATTATCTTTCCTGTTTTTGATTTCAAACACCCTGTATTTATTCTTATTTTTCTTCCTGTAAGCTCACTGATTTGTCTGTGCATATTTTTTGTATCTTTAATGGAATTTAATTCAATTTTTTTGCATTGCTCGTTTAACCAACTTTCTTTAGCCTTCCCACATTTATCTTTTATTTCTTTATTTATCTTAGCGTATTCTTGTTTGTCATTTTTACTCTGTTTTCTTTTGTCCATCAGTTTTAAGATATCTTCATTCATCCATTTTTTCTTAGCTATTTTGCCTCTCTCCGGTAATACTTCTTTGCTAGTTTGATGAATGGAGTCCCTTAACATTTCCCATTGTTCATCTATACTCTGTATTTTAGTTATTGCATTGTACCTATTTTTCACAGTCACTCTGTATTGTTCTTGCATTTCTTTATCTATTTTCAGAACCTCTTTATTAAGTCTCATGTTCTTAATCATTTTTTCCCTCTCTTTAATCTTACTTTTATTTGTCCACATAGTGGTACATGATCACTATTACAGTCAGCACCAGGCATTGTCTTTACATTAATTAAAGCATTTCTAAATCTTTTATTAATTAGTATGTAGTCAATTTGGTTGCGTATTTTCTTATCAGGGCTTATCCATGTGTACAGTCGTCTTTTATGGTGTTTAAACCATGTGTTTCCAATTATCATTTCATTGATATTTGCCCATTCTATTAGCTTTTCCCCTCTTTCATTTCTTGTACCTAAACCATAATTCCCTACTACATCCTCCATTTTTCCCTTTCCTACTTTTGCATTAAAATCACCAAGCATTATCTTTACTTCTTGTGATCCAATTTGAGCCATCGCCATTTCTATTTCGTCGTAAAAGTGTTGTATTTCTTCATCACTACTGCTTGCTGTTGGTGCATATACTTGTATAATATTTATATCTATTGGTTTGCCCTTGATTTTTACCATAATAACTCTATCTGAAATACACCAGTATCCATTAATTGACTTGGCTGTTTTTTCGTCTAATATTATTCCTACACCTTTTTCATGTGTATCCCCTCCAGAATACATTATTGTGTGATTGTCAGCTATAATTTTGCCCGATCCCTTCCATCTCATCTCACTAATGCCTAGTATATTCATTTTCATGCTATCCATCTCTCTTAGAACATTGGTCAACTTTCCTAGCTCATTTAATGTCCTAACATTCCATGTTCCTACTCTAAATTTATTTATTTTAGTTAAGTTTTTGCCATCAGTAGCTGGATGACGGTCTGGTGTCACCTGTGGCTCATGACTGTCCCTACCGGACGAGGATGCCCTAAGACAGCCATTAACGTCCTTCACTAACTTTGAAATATGTTTTGCCATGAAGTCTTGGGAAGATAATGTGGTGGTTTCCCCTTGCCTTCCACATTCACATGGTGGTCTTTTTACCTCTGCCTTTGACAGCCATTTCCGACTGTAAGGACAAGTGAGTGCCCTGCTCTGCTCAGCTGCAGAGTTGTCCACTTATTCCGGTGGATACTCGGTCCCCAGAGCTGTGTTAGCCACACCGTGGTGTGTTTCCATCCTCTACCGCGGGGAGGTGCAGTTGGGATTTTCCCTTCATAAAGTCTCTGACCAAAACTCTCCAGTACTTTTAGAGGACCTATTTCTATACTTTCATAAATTTGGGTGCGCACCCCTTCTTTACCCTTTTTTCTAACTACATCTTTTCTGTCTATCCTGTGTTGTGTGGAGAAAGAATGAGAAAGTTCATAATGTCAAGTGTATACTAACGATTTTTTTACGAGCCATTCTTATGATCTATAAATTTTGTAAAGAAACTTTGAAGAGCCAGAAACGAAGAAGAAATATAACTCCATAGTGGTTTGCTATGTGGCACGGGGATAAGGTACAAATAGAAGAAAGGATTTACTTAAGATAGAGTTAGTTTGGGACCGGGGGAAAGAGAGAGTGTGGAGGATAAAGGGGTTAGGAGTTAAGACTTTTGAAGAAGAAAAGTCTTTTTAAAGAAAGGGAGGTGTAACGGAATGAGTAACATCTATGTCAATAGGTTGATGCGTAAACTTAGGGGCACGGTTGAGCATCCTATAAGAACGCTACTAGGGATGGATGCTCAAGCCGTGACGTAGATTGTTTTGGGTTAGTTACAGCAAAACTCAAGAGAAGACAACATCTGGTCTCATGACCTCTACATGATTATCAGTTTATTATGATTCAATAAATTCGTTATAAAGAAACACTGAAGGGCTTGGTTATTGATCCTCTGTACCTGTACTGTTACAGATGTTAGTGATTTATAATTGTCTTTCACTTTATATAATTCTTAGAGCGAACATTATGGTTATCACTTCCTTGTTTGCTTGTAATTCTTTAGTTTATGAGTCTCTCTTATATTGACTCTTTTTATATTCAACTAGCTCCTAAATTGTCTGACATTCTTGGAGAAATAGGGTTTAAAGCTTATTGTTAGTTATCACTGCACCCGAGTATGGTCATTTTCTTCTTCTCAGTGTTGTAGGCCATTGTACTTTCAAGTGGAACCTGTCGAAGAGATAACACCAGGTGATATCAACCTGACTCAGACTCATTATAGGTGAGTGTAGGTTTAAGGCCGTATTCAGACTGTAACATCTATATTTTTATAGAACTAAATTCTGGCATTAAACAGAGGAGTTCATCACATTACCTTAGACTAGGTAAAAGAAGGAAAAGCCAAAGGAAAAGCACAGAACTCCCAGTAGACACCCCTACGAGAACATCCTAGCATAGACCTATCCTTTATCTCCTCACCCTTTCCCCATCTTGTAGACTATCTTCTCATGTCATTGTACTTATCCTACCGAGTGCCATGTCACCTCACTCGACACAGCCTAATCACGCCTCAGCCTAATGCTGCCGACACTCTATACTACGGTCACACACGCGAGTCCACTATGTTCGAGTTCTAATCTACATCACTACTACCTTATAAAAACTATACTCGTCCCGAATTGGAATACCACAGGCACATTCTGTACATATGTCCGTTGTCTTTAAACAACTCGGAACATTGTGGTTCCTTTTCTTAATAGGACCCAGAATAGTGAAACACTTCCTCTGGTTGCAATCCTCGTTAGCACACTGAATTTAAAAACGGTACTTTCAGACAGCTTAGAATGCTGTATGTAGGACGTCACTGGTTTTTCCCCTCCACCAAGTAACTCCTGCTCTTTTCTCGTCTTTTGATCCTTGTACAGAAAAAACAAATCCTTGTACATTTAGTGTCAGGTCTTAGTCAGATATGACTGAGCTACCATTTAACAGTAGACGGTACCACCTGGTTTCTGTTAGCGCCGAACGTTGGGCGGCGCTTACCAAACCCGACACCCCACATTGTGCCAACGGCTTCGGGCGGAAGAGCGCAATTGGGAGGGTACAAGCCTTACCCTGGTGCGAGGAAATGCAAGCTAAAGACAAAATGTCATGGCAGGGCAGACCAGGCCCTAAGCCTTGGTTGGCGACTGGTCTAGGATCGAAGCTCCGACAGGCGGACAGTTAGAGCATTGCTTTGCTGATCCGGCAGCTTCTGCAGCTTGTCTTGTTCCAGATGTAGGGGTGTTACCTTTCCTCTGGAGTGAACTAGGCAGGCCGAGAGAGGGATCATGCTGCATGGACAACACATGATCTCTATAGTTTAGCCCAGGATTTGTGCTATGGAGAGGCAATAACTCCATCCCTGGTCTTAACTGGTCCCAAAACTTAAAAAAACATCAATCGATCGGTCTAGCAGTCCACCGAACACTAAACCGGAAAATGATTGCCGGACCGATGCAAATGAAGCTCGAAGGGATTCTTCTTTGTTTGCGGTGAATTAAAATTGAAGTACCTTGCACCAGTAATGACCTATGTATTACAAACTCCTTTTTTAAAACAAAAGAGATGCATAAGGTCACATGGAAACATCCACGATCCGGCCATTGGCACCAGCTGGACTTCATCATCACACGGAGACAACATCTGAACCATATATTATTGACTCGAAGTTACCACAGTGCTGACTGTGATATGGATTTGATTGTTGAAAGGGTTAGACTGAGACCAAAGAGAATCTACACAGCTAAACACAAATCTAGCCCCAGGATTAATATTATTAACACTCACGATCCTGAAAAGTTCTTTCAGTTTCAACAGCAACTTGAAGACGCTTTCACTGATACACCAGAAAATTGTACAGTAAATGAAAAGTGGAGTCAAATTAAGGAAACTCTTTATAAAACTGCCGTAGGGGTTTATGGCACTGTGGATCATAAGAGGCAGGACTGGTTTGCAGCAAACAGCGAGACTCTGCAGCCCTTGATTGATAAGAAGAAGAAAGCTCTCTTAAGAAACAAGGAAAGACCAACGCGTAACACTCTGAGTGAGCTAAGGCAAGCTAGGAAGGATGTGCAAAAGGCTGCCAGGCAGTGTGCAAATGATTATTGGATCAAGTTATGTGAGTCCATTCAAATCGCAAGTGATAAGGGAAACATAAGAAGCATGTATGAAGGAATAAAGAAAGCCCTGTGGTCCAGTGATCAAAAGAAGTGCACCATTGAAAACCTTGACTGGAGAAATCATCACTGATAAGAAACAGCAGATGGACAGATGGGTAGAGCAATATTTGGAGCTTTACTCAAGTGAGACCAAACTAGCGGATGATGCCCTCATCGCCATAGAGGCTCTACCAACTCTTGACCATCTGGACACACTTCCCACCATAACAGAAGTTAAGTGTGCTATAAATGAACTTGCATCTGGCAAGGCTCCAGGTAAGGATGGGATTCCAATAGAGGTTATCAGAAGTGGGCAAGACACACTCACTATACAGATCCACCAGCTAATAGAGCTATGCTGGCGAGAAGGACAATCCCACAGGATTTCAAAGATTCAAGCATCATAACACTGTAAAGAACAAGGCCGATCGGAGCGATTGCAAACAACTATAGGGGTATCTTACTTCTATGTATGTTGGGAAAGTATTTGCCAGAAATGTTCTGCGCAGACTTCAAGTCCTAGGAGATCAAGTCTACCCCGAATCACAGTGTGACTTTCGACAGAACCGGTCTACCACTGATATGATATTCTCATTGCGACAAATGCAAGAAAAATGCCGTGAGCAGAATCAACCACTGTTTATTGCCTTCATCGACCTCACAAAGGCATTTAATTTGGTCAGTCGTGAGGGTCTGTTCAAGGCACTAAAGAAGATTGGCTACCCACCAACTCTTCTGTCCATTGTGGAATTGTTCCACACAGGCATGAAGGGTATAATCAAGTTTGATGGTGCAACTTCTGAAGAATTTGAAATCAAGAGTGGAGTTAAGCAAGGTTGTGTACTAGCTCCCACCCTCTTTGGAATATACTTTTCACTTCTACTGAAATATGCCGTGATCAGGATTGTGGTATATACATTCACTCACGCTCAGATGATTTACAATGCTCAGAGATTGAAGGCTAACACCAAAATTAGGAGGGTACTGATCAGAGAGTTGCTTTTTGCAGATGATGCTGCAGTTACGACCCACTCTGAGGAAGAATTGTGTGACAGGTTAGATAGTTGACAGAGGACCTAATTAGTAGTGTTCTCTGGAAATATATCTGGAATAATAAATAGACAAGATAAAGGATATGATTTTGCACGTTTTTGTCTAGAGGTCTCTTAAATGAGATAGATAATCATTCCCGCATAGCCCTTTTGTTGAACCATTTTTCCCTTGGTTCTGAACCCAACTGTGAGACTACCAAGTATCTACACAGAAATTTATAAAAGAAGAAAAAGGTTCCCTCAAAGGCCAAAAGAAGATCTGGACTATTCGCCCCTGTACAACTGAGGATCCAATTCACTCTTCATAATGTTGTCAGTGTGCTATTCGTCCGTCACATTAGATTTTCCCTTATTTTATTTGTGTCAGTGTGACCTATATATCCTCCCCCGATGGTGTTTCCACCTTGTCGTGGTGGTGGAGCTTGAGTTTCTCAATGACCCTGAGAGCTATGCCGGCGGTAGCGTAGCTACCAGCAGGGCCTCCCAAGCCGTACAGGTCAAAGGGTAGAGAACAGACAAAGAGAAACACCCTGGTCCTCCAGGTTGGGGGTTGAAGCGTGGGGTTAACATCCTCACCTTTGTAAAAACCTTTCTTTGTTACGAAACAAATGCATGAGCCTCGATATCGGACTGACTTATCTGGACAACGACCTTGGAACGTTAAAGAACTTTTGAGATTTGGAACATGGAATGTACGGACACTATATTGAGCTGGAGCGGCCGAAGAACTAACCCGGGAGCTGGTTGAATATCAAATGGATATAACAGCAATTCAAGAAATAAGGTGGCCAGGAGAGGGTACTTTAGAGAAAAATGGAATGATTATAATATATGGAGGAAACACCCAAAATAAAAATGAATTAGGAACAGGATTTGTCATCAAAAAAAGAGTTATGGAGGAACGTTTTAAACTTTAAAGCTTTTAATGACAGGATTAGTAAATTACGAATAAAAGGTAAATGGAAAAATATAACGATGATTAATGTACATGAACCTACTGAAGAGAAAGAAGATGATATTAAAGAAGACTTTTATAATGATCTGGAAGATATCATAGAAGAAACCCCCCAAACGGGACATCCTGATTGTGCTGGGAGACTTCAATGCAAAAATAGGTAGAGAGCAAACTAATAAAAAGGTGGCCGGTATGGAAAGCCTACATACAACTTCAAATGATAATGGATGGAGAGTCATCAACCTGGCAGAAGCCAAAGGACTGCAGATTAGCAGTACCAGACTACAAAGAAAGGATATACACAAACAAACTTGGAAATCATGTGACAAGAGAACCTATAATCAAATAGATCACATTTTAATTAACAACAGAAATGCATCAAACATACAGCAAGTCAGAAGTTATAGACGAGCTGAGTGTTACAGTGACCACTTCCTCATTGGAGCAAAATTTAAAATAAAACTTAAGAGAGCTTTCTATACTAAATTACAAAGATTACACCCAACATAAAACAGAGAAAAACTACAAGACATTACAGTCAAAGAGAAATTTACAGATGAAATAAAATGTAAACTTGAAACTCTGCAAAACCCTTCGGAGGAAAGCGTTGACCAAACTTGGTTGAACATCAAGAATACAATTCAATCTACCGCAGAAGAATGTCTCGGTGTGTTAACCACGCATAGAAAGTACAGATGGTTCAATCAAAAATATGAAGAAGCAGTCATTAGGAAGAAGAATGCCAGACATGTATGGTTAAATGACATCAATAACATCCAAAAGGAAGAGCATTATAGAAATGAATGTAAAGAGGCTACACAAATAGTCAGACAGCAGAAGCGAGAATATATGAGTAATATAATCAAAGATATGGAAACTAATCAACAGAAAAATGAATCCAGCAAATTGTTTAAAGAACTGAAGTCAATGAAACGAGGGCACCAACAAAACACATATGGTTTAAAAGACAGAAATGGGAATATGATAAATACCAATGAGGAAATGTGCAACACATGGAAAGAATATTTTATTGAATTACTAAATTGTGAAGCTCCAAGTAACATTTTCCCACAGGAAGAGGTTCTAACATGCGAACCACAAATTGAAGAACCTACATTTGAAGAAATCCTATATGTAATCACACGACTTAAAAACAATAAGGCAACTGGGACTGATGGAATTGCTGCTGAATTTATAAAGGCAGGTGGCCATGCATTACATCTAAAGCTATACGAACTAATAATAAAAATCTGGAGGACAGAAGAATTACCCCATGACTGGAAAGAGTCATTATTGATACCTATCTTTAAGAAAGGAGACAAGTTCCAATGTGGAAATTATAGAGGAATATCACTACTGTCCACAAGCTATAAGATACTATCCGCAGTATTACTAAATAGACTAAAACCATATTCAGAAGACATATTAGGTGACTACCAGGCGGGTTTTAGACAAAACAGATCAACAATAGATCAGATATTTATCTTACGACAAATAGCCGAGAAACATTGGGAATATAAAAGAGATCTCCATAAAATTTTTGTGGATTTTAAAAAGGCTTATGATAGTGTCCATAGGAATAGTCTATGGAATGCTATGCAGGAATTTGGAATACCAAGGAAGTTAATCAACATGACCAGACTATGCATGGAAGATACTTATAATATAGTAACATATAAAGGCAGGAAATCAGACCCCTTCCAAATAACATCTGGCTTGAAACAGGGCGATGCACTATCGCCGCTACTCTTCAATCTGGCTCTAGAGAAAGTTGTAAGGAAGATAAAAGAGGAATGTGATATTGGAGGAACATCCAAGCTGCTTGGTTATGCAGATGATATAGATATTATAGGGCAAAGTGAACAAAAGACATTAGAAATATTGACTCACTTAAAGGAAAAAGCCCAACAGATGGGGCTGGTTATCAACCAAGATAAGACAGAATATATGGTAATTTCAAGAGACGGAATGGCTAAAAACTCTGGCCACATACAAATAGATAATATGACCATTAAAAGAACGGAAACATACAAATACCTGGGTACAATCTTCAACTGCTCCAACATAATAAGGGAAGAAATACAAACTAGAATCAACTCTGGAAATAAGATATACTGTCGTGGAATGCCGCCTTAACTTCCCCGAATATTTTTCTCGGTCTCCAAATGTGAGAGGCCAAATTGAGAAAGAATGAATTAATCACGCAACTCCAAGGTTATCTAGTCGTGAGGTAACATTATTCACAAAAAGCCTCTAGCCATGACGTAAGCTTGCAGATGGCAAGTAAAATGGGATACTTGAGATGGACACAACTAGATAATTTAAATTAGTCTACACCTTGGAAAACTGCTGACCCAGACGGGCTATGCCACCACACAGACACATTGGCACCTTCTCGTCCAGGTAGACCCTGGCTGAATCAACAATGAACTAGGCCATTGGTTGAATAAAGGCAATTAGCGCCAGATGGAGATAATAGCCCCAGGGTTATAAACAAGCCCCATCCACTCTGACTGGCAGACTCAGGTAGGTGTGAAATCACTGATAAGACTGTGAAACTGATCTGGGGCTGGCAAAGCAAAACCATCCAGGTGTGACACTATGGTGAGGGTTAGTGGTTAAGAGAATTTTTATGACTGGACAGACTTGGAGTTAATTGCAATTAACGTCAGGAGGAGATAAGAAGAATTTATGACGGGAATGCCAAAGAGATAATAGTGTCTCAGACACTGTCTGCTGGACTCAGCTTAAATAAGGGTCCCTAGCTCTGGTCATGTTAGAAACGAAAAAATCTCTGAACAGGTAGGAACTATCTCAATGTTCTGTAGTCATATGCAGGGTTATCATGTTAGATTTCACTACAAAAGTTATTTCTTAGTTAGTGATTTTCAGTCTATATCTGATCTAGGTTATCGCAAGAACTACCATTGTCATAGGTTACTTGAGTGTTCTTTCTAAGTTCTGTGTTCATTATCATTGTGCTGTAAGTGCTACTCTTCTGAGAAGTAGAAACTTATGGAAGGCAGGTCTTGTCTAGATATACTTGAGGTGTCGTAGCAGATGCTTGCCATCTCTTTCTAAACTAGACTAGTCTCTTTTTGGTGTGTGCATTTGTTGTAAAGAATATAGTCAACTGACTATTTCTTTAAACCGGGCAGAGCAGCAAATATGGCTGCTCTGTGTGGTAACTTCAATTAGACTTGTTGTATATCTCATTTTGTAGCTATACAATATTAGTACTCATTAATAATGCCTGATGCTATTATGTTGAGTATCATTATATGTCCATCTTGAAGTAATATAATGTTTACGGATATGTTGGATGTATGTATGTGTAATTTCATATGAATATACGATGCTAGTAATCTGCTTCGTACATATTCTTTTTGTGTATATACGTCTCATTTCGTATACATACAAACTTAACTAGTGCATTATGCTATGATGTTAAAGTATCATAATATGTCTAGTTTAATCAATATGTTTATGTGTATTGGATGTTTGATATATTGATTTGTCATAGGCAAACCTACCAATATGAAGTGTTATGCTATTGTCTGCGCATTGGCACATTGGCCAATGATTGTGTTGGAAGCAGAGGTGTAATGGTACAGACATTACCCACAACTGGTATAGGATATATGGTGCTAAACTTTCTCAGTGTATTGTGGGCGTGCGTCCACGGTAATGCATGGAAACCTGGCACAGCTACTGGTCACGGCTTGTAAGCCCGGATGACCCGACATTATTATAATACCATTACCGACCCTGTGAGCTGCTAACCCAACTTTGGACGGAGCGGCTGTAAGACACAGAATTTCTGTATTAGCGACATGGACATGGGGCGGCAGAAATGTAATAATTACAGACGTGTGAAACAATTGAAAAGCCCGTCCCAGACTAACGACAGTAGGGAGAAGGAGGACGGAGAACGCAGTAGAGCTGAAAGATAAACTTGGCCAGACTGGTCATTGTATATGTTTGTGTTATGATATGTTATACTTAAGATTGCGCTGATGTAGAACAAGATCTAACACATTCTTGATTTTCTTTCAAGCTCTCACAAGGAGCACCTATGTTATAGATCTCAAGACTATAGACTACTGACTAGGAGTGTCAGGACTGACAGGATCGTCAGAATACCGGCAAGCTGTTTCTTTTTTTTTTTTGAGTCTACTGGAGAGTGGGGATCTGGACCACAGTTCCAGATAGATGAAGTAACAAGTAAAGTTACGTAATGTTTCTCATCATAATATGTTATATGATTTCATCATCCGCATATTGAAAACAATCAGATGTCTATGATTAGTAAATAAATGTTGGAGTGTTGTAACTCATAGTTCTGTCATTATATTTTTTCCAATTGTGCATACGTGTTGTTGTGTACATTGGTGGGGGTTCATTTACACACCAAGGAAAGGAGCAGTCAGGGAGAAAAACCTGTACTAGGATAGTTGTCCTTAAACTTTAATTCAGACTTAAAAATCTATCCTAGCTAACCTTCTCTTTCCTATACCTTGGCGAATATTCAGCACAGTTCATTTCATTTTGTAACGAGCCACTTAGAGCTGTACGTTGGATATTCAGGGCTTAATCTGTAGTTCAGCCATATAGATTTTGTCCCTAGTCAGTTTCTGACTATTTAGGGTTGCTCGCCAGTGAATAATATTTCCATCTAGCCGGTGGGGCACCCCGACTTATGACAGATTGGTGTCTCTTCTCCGGGATTTAATATTAACCCAATCCTACGGATTGGGGTCCAGTCCGCGATCCTGAACCAGGATTCTAGTAATCATAGTGATTCTACTAGACCCTAGACATACGATTTTAAAAGTTAACTCTTGTAATCTTCAGTCATCAAAATAGACTATCATCAGATGTAGCTAATTTTAGTTGAGGAAGTTACAGAGTATAGATATAACTTTTCAAAAGTGTATAACAGATAAGAACTTATGAGAAAACTACCTCATCTATCATTTACGGATAAGTATTTTAATTCTTATCATTTAGTGTATCATTCATCATTTAATGATAACTGATCACTTTAATCATATTTACATTGATGTGTTTGATGATTTAACTGCTTGACTGATTTGCCATTTTATGCTTACTTATGCCATTTTCATTATGACATGTATGCAGTGCATTTTAATATTTATTTAGGTAAATATTACTATTGATTACTGTGTAGTATATCTCTCACACTTACTTCACTGCGGTCGCCAGAAACTACTTGAATATTACTTTCAGTTGTCTTTCACTGCTGAGGGTTAACTCTACACATTGGTTTTGATTCTGCTGTCATTGGTTCACTCTTGTCTTTCTAGCTTAGCTCTGAATTTGATAGATGCATAGGAGCTTACCATTAGCAAATATGGACTCACCTTCCCAGGATCTAGATTATCTGAAGGCGCGCACAGATTACTTAGAGTCCACGAGAAGGTTAGGCATAATAGAGGGCTTAACAGGAGAACAATTAGAAATATACATCAGAGACGAGATGAAAGAGTGGGACATGGCGGAGGAACAGATGAATAAAACAATTGATGAGTTATTTGAAGCAAAAGAGCGTAGCAAAACTGAAGAAGCAGAGATTAATAAACAGCATATGGAAGTAGTCAATGCAGAGAAGCTAACCTTTCTAGCGGAACATAAGGTAGGAGATATGGATGCTCACCCAACCAGGAAGGAAGGGACATCTTTGCCAACCACCGCGGAATCAGAGTTAGTGGACCTGGAACTACAGGTTCTCATTCGACCCTGTCCTAAACGGAAAAGAGGGAAGAAAAAACGTGCCAAAGGCATTTCAAACAGTCACAAACGTGATAACTGTTTGCACCACGAAATTGTGGTCTAACTGGTCCGCCAGTACAAGACTCCCAGGAATCTCATTTTACTTCAACGAGGGGTGAAACTCAAGAAGAAGAGGACCTGAGGACATCTTTTAAGGAGGTCGGAGATCGAAAGGTAACCGACTTTATTATTCCCTTCAGCCCAGACGAGAAAGAAGTGGGATTAAATTTGACTGACAGTGGGATGAAGGACGACCCGGAACCCCTTGTGATCTTTGTGGCTGCAGCTCAGGACAAGACACTAGATCTCAGTTCAAATCATTTACCTATTGTAATGGATTGCTTAGACAGCCCACCGCAGGATTTACCTCAACTGGACTTAGCCCATGAAAGCACGACCAGAGAGGAACATCCAGACCAGGAAACATTTCCAGTTGTTATCTTACAGTATACCAGTTCGGAGACTCAGGAAACACAGGGAATTGTTAGGTGCCAGAATATGGACTCTGATATTGTGCAGACAACATTGTCTGTAGTTGCTAAAGAAGAAAATTCTTTGCACAAGATGGAGGAAGAAACGCCTATCATCTCATTAGCTGAAGTTATCAGGGAATTACAGCAACAGGGACCTGAAGTAACAGAAGTCAAGAGTGGTTTGGAATCAACACTCTTAGGACTCAATCTACCCTTCAGTCAGGTCGATTTGATAGGAGTAGATCAGCTATTTGTGGATACTTCATTTAAATGTAACTCCACTTTATCACCCTGGAATAACTATGTTATTTCTCAAGGCAGGACAACTTGGCACACTAAATTTCCAATTTCTAGCACGGTTTTCACACGAAACTCTAATGCAGAGAAACTCAGCCCGTTATCTGATTATCAGGGGAAGAAACCGCGACACCGAGGAGGGAAGATTGTTACGCCCGACTTTGAAGGAGGAAAGCGCCAGTTGAATTTATATCATGGGACCATGATGTGTAACATTATTCCTTTTAAACGGAAGATATTGATGAATCTGTTAAGGATCTTTGAAGGATGGAGGAATATCACGGAGACAAGCTTTGATGTGGCCAGCTTAGGCGAGACTTCACTACGGGGACATCCTCGGCTGAAAGGATTAAATCACGCGAGGGAGTGGACTAAGACAGTCGCCCACAGGCGGAGACGAATCCCGTTGATTGTGATCTTTCCCAGAGGGATAAAATTACAACCTCCTGACGATTACCGGATTTTACCAAGCTATTGCATGGAATCCCGGCCGAAAACCAGGTACAAGGATCTATCCAGAGTATCTTTGGGTTATGGAAATGGGACGTCTTTATGCAGAAGCAGGACAACCCACTGCCACAAGGAATATTGGAAACCTTTAGGCAGATACAGAACGGAGAGTGCTTAGGCATTATTCTGGGATGTACGGCGTGCGTTGACAAAAGTTTCTGGCAGAAACTTTTTTTTAATGGGGGAAGCTCTGTCGTGGAATGCCGCCTTAACTTCCCCGAATATTTTTCTCGGTCTCCAAATTTGAGAGGCCAAATTGAGAAAGAATGAATTAATCACGCTACTCCAAGGTTATCTAGTCGTGAGGTAACATTATTCACAAAAAGCCTCTAGCCATGACGTAAGCTTGCAGATGGCAAGTAAAATGGGATACTTGAGATGGACACAACTAGATAATTTAAATTAGTCTACACCTTGGAAAACTGCTGACCCAGACGGGCTATGACACCACACAGACACATTGGCACCTTCTCGTCCAGGTAGACCCTGGCTGAATCAACAATGAACTAGACCATTGGTTGAATAAAGGCAATTAACGCCAGATGGAGATAATAGCCCCAGGGCTATAAACAAGCCCCATCCACTCTGACTGGCAGACTCAGGTAGGTGTGAAATCACTGATAAGACTGTGAAACTGATCTGGGGCTGGCAAAGCAAAACCATCCAGGTGTGACACTATGGTGAGGGTTAGTGGTTAAGAGAATTTTTATGACTGGACAGACTTGGAGTTAATTGCAATTAACGTCAGGAGGAGATAAGAAGAATTTATGACGGGAATGCCAAAGAGATAATAGTGTCTCAGACACTGTCTGCTGGACTCAGCTTAAATAAGGGTCCCTAGCTCTGGTCATGTTAGAAACGAAAAAAATCTCTGAACAGGTAGGAACTATCTCAATGTTCTGTAGTCATATGCAGGATTATCATGTTAGATTTCACTACAAAAGTTATTTCTTAGTTAGTGATTTTCAGTCTATATCTGATCTAGGTTATCGCAAGAACTACCATTGTCATAGGTTACTTGAGTGTTCTTTCTAAGTTCTGTGTTCATTATCATTGTGCTGTAAGTGCTACTCTTCTGAGAAGTAGAAACTTATGGAAGGCAGGTCTTGTCTAGATATACTTGAGGTGTCGTAGCAGATGCTTGCCATCTCTTTCTAAACTAGACTAGTCTCTTTTTGGTGTGTGCATTTGTTGTAAAGAATATAGTCAACTGACTATTTCTTTAAACCGGGCAGAGCAGCAAATATGGCTGCTCTGTGTGGTAACTTCAATTAGACTTGTTGTATATCTCATTTTGTAGCTATATAATATTAGTACTCATTAATAATGCCTGATGCTATTATGTTGAGTATCATTATATGCCCATCTTGAAGTAATATAATGTTTACGGATATGTTGGATGTATGTATGTGTAATTTCATATGAATATACGATGCTAGTAATCTGCTTCGTACATATTCTTTTTGTGTATATACGTCTCATTTCGTATACATACAAACTTAACTAGTGCATTATGCTATGATGTTAAAGTATCATAATATGTCTAGTTTAATCAATATGTTTATGTGTATTGGATGTTTGATATATTGATTTGTCATAGGCAAACCTACCAATATGAAGTGTTATGCTATTGTCTGCGCATTGGCACATTGGCCAATGATTGTGTTGGAAGCAGAGGTGTAATGGTACAGACATTACCCACAACTGGTATAGGATATATGGTGCTAAACTTTCTCAGTGTATTGTGGGCGTGCGTCCACGGTAATGCATGGAAACTTGGCACAGATACTGGTCACGGCTTGTAAGCCCGGATGACCCGACATTATTATAATACCATTACCGACCCTGTGAGCTGCTAACCCAACTTTGGACGGAGCGGCTGTATGACACAGAATTTCTGTATTAGCGACATGGACATGGGGCGGCAGAAATGTAATAATTACAGACGTGTGAGACAATTGAAAAGCCCGTCCCAGACTAACGACAGTAGGGAGAAGGAGGACGGAGAACGCAGTAGAGCTGAAAGATAAACTTGGCCAGACTGGTCATTGTATATGTTTGTGTTATGATATGTTATACTTAAGATTGCGCTGATGTAGAACAAGATCTAACACATTCTTGATTTTCTTTCAAGCTCTCACAAGGAGCACCTATGTTATAGATCTCAAGACTAGAGACTACTGACTAGGAGTGTCAGGACTGACAGGATCGTCAGAATACCGGCAAGCTGTTTCTGTTTTTTTTTTAGTCTACTGGAGAGTGGGGATCTGGGCCACAGTTCCAGATAGATGAAGTAACAAGTAAAGTTACGTAATGTTTCTCATCACAATATGTTATATGATTTCATCATCCGCATATTGAAAACAATCAGATGTCTATGATTAGTAAATAAATGTTGGAGTGTTGTAACTCATAGTTCTGTCATTATATTTTTTCCAATTGTGCATACGTGTTGTTGTGTACATTGGTGGGGGTTCATTTACACACCAAGGAAAGGAGCAGTCAGGGAGAAAAACCTGTACTAGGATAGTTGTCCTTAAACTTTAATTCAGACTTAAAAATCTATCCTAGCTAACCTTCTCTTTCCTATACCTTGGCGAATATTCAGCACAGTTCATTTCATTTTGTAACGAGCCACTTAGAGCTGTACGTTGGATATTCAGGGCTTAATCTGTAGTTCAGCCATATAGATTTTGCCCCTAGTCAGTTTCTGACTATTTAGGGTTGCTCGCCAGTGAATAATATTTCCATCTAGCCGGTGGGGCACCCCGACTTATGACATATACTATGCACTACAACATCTACTAAAATCAAAGACGCTATCTCGTAACACCAAAATCACAATATACAAAACACTGATCAGACCAGTTGTGCTGTATGGCTCTGAAACCTGGAGTACAACGAAAGGAGACGAAGCCTTGTTACAAACCTTTGCGAACAAAATTTTAAGACGCATCTTTGGACCCATTAGGGATACACAAAGTGGAGAGTGGAAAAGAAGAATTAACAAAGACATTTATGATTTGTTTATGTCCCCGCTAATCACTGGTATCATGAAGGCTAATAGACTACAATGGCTGGGGCATATAGAAAGAATGGAAGATAATAGGGAAACAAAACTCGCTTACACTCAGGAAATAAATGACCGTAAACCCCGAGGTAGACCAAGAAGACGGTGGAGAGATAATACATGTACAGACCTACAAGCACTTGGAATCAACGACTGGCAAGAGAAGGTCCACCAGATAGACGAATGGAGACGGATTGTATTTGCAGCAAAGAACCTCAATGGCTCGGAAAGCTGAAGAAGAAGAAGAAGAAGAAGTGTGACCTATATCAGTTGTCTAATTAGACTTTAAGACTTTAGGATTCAATATTAGTAGACACACTCAACAATAACTGTACATAACATCTGTTGAACAAGACATCTACATGACAGGTTCTTGACAAAAGTGGGACATACATTTACATGGAAATGTTTACACCAACCATTGCACAAGGCACACATCATAAGAGATACTTGAGAACATCTATACAGGACTTTTCACAATATCTGTAACCAACCACAGTAACTTAAGACATTCACCAGAGACAATACTTGACAGCAACTGTACAAGACATTCTCCTGAGACATGTACTTATAACACTGGTTCATTAATACTCTTTATTGAACTGCTGGTGGGTCGAGTGAAGACCAATGGTTCATCCTTTTGCCATGTCTACACTTCAAAAAAGTACATGCATAATGTACAAATATGCAGAGCATGCATGCAGATAAACATGATACAACACCTCCCAAGTAATCCACAAACCGATCAATATACTCTTCTCCTCCTCTCTAATCTCTAACTACACTACTCATTCACTGTATCTATCATCACTTCCTGTCTCTTGGGAATTTTATAAAATCCTATATATGGGGACTCCTGGTTAGTTGTCCCAGAGAAAATATGAAGGCCTCTCCACCATCCTTTGTTCTCTGTTGATATATAAAATGGTACAACATCTCTGTACATTTGTTAAAAGAAAATGTTATCATACATCAACATACACAGATGGAGATGGGGAGGTAAGGGAGGGTGTTGACCAAACACACCTCTCCTGGTTGATGATGGAGTGTATTCCACTCTGATGGACTGTGGGTGATATGTTTTCTTTATTCACCCCTATCTGTGGTAATCACAAGCCTATATGCTGAGACAGGGGTAGCTTACACAATTACAAGCATTTTATATGTCTAAGTTCTTACAATGTTTAAACCACAGTAGACCTGGGCACAATGAGGAACAGACACAGTAAAGCAAGCACTATAAGGCAAGCAGCATGAGCAAGCATTGTGACATAGCAACATGAGACAGGTATTGTGAATCAGCAGATGAACAGGCATGGTGAGGCAAAATGGAAAATAGGCATTTACAACTGCAGTATGCAATATGCATTAAACTAAGGGCATTTACCCAATTAGCAGACCAAACATCAATTCCAGTGGTTGTGATGTTGGTGCATGAATGTCCTATTCCATACACACTCACACAGCAATGCCAGACCTCACCCCTTTCAGACCAGACTTGGCTCACAAGTACATCATCATCATCATCATCATCATCATCATGTGCTCTTTCCCCACTGAGTAATGTCCATATCTACTACAGTAGGTAAAAGAAGCCAAATTGCATAAGCAATTGTTCACATATGCACCAAAGCACATATGGGGAAAACATGTAAATTTGCATGAGCCCTACATTGTATTCAGCTAACCAAGACACAGGTTCACACACCTATTGTCCTTTTAGGAGGTAGTTTATATGAACCAACCAACAGTAGAGGTACTAGTGTAATACTTCAGAGAGAAATTATATTAATTCTCCTGAGCGTAATCTAGCCACCAGGCATCACAGGAACTTTGCAATTCTGGCGTGCCATACACGTCCCGCCTACATATGGATATGAAGCATCTATCTTTCTACCAATGTGAGAGGCTTCTTATCAAATCACCAGCTCACTCACTCCAACATTCTCAGCATTTACAAAGGAACTAATACATGTTACATCACACACTCTGATCCAAAACTGCCAAATGTTAACTCTCAAGAGCAGTGTACAGTTTGGTTAAGAATGAGTCATGCTACGCATTAAGAATGCACAAAGGGTTTGCGAATTTGCATTGAGTGTACTTTGCAATCATCAAGCATACGCAACCAGTCACAACAGGGGAATAATATGCACTTGGAGTATACAGCGTGGAAGACCTGACAGGTTGAAGAAGCAGTATTCAGAATACCTGCACATAGAAGTTCTGTTTTCACTTTCACACTTTCTTCATAAAATACTCTTATATTCTTCTCTTTCGTTCACTAGGCATAACCACAACATTAAAGTATGTTTTAAAGTGGTACCTGTTGTCCAGAAAACAATATTTTACGGAATCTTTAAGGGCATTTTTGGGTCCCCACACCACAGATAGCGACTGCTCCTGGTGGAATACGAGCTCAAACTACCAGATATTTGAAATTTGGCCTAGTGGTTAGCGTGGGCTGCCACGTATTAGCCAATGAAAAGGCGAGCGTACACCGCTGCCCTTCCCCACCGCGTTCTGGAACATTCGATTCTATTAATAACCCTAATATCTGGATGGTCTCCGTTCAAGATTAAAAGTATTATTATGGATGTATTGGACTGGGAATGTGGATGCCTGATCCATTATGTCACAAATTGCAATGTCTACTATCTGCATTCTCCAATGCTTGTTCTGAATTTGGTTTAACAATTAGCAAAATGAAGACACAGATTATGTCACAAGGTGCACATGGGGTACCATCAAACTTTATTGACGACGCCGAACTAGAGATAGTAGACCATATTGCATGAGATCAGTGTTAAATATCAAATTATCCCTAGATCAGGAAATCAACAACCGGATTGGTAAGGCAGCAACAGCAATGAACAGGTTAAGAAAAAGAGTCTGGGAGAACAGGAAGCTTACTGCCAAAACAAAAGTCCTTGTCTATCAAGCCTGTGTCCTTAGTACTCTTCTCTATGGCAGTGAAACCTGGACAACTTACTCACACCAAGAGAAAAATTTAAACAGCTTTCATATGCGGTGTCTGCGAAGAATACTTGGTATTAAGTGGCAAGACAAAATCACAAATACTGAAGTATTGGAAAGATCAGGTTGTGTGACAGTTTATTCCATGCTCAGTGTCATAAGTCGGGGTGCCCCACCGGCTAGATGGAAATATTATTCACTGGCGAGCAACCCTAAATAGTCAGAAACTGACTAGGGACAAAATCTATATGGCCGAACTACAGATTAAGCCCTGAATATCCAACGTACAGCTCTAAGTGGCTCGTTACAAAATGAAGTGAACTGTGCTGAATATTCGCCAAGGAATGGGAAAGAGAAGGTTAGCTAAGATAGATGTTTAAGTCTAAATATATTAGTATAGACGACTATCTCAGTACAGGTTTTTCTCCCTGACTGCTCCCTTCCTTGGTGTCTAAGTGAACCCCCACCAATGTACACAACAACACGTATGCACAATTGGAATTAAAATATAACGAGAGAACAATGAGTTACAAGACTACAACATTTATTTATTACTCATATTACACATGTAAGGTTTTTAATATGAGGATGATGAAATCATATAACATATTGTGATGAGAAAAATTACGTAACTTTACTTGTTACTTCATCTATCTGGAACTGTGGTCCAGATCCCCACTCTCCAGTAGACTCAACAAAAGAAACAGCTTGCCGGTATTCTGACGATCCTGTCAGTCCTGACACTCCTAGTCAGTAGTCTCTAGTCTTGAGATCTATAACATAGGTGCTCCTTGTGAGAGCTTGAAAGAAAATCAAGAATGTGTTAGATCTTGTTCTACATCAGCGCAATCTTAAGTATAACATATCATAACACAAACATATACAATGACCAGTCTGGCCAAGTTTATCTTCCAGCTCTACTGTGTTCACCATCCTCCTTCTCCCTACTATATTTAGTCTGGGACGGACTTTTCAATTGTCTCACACGCCTGTAATGATTACATGTCTGCCGCCCCATGTCCATGTCGCTAATACAGAAATTCTGTGTCATACAGCCGCTCCGTCCAAAGTTAGTTTAGCAGCTCACAGGGTCGGTGCCATGAGCCTGACGACGTCATGGCATGGTTCAGTTATAGCCTGGGTCACAGAGTACAGGTTGCGACTGTGTTCAGAATTGAACACGGGAACGTGGAAAGCAGGGGCTTTCCACACAACGTGAAAAACGTTGGAACTCACTTCCCAGATGACAGGAAGTGAGCTCGGGCCAAGCAGTCGGCGTTGATCCATCGTCCTGTGTGGACATGGTGAAAAGTAGACAGCCTTATGGCTCTATATTGAGCCACGCATTTAATCTGTGATGTAGTGTAATGTGATGTGACTGTCGAATAAGTGATGATATCTTCGATTATGTGATTGTGTATATTATACGTAGGAAACTTATAACAGTCTTTGTGTTCACTCTTGTTCGAGTTAACTGCAGTTCCAGTGGGTGAGGTTTATGACGTATGATCGAGTAACCATGATATACTCATGTGCTGCGAGATGACCAGGGTTCTGACTGGAGAAGAAGAGAAGAAGGAATCATCCCCTGTTGGACACGAGAAGTGTTGCTACACAAGTATTGATAGTAGCTCATTCAGATAGACCCAGACACAGACCCTGGCACTTGGGGGTTTATCGTCCATATGAAACCTGAGGCCACAGATGATGATTTGACATACGTAACACGTGCCAACGTAAAGTTTAAGCCACAAAGTATCATTCTACAAGTATTGAATTGGCTAACGGAAAAGTGGATATCACACATGATGAAACGAGAAACATAATCACCAACTCCTGCTATCATAATGAATTTGAAATGATAAAACAGGCGTTGAACTGTACGCATTACAAAAGGCATGTGAACAATTGAACAGATTCGGCAAAAAGATGTAGTCAACAAGTGTAATAATTAAATGTCTTATCAAGTATTGAAAATGTGACTATGTGAAATATATAAACAGTTAGTACTATGTGATTGAAGAGATTGACTTAATATTGGTGCAAGACTTTAAAGACCAAGAGAAATTTATTTCCTATAAATGTGTCACTAGTAACAATGAGTGTGCACAAGTTGAACTGTGAAATTATTATAAGTGTGAATAAAGACAAATCAACAGCAAGTATTGATTATGCTAATGAGGCAATAGACATATGTGACGGGAATTCCCCGTACGAACTGTTAAAACCAGGTCACAGCAAGAGAAAATATGAATCAGGCCTACAGTGTTGTGACAGGCTTGCTGTGTCAACAAGCGAGGTCAGACGGTCGACAGGTCTACTGTGTTGATGAACAGATGGTCAACAGAGAAGCGACAGTCATAGCTGGCTACAGCGTGTAAAGTCAAGAAACGACACACAAGTTAACAATTTGAGACGTCAGGATGTGATCAGCCAGGCTGAAATACACTATTGTAAAACGGGAACATTTTCTAATAAACACCGGAACTGAGTGAACTTGTAAAGTGCCGGTATTTGACAGAACACCGTGTTATATTCGTGGGGCCTGGTGTGTGTGTAGTTCATAGTTGCCGTAAAAACATTAAGTAGGCTATTGGATCAACTGAAATTAGGTTAAATATTTTAACTGTGTGATTAGACAGTGTAAGTTAGGAAAATGGTAAACAAACAGCAGGACAGTTTAAGCTAAGAACAGGCAATATAGAAACCATTAGCGTTGTGCAATTAGTATTTAACATTAGTCTATATTATTATTAAGCATGTGTAGTTATATTTGTGATATGTTGTTATTGTTTAGTTTGTGTTAGATATGTAATTGTGAATTTGTTTTATGTGACAGTAACCTAACGAATGCATATAAAATTACTTGGTAGTAGCATTATGTAATAAGTGGAGTGCAGCCTACGTTAGGAAATAACTATAATTATAATTATTGAACAACTTACTAGTTCACAGTTAGTGTAATAATAGTTAAGGAGTACTAGTACTTATGTGTGGAAACCAATATATTAACGAACATTATACGATAATAAGATGATAGTAATAATTAGTGAACGATACGGTAGAATATTTCATGGTTATGTTGTTATAATTAATTTTGGTTATAGGTTACTTTTATGCATGATTTCTGAATTTTGTTACAATTTTAGTAATTATTTTGTTTGGTTCTTAAGGAATTATTGCATGCAGAAGTTTGGTTAATTTAGATCATCATCATTTCTTGCATGCAGGTTTGAGGAGGATATTATTATTCTTCTGCAGGTATTTTATTGTTATTTAAAATAGAATTGGCAATTGTTTGTCCAGTGGAAAATTAACAGATAGGGAATAAACACCTGGCGAAGTGAATTTCGCATGAGTGAGTTTGTTTACAACTGGAGACGTGCATTGCCGGCATGGTTCGTGGGTAATCTTTCTGTGCCGACAAGAGCATTTCTTAAGAATGTGTTTCGCATCGTGTAGAGCAGCCTTCCGGCATATGGCATGGGTAATTGTTATGTGGCGGGGGACTTGCTATGCGGGGTGTTGGGCATATGGGATTGTAGGTTCAACTAACTGTTGTTGTGTGTATGGGTTAATGATACACAACAGAGTGTTGTTGCGGAAAAGAGTGGTCTAGAAATAAAAATAGCTTACAAATGATAACAGCTTGTGAGGTTGTGTTACATCAACACCTGACCGGTGTCGCGTCTCTGGGTTATGATACGCGACATTGTTTGGGCTATGGTGGAACGTAATTTCTAAGCATTTAGTTCATATTTTCCACTGTATAAATTTCTTTGAAGTTGAGTTTGTGGCATGGAAAATTATTTAGGTTAACATCATCATGTCTTGCATGCTATGGTTGAGTGTGGTAGTTGGTTTAATTTTCATTAGTGGATTTTGGTTAATACTATCTTTAGTTAATGGGAATTCATGTCAAATGGGTGGATATCCGAGCGGTGTTTGGCAGTGCAGTGTTCTCTTTGGTAACATCAGACTTGTCGACTCTAGCACGGCATTGGCAGAGATCGCTGGGAGAAAACATCAGTGGGGATGGAAACCGGAGATGACTTTGTCAATATTGATAGTATGATAAGTTACGTCATGTGGGCGGCTGATCTCTGATACGGGTTATGGTGGTTGATGTGAATGGAATGAATGTGTTAAATGATAATCCGTGACGGGGACCGGCGGCACAGATCATTTCGATATTTGTTAGGTTTATATTTTAATTTTGGAAGATTTTGTGATTGACAACAGTAGTGGGTAGGTAAAACCATATGGGTATTGGCATCATTTGATGTGGGGTTGCTAACACCGGGTGAGCTGAGTGTGTGCTCGCTGTGTGATGGCGGTCTCGCATTGCAGGTTGTTAATATGTATGGTTTAGTGGCAGATGGAGACTTACTCATGTATGGAGGCACTATGAATTAACTGACTGTACAGAACTAACCTATGTAAATAATTTGATGATTGATTGCATGTATTACTAACACGTGGTCATGGTGCCACATAGCCATACAGGTTGAGTTAGAATTGAAATTGAAGAGATGTTATTGGAAAGGAAGCTATATTGCAATATGAGTGACTATGTAATTAGATTGAGAACAATTAGTAATTATTTTATGGAACTTAAATTATAAGCAATGATTGTTAGTATTGCAAATATAGTATGATATTTTATAGTATATAATTACTATTACTATTGCATAGTTATTATTGATACATATTAATGAATATTGTGAACTATTTATGTAAATGCTATATAATTCTAGTAATGAGAATATAATTTATTGGTTGAGTATAGATATTATTTAATTTTGTTATTAATTGATTGATTGAGACATATATTGGTGTTCATATTTATTATTATGTTGCATTTATTGGTATTTGTTGATTGATTTTAATTAATTTAAGAACAAATTGTTTAGATGTATAGGATACTTAGTATTGGAATCATTAATGAAATTGATGAGAGTACGATATAGAGGATGAAGACACAATAGAAGCTGTGGCAGTTGAAGCGTAATGAGTTGGTCAAATGGAACGAAACGGCCAGTAATATAAGATGCTCTCAGGCTTATTAGCTGCAACTATGTTCATTGCTATACGCTGGGTCTACAACGACAGAGTCAAAGAGGATGTTTAGGCTGGCGGTACTTGGAACTTGATACAGGCATGGGCGGTGGTGGAAGGCTGTGGCTGCAGTGGTTGACTGACTGGGGATGCGGGTGGTCAAGTATGGTAACGCGACAACAGCAAAGATGTGCTGGCGGTACTTGGAACTTAGTATCTTCCTTGGGTAATCTTTGCAGTCGGGTATCAGTCTGTCTACCATGGGAACGCTGGCTTGCGTTGTACAGGTGGCCTTGTATGTAACGCGATAACAGCTGATCTTCTAGACCTGGGACGAGTGGCTTAGCAAATGAGTGGTGAGGATGAGCAGATGAAGCTGAGTGATAGTCAGTCTTGTATGACCACTATAGACGCTACCTACCAACAAAACGCGGAATTGATTATGATACCATCACAGCATTAATAGAATGGAAATATTAATTCTCGGAGTCATATTACAAACTGAGGGTTCATATATAGACAGATTAGAATTTAGATGTAGAAATTCTGATTCAATGTTACAAAGAACAGTTACATTGATATTGTTATATAGTAATTTGATAAAAGGTTGTAGGACAAAATAGAGGTATGCATTTGGATGTACTTTATATGTTGATGAGAATAATTAACTAGTTGTATATTTCAGAGTGACAAGAACTTAACAAGGTTTATGGAAAGACGACAGATAGTTAAATTAGAATTAGAACTACATTAATATTGCTTACATAACTAAAAATTGGATATTTCAAAAATTGATTCTCAATTTTTGCCCGTGGAAGGGGGGAATGCCATGAGCCTGACGACGTCATGGCATGGTTCAGTTATAGCCTGGGTCACAGAGTACAGGTTGCGACTGTGTTCAGAATTGAACACGGGAACGTGGAAAGAAGGGGCTTTCCACACAACGTGAAAAACGTTGGAACTCACTTCCCAGGTGACAGGAAGTGAGCTCGGGCCAAGCAGTCAGCGTTGATCCATCGTCCTGTGTGGACAAGGTGAAAAGTAGACAGCGTTATGGCTCTATATTGAGCCACGCATTTAATCTGTGATGTAGTGTAATGTGATGTGACTGTCGAATAAGTGATGATATCTTCGATTATGTGATTGTGTATATTATACGTAGGAAACTTATAACAGTCTTTGTGTTCACTCTTGTTCGAGTTAACTGCAGTTCCAGTGGGTGAGGTTTATGACGTATGATCGAGTAACCATGATATACTCATGTGCTGCGAGATGACCAGGGTTCTGACTGGAGAAGAAGAGAAGAAGGAATCATCCCCTGTTGGACACGAGAAGTGTTGCTACACAAGTATTGATAGTAGCTCATTCAGACAGACACAGACCCTGGCAGTCGGTAAGGGTATTATAACAATGCCTGATCATCCGGGCTTGCAAGCCGTGACCAGTAGCTGTGCCAGGTTTCCATGCATTACCGTGGACGCACGCTCACAATACACTGAGAAAGTTTAGCACCATATACCAATTGTGGGTAATGTCTGTACCATTACACCTCTGCTTCCAACACAATCATTGGCCAATGTGCCAATGCGCAGACAATAGCATAACACTTCATATTGGTAGGTTTGCCTATGACAAATCAATATATCAAACATCCAATACACATAAACATATTGATTAAACTAGACATATTATGATACTTTAACATCATAGCATAATGCACTAGTTAAGTTTGTATGTATACGAAATGAGACGTATATACACAAAAAGAATATGTACGAAGCATATTACTAGCATCGTATATTCATATGAAATTACACATACATACATCCAACATATCCGTAAACATTATATTACTTCAAGATGGGCATATAATGATACTCAACATAATAGCATCAGGCATTATTAATGAGTACTAATATTGTATAGCTACAAAATGAGATATACAACAAGTCTAATTGAAGTTACCACACAGACCAGCCATATTTGCTGCTCTGCCCGGTTTAAAGAAATAGTCAGTTGACTATATTCTTTACAACAAATGCACACACCAAAAAGAGACTAGTCTAGTTTAGAAAGAGATGGCAAGCATCTGCTACGACACCTCAAGTATATCTAGACAAGACCTGCCTTCCATAAGTTTCTACTTCTCAGAAGAGTAGCACTTACAGCACAATGATATTGAACACAGAACTGAAGAAGGAATAATTCACACTCCAGTACCCTACGACAATGATAGTTCTTGCAATAACCTAGATCAGATATAGACTGAAAGTCAGTAACTAAGAAATAACTTTTGTAGTGAAATCTAACATAATAAGAATCATACATATGACCACAGAACATTGAGATAGTTCCTACCTGTTCAGAGATTTTTTCGTTTCTAACATGACCAGAGCTAGGGACCCTTATTTAAGCTGAGTCCAGCAGACCCTATTATCTCCTTGGCACCTTTCTGTCTGGTATGACAGAAACATGCTGACCTCCTAAGGTAATTAATTCTATTCAAGTGTGGGGCCAGTTCACACCTCTTTTCTCATGCAGACTGACTTATCTCCCCCTGGCAGTCATAAATCTATTCTGAACCACTAACCCTCACCATAGTGTCACACCTGGATGGTTTTGAGTTGCAGCCCCAGATCAGTTTCACAGTCTGCCCTACAGTGGGGGTAATTGTCAGTTTGACCTGTAACACCTTTAAGCTGGACTGCCTGGTTTTACAACCCTAGTCTGATGGTCTGTGTGATTTCATTCTGGGTTTATTGCAATTCCCACCATCCTGTTTTAGTAGCCAGCAGCCATCTGTTCTGACACTCCACAGTTGAATGGGTTCCTTTTGCTACAACATTTTATGCCTCTATGTGTGCAGGCCTGATTGTTCTGTCTTCCATTTCTCCTCCTTTATTATAGAGAATTGCATTTGTTCTTCTGTAACTTCTCTACATGGTGAACCGAAAATTGTTCTGGGAAGTAAAGGCTGCCAATTCGTGACACTCAGTCTTCGTAGACTTAGATGGATATGACATCTTAGGAGGATGGATGATGGTAGAATACCAAAGGATATCTTTTTTGGTGAATTACAGATGGGTAAGAGATCTCAGGGTCGGCTCTACTATGATACAAAGATGTGTGTAAGCGGGACATAATTGATACAGGCATTGATAATGCACATTGGGAGCAAGTCGCCGCTGAACGTGTTGCACGGAGGGCAAACATCAGAAATGGAAAAAAGACAAAGGAGAAAATTATTGCAGATAAGTCACACACCGAGCGTTTGAGACGTAAGATGGTGCATGATGGTGGAAATTACCACGTGTTCACATGCACCCACTGTGAACCGACATTTACAGCGCAAATTGGCCTTATCAGTCACACTCACTACAGCCATAGGTAAAAGGTATTATTCCTTTTTAAAGCACAAACTATCGTCTGTCAAGACGGCAAGGTGTCAATGATCCTTGTACAAAAACATGCCGACAATCTTCTTTGATGTAGAAAATTCTATTTCAGATCGTTTCTTCCGTTGCTCACGGGAACTACGTTCACCGTATTTCAAAGATATCCGATCGTGTTTGATCGAGGCACCGTCTCCATATTCAAATCGATCCGTCTTGTTTGATCGAGCCCCCGTTCTCACAACAAACAAAATTGTAGCGGTATAGACCGACGATCTCTGGCCTTTGATCCATTAGGGTCGACGACTTCCAGCGTCTCTTAAGAGAGTTGACAGCGTCGACTCTTACTCCCTGGAGGTGCGATCCTGATGATAAACCAGAATCCATGCATTCAGCTCATGTTCAGTTTCCGGGAGATGGCTCCGCACACTCCATGTTGATGGTCTGCCGATACCCTCAAATGTATCACCTCCCCATCAATTAGGCGATCTCTCTGACAGCTTATATCCTCCTCATGACAGACACTAGTGTTGGCCCCTCGCTCCTGTACGTTCGGTCGGCCAACTTCCGACTTGCATAAGCGACGGTTCACAATACAGATGGATCGTCCCATCCTGACTGTAACAGTATCTCCATACCCGCTTAGTTTCCCCAAGCTTGGCATCCTGGGATTTGCGGTATCGTCCTCTTTGGACAGAATCGTTTTTCCCAAAACCCCTAGACTTTTGCTTCCAGGACCATCTCGGTCGATATTGGATCTGGTCAGCCAATCTTCGGTTGGAGTCATGGGGGTCTCGCGAACCTTCCCGACGTTACCCACCCTTTCTGAACTGTGCTACTAGCGATTTTCTCACTATGAGCCTCTCCCTGACGTGTGATTTCCCTCCTCTCTTCGGCTGAAAAATCTGACCTACCTCGTACGTTCCTATAGGCCCTCCTGTGTAGTAATTGGGATCTGTGGTCTTCGTCTGGACCTGTAACCTTTTTCTCAATGGCTGTCATCACCACAAAGTGAGAAGATTTGACCTCGGATCTATCCTCATATTTCTGAAGGAGATGTCTAGGAAGTCTTTTCAGTTCTCCCCCGATCCGGATCTCGTAGGTGTTCTTGGACACAACCCTTACCACATGATAAGGTCCTTGCCATCCTACTTGCAGTATATTGGTCTCTTCTGGACCCCATACTACTACTCCGTCTCCCACCTTAAGAGCTCCTTTATTATTCGTCCGATTTTTGGGTGGTGCTTTCTGGCACTCTGAGCAAGACTTAACCCACCGGCGTACATTACCGATCATTCCTGGTCAGCAATAATGGCCGGAAATCTGCTGCAACGTCTCTCTGACCCCCATATGTCGATTCCCGGATATTTGACTTTCGGATATGGTGTGCCCGCTCTGGAGAATGTGAGAACGGTGGGTCTCTGGGACCACCCACTGCTCGTGCAGTTTGTCTCCCCTTCCAGCTCTCCGGTAAAGCAGTCGATTCCTTAGAACGTACTGTCCCCGTTCTGGTGGGTCAGCACTTCTTTGCAGCTTCTTGTAGCAAGGACGCAACGTAATGTCCTTCCTCTGGGCAATATGCAATTCCCCTAGCCATGGGTTGTTGCTTAGTGTGTCTGTCTCTTCTTTCTTCCCTTGGAATCCAGTGGCTACTGCTCCTAGGTGGGTTTGTTGTTTTGGCACCCCGAAGAACACGTATTTCGTACCAATGATCACGGGAAACAGGGAGTCAGATAATATAGCTGCTGGAATAATGCCCGTGACGTACCTGGACTTAATCTCCACTTTGGCTATTGGCAGCGTCATGGTAACAGCACTCCTCATTGCAGGCTGTATCTCAATGGTCTCCCCTGTAAGTTGGTCTGGGCTTACCTGGCTGGCATCAATTACGGCTTCCCCATCCAAGCCAGTGTCATAGAGACAGATAATCTGCTGGCCATTGACTTCAATCAGTTCGACCACAGGTGGCCTCTCTTGGTCCAGAGTTCCTTCAACGACCTCGACCTTTTCGGTGGTGACTGCCCTTGGAGCTACGAGGCAGGCAACGAAGTAAGAGCTTTTCACTTTCGATTTGCAGTCTTTTGTGTTGTGAGAGGGCGACTTGCAGATCGAACACCACTTCTCAGACCACTTTGGGGTCGGTTGAGAGTTGAGTGGGCTCTGTCTTCCATCCTTTTTCTTCTCTGGACTCTTCTCTGAAGTGTTCTCTGCATAAGGTTCCACTTTCCTAGCCTCCGAGTTTTTGTATTTCTTTCGGTCATATTTCTCGTGACCTTTGGTGATTGGTGTACAGGTTTCCTCCGCTTTCCCATGGACTTCAATAAATCTATCTGCTAACTTATTCACTACATCAATCCGTTCCGCCCATTGTTCTCCCAAAGAATGTCTGAGAGGTTTCTGACATTTGCGTTCGCATCTGGTCGACTACCATGAGCTCTTCCAGACTCTCATAGTTCCGCGTGAACCCTTCCAAATCCATCCATTTTTGGAGGTAGTATTTCAGGCGCATACTGTAGGCGGCGAATAGCTCTCCTGCTCTCGTTTTCGCTGATCAGAAACTTCTTCTGATACGTGTGTGAGGTGATCTCGCAGTGTTTCAGCTAAGGCGGCTTTCAATTCATTCGTAGTTGTTCTCGTGTCCTGGCGGTAGGCGGGAGTAAACCATCGTAACCGGTTCCTCGTAATCCCTGGGAACAATTTAAGGCAATATTTGTCTCTATCCGAGACCCATAGCGACAGACATGCCTCGAAGCGTTGCAAGTACTGGTAATTCTTTCTTTGCTTTCATCATAGACCGCCCAAAGGAAACTTCATGGCATGGTAAACCAATTCCACTCATGGTTGGATGAACCATGGGAAGAGGATCCTCCTTCTGCCCCATGAGTTTCTCCCTTAGTTTGTTCCTTTCGCATCCGGTACTCATGCTCTCTTTTCTGCGCTTCTTGTTTAGCTTCCCATTTCCTAGCAGCTTGTTCAGCTTCAAGTTCCAGCTTTTTAGTGGCCTGCTCCGCCGCTATTCTTTTGGTCTTCAACTCCATCTTTTTTAGCTCTAACTCGGTCTTTCGATCTTCTCTTTCTGCCTGACGAAACTCTCTTTCCACCCCCTGTATAACTCTGATAGTACCTGACCGGACAAACCCATTCCTTCACCCCTTGCCCTCAATTCTGCCATATCTAGTTTAGGAGTGGCCATATTTTAAGAAGGTGAGTCAGCAGTTTGAGTATAAAAACCCCAAATCAGTATGTAAATACACAATATCTATGTAGACTTGTAAAGTGTGAACAGGTATGTCTTAACACCTATCCACATTCACCCTAGCTGGATCTTTACCTTTCCAACTGCCTCTATCACTGTAATGTCCCCATCATTAATATAATGTCACCCCTATTAACTGTAATTACACCATTACCGGGACGATGCTCCATAAATGTCAATTGTTCGTCCCTGGGGATGGGGGGGGGGGGATATAATCAACAAGCACACCTCAAAATTCCTTTTTTCGGTTTTGGTCTACTGCCGGACCTTTGTCTACACCACCCCCCGTTCAATCTTTTTATCACCATATCTCTCTCTTCTTACCACAAGACAATACTCCTCTTCACATTCCTCCAGAACATACCCACATAACACTGTTCTCCAACAAATGATAAAATATTTAATGAAGAAAACTATTTCAGGTGTATGTAGTGTATGTGTATAGAAATCTGGGGTGTAGTCTATTGTGTATGCGAGACAGGACTAGTCATTCTAGGATCAGCATCACATTCTCATCATGCTACGGCCATTCGACTTCAACACAGCATCAGAACTGGAATGCGCTCACCCGATGATGTGTCTCTCAGACCGAATTTTGACTTATTCCAAAATATCCTGGAACGTTTGAAAAGTCTAATCACCACTGAGTAATTTATTTAGTTCGTTTCCTTTATTTATTACACTGTCTATAACTCTGTATTTTCTATAGTTCATGTATGAACGAACACAACCACTGTCCGAAAAAAATATATCGCTGACACACTGTTGGTCTGTTACTCAAACGAACTGTTCAGGTAAGCAGGGAAAATGTTAGTGATTTATAATTGTCTTTCACTTTATATAATTCTTGGAGCGAACATTATGGTTATCCCTTCGTTGTTAGCTTGTAATCCTTTAGTTTATGAGCCTCTCTTATAGTGAATCCTTCTTTTATATTCAACTAGCTCATAAATTGTCTGACCTTCTTTATGAGACAGGGTTCAAAGCTTGATGTCAGTTATCACTACACCAGAGTATGGTCATTTTCTTCTTCTCAGTGTTGTAGGCCATTGTACTTTCAAGTGGAATCTGTCGAAGAGATAACACCAGGTGATATCAACTTGACTCAGACTCATTATAGGTGAGTGTAGGTTTAAGGCCGTATTCAGACTTTAACATCTATATTTTTATAGAACTAAACTCTGGCATTAAACAGAGGAGTTCATCACATTACCCTTAGTCTAGGTAAAGAAGGAAAAGCCAAAGGAAAAGCACAGAACTCCCAGTAGACACCCCTACGAGAATATCCTAGCATAGACATATCCTTTATCTCCCCACCCTTTCCCCATCTTGTAGACTATCTTCTCATGTCATTGTACTTATCCTACCGAGTGCCATGACACCTCACTCGACACAGCCTAAGTCACGCCTCAGCCTAATGCTGCCGACACTCTATACTACGGTCACACACGCGAGTCCACTATGTTCGAGTTCTAATCTACATCACTACTACCTTATAAAAACTATGCTCGTTTGAATTGGAATATTACAGGCACATTCTATACATATGTCCGTTGTCTTTAAACAACTCGGAACATTGTGGTTCCTTTTCTTAATAGGACCCAGAATAGTGAAACACTTCCTCTCGTTGCAATCCTCGTTAGCACACTGAATTTAAAAACGGTACTTTCAGACAGCTTAAAATGTTGTCTGTAGGACGTCACTGGTTTTTCCCCTCCACCAAGTAACCCGTGCTCTTTTCTCGTCTTTTGATCCTTGTACAAAAACATGCTGACAATCTTCTTTGATGTAGAAACTTCTAGTTGTTATCGTTTCGTCCGTTGCTCACGGGATCTACGTTCACCGTATTTCAAAGATCTCCGATCGTGTTTGATCGGGACACCGTCTCCATATTCAAATCGTTCCGTCTTGTTTGATCGGGCCCCCGTTCTCACAACAAACACAATCGTAGCGATATAAACCGACGATCTCTGGCCTTTGATCCATTAGGGTCGACGATTTCCAGCCGTTTCGTGACAATTTCTATAAACCAAACTAACTCAGCGGATGATGTTGGAATACCACGTCGGTCGCCTTTACTTCTCAAGACATTTCCTGGTACATATCTTAGGCTGGGTTACCCTGAGAGACAAGGTCAATTTTAAACATTTGAAACAGCCCTGATGCATATCTAAACCAAAGCCACCGGTAGGGCAGGCGAGCGTCTATCCGCTACACTACCACGGCTGTCATGTCTGCTATGGGACTGACTTTGTTATTTTATGCACTCCGATTTCTGCAGATGGGGGTGTGACGTGTCTTGTGGGCTCTTTTGTTATATCTGTTACCGTTCTTCTTCTGTATCCTCCTCCTCCACCTTTTTCTTGTTCTTCTTCTCGTTCTCACTCTCCCCCCCCCCCCCCCACCCTCTCCTCCTCCTTCTTTGCAAAAAAAACCTTAATGCGTCAGTTCTCATCTTATCTCATCACGTTCCTCTTGTACCGTTCGATGTCGAGGTGAAGTATAAGCAGCGGGTAAGTGCCCGCTTATTGGCTTCATGTATCGACATTCCCATGGACTCTGTTATTCCTTGCATCCATCGTTTACATGGTTGGCCTCTTCCTCTACTTCCCACTGGTCTGTACATCATTGTTTGTTGTGGTATACTGTTAGTTGGTAACCTACTTGCATGGCCAAACCATTTGACGTGCTGCCGTCTAATAAAATCTAGTGCAGCTATAACCCCCACTTTAGTCCTGATTTCTTCATTTCTGATCTTATCTCTTCTTGATACATTGAGTATTCTTCTCACGAATCTCAATTCTGTTGTTGTGATTTTTCTTTTCTCTTTTTTCTGTCATTGTCCGGGTTTGGCATTGGTAATGAACATGTAATCAAGACAGAAGTAGAAGAAAGAATTACAGACCAAAGGGCGCACTAGACAACATACAAATTGAAAGTTATAGTTACCTACTGGGATTCGAACCTGTCGCCTGTCAGGAACATAACTTTGACGCATGACCAACATGTTCATGAGTCGCTCAGTAAGCTCGTGTGTGAACACTTTTGAGCGCTGAGCCATTTGTTACAGTTTGCAGACATTATCTGTCGTTTTGCGGACATAGGTATGTTTGGATTTTTCAGTATGGGAGATAGTTGATATATAAGGGCACTTGCTTTTTGACATCCGATTTCGATTTCTCTGTCTACTCTGTGATAATATTTTCTAGATATATAGGGATCACCAACCCCATGCTACCAATGTCAGTCATTATGCAAATCATAGTTAGGCAAAATGAACACCTGTGGGGCGAAATGCTTGAGGAGAGCTTCTAACATAATTATCCTAGACCGAATAAATGTTAACAGACACACAGTGGGATTCACGCCTTGTGCCACACATACTGAAAACCAGAATATCAATTGGCTCTACCATCTCGTGAGATTGCAATACCATCATCTACCAGCAGTGGCCCTACATCAAAGAAGATCTAATACGATATAGCAAGTGGAACCCCGAAAAAAAAAATGGAAATCAAAGACATTATAGACATAGTCATACGGAATGATACTATCCAGTGCCACCCATCGGGCGCTGGAGCGTCAACTTTTGCTCCTCACGACGCTTGAAATCAATATGGAAATATGATGATGATGATGATGCTGATGATGATGATGATGATGATGATGATGATGATGATTATGATGATGATGATGATGATGATGATGATGATGATGATGATGATGGTTGCAGCCACTGTAAGGTTTCCATGGTAAGAAGGTAGTCTTAAGGTTGTGGGTTAGATTTCGGATTACGTCACTCGGTTCACAAGTCCAATTTTCTCGGAGACTCCTATGGGTCGTTTTTAGAGCGACGCTATCGACAGGCCGCCCTGCAGAAAGAGACCGAGCCACATGGGGTCATACCCGGTGCAATGAAGTCGACCCTGTTTCTTCACTGTAAGGGAAACCGGATGTAGATGTCACAGACAATGGCGGCGGCCCATCATGGCGTGCGATGGCAGTTGAAGATACACAACACCGCGTGAAGAAAGGAACGGCACCCGGCTCAGATAACACAAGGTTGGAGGAACTGAGCCCCTAGATTTTGGAATCGAAATATTGACCAAATTTCCTGACGACATATGATTTACAATAGAAGGTGAGTACATTTCTAGTGACAAATACAAATCCATCCAGTTCATTAATTATGATTGACAGCTCTGCCAAAGAAACCGTTCACTCGCTTTAGAAAGCGAAGATCATCACTCATATATATATATATATATATATATATATATATATATATATATATATATATATATATATATATATATATACAACTTTTAAATATTATTATTTTATATATATATATATATATATATATATATATATATATATATATATATATATATATATAAAATAATAATATTTAAAAGTTGTATTTTTACTTATGAATAAATGGCAGTTGGATACAGCTCGACAAGAGGAATCCAACGGTATCTCAATGAATACTGTACGTTAATTCTAAGCGGAGTTATTAATTTATTTTGGTGTGGTAATCTACACCCGCCTTTCTCTCTGGCTGTGGGGTTACAACACTTTCTCTCTGTAATCCCGTTTATCACGCAGTCTCATAGCGGAGCGAGAGCTGAGGCGGTTCGACCCCCGCTCGTGACTTGCGGGATACTGAGCCGGCCGCTCAGAAAGCAATGGCAAACTACTGAGCGTAATCTTGCCAAGAGATCAACATACAGCTGAAAGATGCTGGTGTTGACAGCTAAGTCCTGTAAAAAGGATATGCTAAAAAAAAAAAAAAAAAAATCTACACCCAGAAAGTGTAAATGAATCTTAGTAAATTGAACACAGCTGATCACGGCCAAAAAAATTGGGCGCTGAGAACTTCTGCCTTCTATTACTGTGGCTTGCTTATTTTTAAACGGACAACATAGTGCCATATATCATTGCATTTGGGCCTAACTTTACGTATTATCTATTTTTCGATAGGATGTGCCGTGACCTAATTAACAATTAAAAATGGCCACAGTTGTTTATTATTCATTAAAAATATATCGCATCGCTAACAAACCTGACAAGATGTATACTTTATTGTGCATTTTGATAACAGGAAAATAAAACTCACATTCCTCTTTCGATAGAATGTCGGCAGGATCGAGATGATCGACTTCATTGCACTGGATTTTATCCCATATGGTTTGGTCTCTTTCCGCAGGGTGGCTTGCCGAAAGCATCGCACAAAGTCTCTGAGAAAAATGCACTTGAGATTTAAGACTTCGGTAGGATGTGCTGTGACCTAATTAAAAGTTATAAATAGCTGCCCTTTTATATTAACCCTTTACAGGTCACAGCGGCCAATTCCGGCTGATGCCATAAAACGCGCATAGCGGCCATTTACGTCCGATACTATTATGCATTGTAAAAACGCGATCTCTCGGCTTTCCGACGACTGCTTTCGCCGACAGCTTGACAACGTGGCCGCCATTTGTAAACGCGATAGTATGAATTTGAACGGACTTTTACAGACTTTTTTTGATAGTTTTCGGGATTTTTACGCTGTTTTTCAAAATGGATTTCGGCGATTCTTCAAGTGATAGCCGAGATTTCGCTAGGTTCAATTTAAATGACATTAAAGGGCACGAAGTTGACTATTAATCGGAGCTAGATATCAGTGCAAAGCGTTACTTTGCATTAGCAGTCTGAGTCGGACTTTAAAGAAAGTGATTATGATTCTGAAAATGTGTTTGTAAATTGCTGTATAGATGATGGAAAATCACAAACAACATGCCATATTTCGTAAATATTTGTGTTCATATATGGATTACCGACAACAATCACGTGAGTAACATATTCTGCATGCTTTTCCCTTCATTGTGTTGTTTATTTAACTAAAATCGGTTGACTAACACCTTATTTGTGATGGTTTTACTAACGCGACCCAAAATTTTACCGAACCTGAAAAAATCTTGCCCGTTCAGGGCTACAAAACGGACAAGCGTCTGCCCTGTAAAGGGTTAAATAAATGTCATGTGAAATGTTCGTCGTTAGTAAATTGTTCGTAGGTAGTGAAATGTTCGTCGTTAGTGAAAGTTAGTGACAGCTTTCTTTTGTTGATAAATATCATGCATTAATGTAAGTAAATAAGTTTGTAACTGCTGCATAAATTAAGCAGTCACTTTCACTAATAGTAATAATTGATTTCTACTTCTGCTCTATAATTACACTATTTTTAGTTTAGAAAATAAACTAAATTGTTCTGTGTCTAAAAGTGAGCAATTAATAATAAAATACTAACTTTAAAAAAACCCTAACTTATTTTACAGTATTGTATTTACATTTAAATAATTATGTACTGCTGCGCTGCTTAGAAAAACAGTCCTCCTTACTTAGACTATTTACAGGTTTACAGACAGGTCTAAACACTGGCGGCTTTCAAAGTTATTTTCAGTCATGTCAAATATTATACAAGTACACAGATAAATTACTGCTACAAATCAAACTTGTATTCTGTTTAATTTTAGTAGTTAAATTACCAGTTCTAATTATAAATAAATACAGGTCCGCTATAGTTTAGTACTATTGTATGGGCGCCGCCATCTTGAATTTTGTGTTATGACGGCCATATCTCATTTTCATGTGCTAAATATTTTTTTCATGAACGCTAGCAAAACCCAGCAATGTTGAAACTCTTCACATTTATGGAAAATTGAATGGGGGATTCAAAAATGCAACAGAAGGTTATGGTTTGTTTAAACTACAGGAGTTACAAGACAAAATCAATCAATCATGTGCCATGCTGGAAAGCGTGGGCGGTCATGACTCGCCATTTCACTCAATCACCAGAGTCATGGATCAGCTCAGTGTTCCTGTCTCGACCATGCCATGTGGCCAGACCATCCAGGTATTTACTTCTCGGTCTTCCCCTTGGTCTGTTCCCTTCGATCTTGCCAGTTGTCACTAAGTTCTCCAATCATTTCTTTTCATAATATGTCAAAAAAGTTTTGACTTTCTACATCTAATTTCTCAATTTAAGATTTTCATTTGTCTCCTGTAGTACTTGGTCATTGGTTTTTCTATCCGTCCATGGTATTCTTTGCATTTTCCTCAGAAACCACATTTCTGCAGCCATCAGATGTTTTTCAGCTTGACTGCTCATTGTCCAAGTTTAACATCCATACAAAAGAACAGGCTCTATGTAGCACCTCAACACTCTTTTTCTCGTTTCAATTGACATCTCTTTATCTGGGTTGTCCTGGGACCTTGTGTCTGCTTTAGGCTGGGTTGTCCTGGGACCTTGTGTCTGCTTTAGGCTGGGTTGTCCTGGGACCTTGTGTCTGCTTTAGGCTAGGCTGACCTGGGACCTTGTGTCTGCTTTAGGATGGGCTGACCTGGGACCTTGTGTCTGCTTTAGGCTGGGTTGTCCTTATGTCTGCTTTAGGCTGGGTTGTCCTGGGTCCTTGTGTCTGCTTTAGGCTGGGTTGTCCTGGTCTGCTTTAGGCTGGGTTGTCCTTGTGTCTGCTTTAGGCTGGGCTGACTTGGGACCTTGTGTCTGCTTTAGTCTGGGTTGACCTGGGACCTTGTGTCTGCTTTAGGCTGGGTTGACCTGGGACCTTGTGTCTGCTTTAGGCTGGGCTGGCTTGGGACCTTGTGTCTGCTTTAGGCTGGGCTGACCTGGGACGTTGTGTCTGCTTTAGGCTGGGTTGACCTAGGACCTTGTGTCTGCTTTAGGCTGGGTTGTCCTGGGACCTTGTGTCTGCTTTAGAAGACTGGGTTGACCTGGGACCAAGCCATTTAAAAAAGAAATTCCCACATTGAGGAGGATGCAAGCTCATGACGACACTGGAAAGCGTGGGAGCCACTGTGACATCACAGCTCCCTGATTTCTTCTTCATCTTTCGTTCACTTGAAATTTGTCTATAACTGCAATGTTGTCTCTTGTAAGAATTTTTTTAAGTTCATTTAATGGTTCATATAGTTTATCTTCTACTGTTGTTTCTCTAGGCCAAAAGATTTGCCTAGATATGTTGTGTTTTGGGCAGTCTTGGAGTATGTGATCCGTGTCTGTGTCACCAATCCACATGTGAACATGGCTGATTTGCCAATCTTGTATTGTGTATACATGTGGTTGTGTAATCTACTGTGCCCTGTTCTGAGGTACAGAATAATTATTTGTTCTGGTCTGTCCACAAGGTGGTAGTAATCTTGTTCATGTTTTTGTGGTTTTCTAACTGGTTCCTTTCTTAGCTAATCAATCAGCTCTTATTTCGGGGTACTCCACAGTGAGGTGGTATCAACTGTATGGTGACCTTATGCTGGCTGCAAAGTTAAGAAAGGAGTGTCTATAGTACTGACAATTTTTCAGACAGGAGCATCTCAAGTGCTGATTTCATGTATAACAGAAATAATAAGGCATGTAAATAAATGTCTGTGACATGCAGTAATTGTTCATCTATTGACTGCACTTACTGTAGGTGTTCACCTGATTCTTAAAAGCCATACATCTGTCGATGGTGTTTCTCAAATACTTCAATTTACTCTCTCTATTGAGAGGATGTCCATTCAATGTAATACATGGGGCATCTACCTTCATGATTTGGTTATCCAGGGAATACCACACAACCGATGCCTTGTCTGGATTTAATACAAGAAAGAGAGAACCAAAAAAAAAAAAATAAGAATACTTAACTAGGGATCTGAATTTGTAAATTTATCAGAACTAGTTGAGTATTGTTTTTCTTTTTCTTTTCTTTTCTAAAGTATATGTTTTTGTTGATTTTTATTATTTATTCGTTGATGAAGAATTTAATAAAAACATTTCCTGTATCTCTGTGTGGTTTTCCTGTCATTGACCTTTCTTAGTCATATTGTGTGTTTATTTTGTATAGTCTTGGCACAAAAGGTTTGAAAGAGAAGGCAGCATTTAGCAGATGCTATTATATTGTATATATAAATTTAAAACTGTATTGAGGAGGAAACAACAATGTTAGAAAGCAAATGAGTTCCATGATGGGTCACAATAAAGTGGTGGTGTTTGTTTGATACATACATGCACATGCTGTATTTCACACTATCACATATCCCTCCACAATCAAAAATATTCCTGTGTCATTTACAGCCACAGATATCTGTACTTATGAAACTTGAGAGAAACTTCATGAGAGAGGAATTGATACTGAATGAGGGAGGAGTTTACCACATTGCCTTAACACCTACAGGTCATTCAGCAAGATTAACATTGCCTCAAGTGTGTACATGGTATTGGGTGAGTACCTGTTTATTTTGAACATCTGTTTTCTGATGTCCCAACCTAAACTTGTCATAATTTAGCCTGGCTGATGCCTATCTTTGCTTACCATCTCAACAGTGGACAGAGATGAGGTGCCGGTATTGTGTCACTTATTTGCATATAAATTTGGATCGACCTGCACATAGGTATTGCCATGGGATGTACGATTTTGCAGATACTATTCGTCATGGCCATGCAGGTTATCCTGGATGCAGCATCCGGCTATGCACATGGTCCGAAACTCAGCGAGGAACAGAACATTCTGCAGCTGAAGACCTTCATGGACGATACAACTATCATGACACAGAGGGAGAGGGATGCCCACAGCATCCTCCATAGACTACGAAATGATTCAATGGTGCAGGATGACCTTTAAGTTCAAGAAATTGAGAAGCCTGTCGATCATGAAGGGTAGAGTGGCGGAAATGAGGTTAATGATTGCTGGTCAAGCAATTCCCACAGTGATGGAGGAACCGGTAAAAATTCTCGGTTGTGTGTACGATTCAACCCTGGCAGGACGGGAACACGGTGGTAGAGATGCAAGAAGTGTAGGCGAACGGTCTGCGTACCATCAGTTGAAGCAGGCTGACAGGCAAATTCAAGAACTGGTGTCTCCAATTCATGCTTATTCCAAAACTCCTGGGTCCGCTGTTGATATATGATGTAGGCACAACACAGTGAAAACGATGGAAATGAAAATAAGCAAGTACACAAGGAAGTGGCTTGGAGCACCACCATGCCTCATGATGTGCGTTATTTGTTCCAGTTCTCTTATTTTTCACAATTTTTAGTGCTCTGGTAAATTAAAATTTACACACAGAAAGATTTTGCTTCTGCCAGTGTGAAACAAGGCACTAGAATCCACTTTTTAGAGTAGAAAACGAGTGTTTAGTAGTTTTTACAAATGGCAACGCCTTCTAGTTTGCGGCCTCGTAGACTTACATCAGATCAAGCAAGATTGTTGTTTGAAATGGTTTTAGACGATAGTGATTCCGATTTTAACGATTGTTGTTGAAGATTCTGATGATAGTGAGTAGTTTTTCGGCATGTCGTGATAGGGGAAACTACAATTACAGTAGAAGTTTGTCATCAACTGAGGTGTCTGGCAATGAATATCAGGATGTCAGAATTACTACTAAGCTCAAAGGAAAACAAAAAGTACAAAATAAGAATAAATCTGATGGTAACAACTTTTTAATTTCACAAACTTGTACATAATAATAAACATAAATGTGTATATATTAATTGTAAATCTGTTGAACAAATCTGCCAAATGTGTTCCTGATTTTCTAAATTGCGTGTGAAAAAGACATGCTTCAAAATATGCAGCAAAACTTCTTTTTGGATGGTTTTAAGGAGTAATTCTTATTGTTGTTTGTCCATCAAGAATGATAATGACCATTCATTTCATCCAGCGGGGTTGAAAGTATGGAGCCGTGAGTTCTGAGATGGCTGATAAGGCATATTTTGGCTCGAAATGTTCTTTGACAATGTGGACAAAGAATGCTTGACACTTCTGGCGGAGGAGTTCCTGCGGTGGTTTTTTGGTCCTGCCTTTTCTTCACAGCTCTTGCAGTCCTGGCTGCCTCACACGTGACTGCACGCCACGAATTTTGGTCTCTGGCTGCAGTCTCCCAGGTGTCATGATGAATTCCAAAAGCATTCAGTGAGATTTTCAGAGTGTCTTTAAAGCGTTTCCTCTGGCCACCTTGGGAGCATTTACCACAACGCAACTCGCCGTAAAAAATTCATTTAGGGAGCCTGTGATCTGGTATACGAGTCAAGTGACCATCCCAGCGAATCTGATTCTTCAATAGTAGAGTGTGGATACTGGGCATGGACGCTCTTTCTAGGACTTCAGTGTCTGGGATCTTGTCTTGCCATTTAATCTTCAGTAGCTTCCTTAGGCAGACTGTGTGGAAGTGGTTTAATGTCTTAGCGTGTCGCTGATAAACAGTCCAAGTTTCACAAGCATATAGCAGTGTGGATAATACAACTGCTTTGTAAACTTCTAGCTTTTTTCGCAGGATTATTCCAATTCTGTCCCATACATTCTTGTACAGTCTGCCAAAGGCCGCACTGGCCTTGGAGATTCTTGCATTCACTTCATCATCAATTGTGGCAGCTTGTCGCACAGTGCTGCCAAGATAGGTGAATTTGTCCACAACAAATGACCATTCTATGACCATTCACTTTGATATCCGGCACAGTGTGATTATTCCCTGAAGCTGGCTGGTACATAACTACAGTCTTCTCCAAGTTGATATTGAGCCCAATGTTGGCACATGCATGTTGAGAAAGCTGAAACATTATGTTACATGTCCGCCTCTGAGTTGGCATATAGAGCGCAATCATCAGCAAACAGAAGCTCTATGACGGTGTCGCTGTTAATTTTGGTTTTAGCTTTCAGCCTTCTGAGATTGAATAACTTTCCTTCCATGCAGTAGTTGATGTCTATTCCAATGTAGTTGTTCTCGAAGGCATTTGTCAGCATAGCTGAAAATATGAGGCTGAACTGTGTTGGTGCAAGGACACATCCTTGCTTCACTCCATTGGTGACAGGAAAGGGCTCAGACAGTTCATCATTTTCCTGTACTCATGTCTGCATACCATCATGAAATAGCCGCACTATTTGGACAAACTTTCGTGGACAGCCATATTTTGCCATAATCTTCCACAGTCCTTCTCTGCTGACTGTATCAAAAGACTTGGTAAGGTCAATGAAAGTGGAGAACATTTCGCAGTTCTGTTCCTGACATTTCTCTTGCAGCTGCCTTGCAGTGAAAATCATGTCAACAGTTCTATGTTCTTTTCTGAAGCCACATTGACTCTCAGGAAGAAGACCTTGCTTGCGATGGGCCGTGAGGCGATTGAGAAGAATTCTGGTGCGTATCTTCCCTGCAATTGAAAGCAAGGAGATGCCTCGGTGGTTGTCACAGGATTGGCGGTTTCCTTTATGTTTGTAAAGGTGGACTATTGATGCGTCCTTGGAATCTTGTGGCATGGTCTCATTCACCCATATGTTTGTAAAGACTAGGTGAAGCTGCTCTGTTAGGACAGGCCCACCTGCCTTGTATATCTCTGCTGGGATGGAGTCAGGACCAGGTGCCGTGCCACTGGAGAGTTGCTTGATGGCCATAGCTTCTGTTCTGGGATCTCCGTCCCAGAACAGGGTTTTACCTTTATTAATTGACCCTCATCCATGATGGTCGAGTCTGTGCCGGTCTAGCACAGCTGTGGTGGCCATCCACCGAGAACACTTTCCCACAGCGGCTGTGGGCCAAGAGCACCTTGATCCCATGGCGAATTAGGCCACATCATCCATTTTAGAGTGGCATCCAGCCCCTCATCTCCTCAATCTCCAGTCCCACAAATTCTGCGCAATTAGCACCTAGGTCACTACTACTTCCTCACTTCATTGCATAAGTGACTCCACTAACTGAATCAGGTTTATCAAAGAGAAGAGCAGTAAAAATAGACAAGGTTCAGTTCGAAGATCGGCTCTACATTAGCACAACGTCCTTGAGTACCGAGCGACACATTGCTCTCGGTCGGGTATGTAAATTCAACCATCGGTTATCCATCATCACTTGGGTCGGATAGGCCAATCCCTCATCAGACGTACCGGCCGCACATTATAACCACGATCGGGCACGCAGATTCACTCATTTGTACAGCCAAATAACCAGTCGGTCGGACAGACCTAATAAGCACGATCAGGCATGCCTATTCACTTATGCGGGCAGCATATATACTAGTAATGATATCAGAAATCCACCGGTAATTCCTATTTACCTCTATCAAAGAAATATAAGACATTTCTATATAAAGGTGGAATAGCACTGGTTGCCTAACTTAGCAAATCCTTACCTTCATATCCCAATGGAAATATACACCTTGAGTCCAGGAATTACACACTACTGATACGGCATAAGTTACAATCCTATTCTAGCTAAGCAAATGACACATTCCTGGCTAGCTCATGCTAATAACTCATCACTATTAAATGATTCTAACAACACAGATTAACTAATGTCAAAATTCCTTACAGCCCTGAGTATGTAATCATTAAACCAGATAGTTAACACATTTGCTTATATCAGCTAAAATAACATCAATTTTACACCGCTTAGCAGAAGTGACATTAACACGCCTGATGTTTACAAGCCCACAACATGTGTTCTCATCGCCCACGGCTGACCTACACATTAGCTAGCCGATCAATAGCAGCTAATTATAAATGCAGACAATCGACGGACAATTTATGTGCTCCGCGGAGACAATTATTTCAGTCTGCGATTAATCGTATTTCAACTGCCGGCGTTTTATTTACACACATCAGTTAACTAATAGGGTAGGAAGAAAATACCTTAGTTACTTGATCACCACATTCCTTGACTGCAGATGTCCCGCTTGGCTGACAGATGTAAAGACATCAATGTCTAGCAGTCTGTGAATCGCGACTGTCTCTGACATCTGAACGGCGACTGAGGTCCGATAGCCAAGTGCGCACTCACAATTGCCTCATCGGGCCTAGAGAATCCCATGGATCACGGAGAAATTCAAACCCCCGTGAACCCCGAGCAATTGTGGATCCAACGTGATAGCAAACCATGTATGCACTTTGCCGAGGATATTCTAGCATCTTCCAGAAGTCACCAGAACTACTTTGACTGGGGATTTCCCTAGTTATGGTCACAATTTCAAGGGAGACCAACCCGTTGTATCCCGACCAAAGGGAAATAATGCAGAGGACAGACTGAATCTAGTCGTTTCGTCACACTCACAATCAATGAAAGAGACAAGAGGACAAGGCTGGTCACGGCATTGGCAGACTGGGATGTCAGTATTATTCCCCCATCATGCATTAGTGAACCCACATGGTGACTTCAGAGATAGTGATAATGTGTTTCCCAGGAAGATTAACCCGGTCAACAAATGCCCGCAGAAGTCGTATGTGTTAGCTTAATGGCACCAGAATGCATCTCTGCTGTAAACAGGCTCAACGCAATCTCAGCCGAAAAAACTCTCCGGATGAACGCAGCAGAAGAAGAAGAAATTGTGTTTCACAATTCCCCATCATACCAAGTTGAGGGATTGAAATCAGCCACTGTTGATGTGAAACAGACCACTTACCGTTGATTTTGATGGTATGAGGCATCACCTATTCAGACAGCAATGACAAACTACTGAACTAACATTGCCTGTCACAAAGAGCCAACAATGCTAGGGTTGATTGTGGTGTCCTGTAAAGGACACGAAAATAACTTCACGATGCAGTAGTTGAGTGAAGCATTAAGTTTTCACCAGCATTTCCAAGCCATCTTGAAGTATAATCAGACATTTTAAAACTATTACGATACATTCTGAAACCTTGTCCTGTAGTGTGAACTAATCAATTAAATCAACATCATCAAGTGACAAACCAACTAGTGTGGATAATTAGGCTTCTCTAACTCACAGTATCTGCAAAAGTGTTATCAGAACAATGCGTGTTCTTTAATTCTTCCTTGCCATAATGAGAAACTGTCAAGAATATTTTCTTCCTGACTTCCTCTGTCTTTTCTTCGATTGATATTTCCACATGTTACAAGTCCTGGTAAATACCGGTTGTAAACACCTGGATGACTTGACCACGTGATAAATGGTGACAAGAATCCAGGCCTGATCAACAACTCTGGTGATCTTGTGAGATGGTGAACCGTGACAGCCCATGTTTATCTTCAGTTTATTATTGCCATTTCTTTTTTTCTTAAAAAAAATTGTTGTAATATATTCATATCAGTAGTTGTTCTTCTGTTACATTTACTTGAGAAAATAAAATGTTCTTTATTAATCTTAAGTAAATTGTCACAGATGAAGAGAATACAGAGGAAGGTAGAATTAATAATGGAGCTAAGAGCCAAGCTGACTAGTTATAATATAATGAACACACTGTAAATCAACGGAGGTCAAACAGATTTGAACTTTAGTATGAAGAAGTCAAGGCATGTACCAGGAAAGTGGTATGCAGTCCTTCTCTATGTATTCACTCTCCAAGGCAATACACTTCTCCTATCTCTTCTTCATCAATCTGATGCCCTGATTGTAGAACTCTTCACCATCTGAGTCAAAGTGACATGTTCATGTAGTAATAAAGTCCTGGTCATTTGAGAAATGACACCCACAAAACAGATTCTTCATGTTAGGAAACAGGAAGAAGTCATTGGAGCCAAGCTATCCACATACTTCCAAAGATTTTCTTTAGGAGCTACCAGAAGAAATCAAATGCAAAAGACATGGGATGCGTCCAGAAACATTTGTCTGTTTTTGGATAATGTGCCCAGCAGGGCAGGTATGGCATCATGCCACACCCACCACACTCACTGGACTTCTTCCTGTTTTCAAACATAAAGAGGCTATTTCATGGATATCTTTCTTTACATCCAAGGCTTGATGATTGAACTAGAGATATAGTTCTGGTCCCAGGCAGGCCAGTTCTACAATCAAGGCATCAGATTGGTGAAGAAGTGCATGACCTTGAGAATGATTAAAGTTCCCACCATTTTCCAGCCACATGCCCTGACTGCTTCATACAAAAGTGCAAAACTTCTCAACCACACCTTGTAGATTTAATGTTCTAGGAAGTGATGTTTTCTGTCTTGTTCTTGCTAGTTTAGATATTCTGGCATGCTAAACATGTATGTCTTCAGACTCATTTAGTAACATTTTAAACACACTGGTTTAGCATCCTTTGTCATTTCTGTTTCTCAGATGAGACCAAACCAGTCAATATTTCCTGCATTCATTAAAGGAGAAACAAAACCGGATGCTGATGTTTAAGTATGATGGTATATAATTTGCTTTTCTTACAAGTATAACAATGCTTGTTATATTACTAATTATCCATTGCTCGATGTGGAACTAAAATGCTAGCAAATTAGATTATTTGGCAGAACTATATAAAATAATTGTGATTGTATTTTTTCAAGAGTGCATCACCTTATATTATCAACATTCCAAAGTATGTCAGTACTGCTTTACCACTAAATCATTTGATTATGAATATAAAATATAATGTATGTGATGTATCATTTACTGTTAGCTCAACTCTGGAAGAACATATACTGTTGAGAAGCCGCGTATGTACGATGTTTGTAGAGCAACATTTTCCAATAGAAAGAGTCTAACCATTAATAAGAGTATGCATACTGGAGAGAAACAATACAAATGTGATATTTGTGGGGATTTATTTGCTAATATTGATAATATAATACAACATAAGATAATACATACTGGTGAAAAGCTTCACAACTGTGAAGTGTGCAGAGTATCATTTACTTTTGTTTCAAATCTTCCAAAACACAAAATACAACATACTGGAGAGAAGCTTTACAAATGTGATGATTGTGGAGCTTCATTAGCCAATAGTTGTTGTATAATACAACATTTAATGAAACATACTGGAGAGAAGCTGTACAAATGTAATACATGTGAGGCTTCATTTGCTTATAATAGGGAACTAATACGACATAAGAGAATACATACTGGAGAGAAGCCTTACAAATGTGATATGTGCGGAGCATCATTTACCATTAGTTCAGCTATAGCACGACACATTACAAGACATACTGGTGAGAAGCCTTACAGATGTGATGTGTGTGGAGCATCATTAACTAGTCCTTCACATCTAAAAATACACATTAGAACACATACTGGTGAGAAGCCATTCAAATGTGATGTGTGTGGAGCATCATTTATTAGTCATTCACATATAAAACGGCACATTAGAACACATACTGGTGAGAAGCCTTACAAATGTGATGTGTGTGGAGCATCATTTAGTGATAGATCAAGTCTAAAACAACACAAAAGAACACGTACTGGTGAGAAGCCTTACATATGTGATGTGTGTGGAGCATCATTTACTAGTCATTCATATCTAAAAATACACATTAGAACACATACTGGTGAGAAGCCTTACATATGTGATGTGTGTGGAGCATCATTTATTAGTCATTCACATATAAAACGGCACATTAGAACACATACTGGTGAGAAGCCTTACATATGTGATGTGTGTGGAGCATCATTTACTAGTCATTCATATCTAAAAATACACATTAGAACACATACTGGTGAGAAGCCTTACAAATGTGATGTGTGTGGAGCATCATTTAGTGATAGATCAAGTCTAAAACAACACAAAAGAACACATACTGGTGAGAAGCCTTACAAATGTGATGTGTGTGGAGCATCATTTACTAGTATTCAATCTAAAACAACACAATTAGAACACATACTGGTGAGAAGCCTTACATATGTGATGTGTGTGGAGCATCATTTACTAGTATTCATATCTAAAAATACACATTAGAACACATACTGGTGAGAAGCCATTCAAATGTGATGTGTGTGGAGCATCATTTACTAGATAGTCAAGTCTAAAACAACACAATTAGAAACATACTGGTGAGAAGCCATTACATATGTGATGTGTGTGGAGCATCATTTACTGTAGATCAACTCTAGAACGACACAAAAGAACACATATGGTGAGAAGCCTTCCATATGTGATGTGTGTGGAGCATCATTTACTAGTCGATTCACATCTAAACAATACACATTAGAACACATACTGGTGAGAAGCCATTAAATGTGATGTGTGTGGAGCATCATTTACTGAGTAGATCAAATCTAGAAACGACACAAAAGAACACATACTGGTGAGAAGCCTTACATATGTGATGTGTGTGGAGCATCACTTACTAGTCAGTCACATCTAAAAATACACATTAGAACACATACTGGTGAGAAGCCATTCAAATGTGATGTGTGTGGAGCATCATTTACTGATAGATCACATCTAGAACGACACAAAAGAACACATACTGGTGAGAAGCCTTACATATGTGATGTGTGTGGAGCATCATTTTCTAGTCAGTCATATCTAAAAATACACATTAGAACACATACTGGTGAGAAGCCATTCAAATGTGATGTGTGTGGAGCATCATTTACTGTTAGATCAAGTCTAGAACCACACAAACGAACACATACTGGTGAGAAGCCATTCAAATGTGATGTGTGTGGAGCATCATTTACTGTTAGATCAAGTCTAGAACCACACAAACGAACACATACTGGTGAGAAGCCTTACATATGTGATGTGTGTGGAGCATCATTTACTAGTCATTCACATCTAAAAATACACATTAGAACACATACTAGTGAGAAGCCATTCAAATGTGATGTGTGGAGCATCATTTAGTGATAGATCAAGTCTAAAACAACACAAAAGAACACATACTGGTGAGAAGCCTTACATATGTGATGTGTGTGGAGCATCATTTACTGTTAGATCAAGTCTAGAACGACACAAAAGAACACATACTGGTGAGAAGCCTTACATATGTGATGTGTGTGGAGCATCATTTACTAGTCATTCACATCTAAAAATACACATTAGAACATATACTGGTGAGAAGCCATTCAAATGTGATGTGTGTGGAGCATCATTTACTGATAGATTAAATCTAGAACGACACAAAAGAACACATACTGGTGAGAAGCCTTACATATGTGATGTGTGTGGAGCATCACTTACTAGTCAGTCATATCTAAAAATACACATTAGAGCATATACTGGTGAGAAGCCATTCAAATGTGATGTGTGTGGAGCATCATTCACTGATAGATCAAATCTAGAACGACACAAAAGAACACATACTGGTGAGAAGCCTTACATATGTGATGTGTGTGGAGCATCATTTACTAGTCAGTCATAATCTAAAAATACACATTAGAACACATACTGGTGAGAAGCCATTCAAATGTGATGTGTGTGGAGCATCATTTACTGTTACCCCTCTGCTGTGTGTCCACCGTGACGAGGTAGAGGGGCTTGTGCGTCCCAATGACCCCAAGAGCTATGCCGACGGTAGCACAGCTACTGGTAGGGCCACCCATGTCGGACAGGTCAAGGGAGAGGGACCAGACGAAGAGACACACAAACCTGCTGCCTTGTAGGTAGACTGGGGACAGTCAAAGGCTAGGGAAAGCACCCCAAATACATGCTTGTCGAAATCGGATGTACTGAGCCACAGGCTTGACAAAGCAGTGCAACGTGAAACCTGCTGCCTTGTAGGTAGACTGGGGACAGTCAAAGGCTAGGGAAAGCATCCCGAATAAATGCTTGTCGAAATCGGATGTACTGAGCCACAGGCTTGACAAAGCAGTGCAACGTAACTTAATTCATGATGTCACAAATCAAAATTAATCGTTATGGTGCTAATCCCGTGAAGTCCCATCAGGCGGTGATAGTGCCGGGCCCCCTGCCTCGAGGGGGTCCACCCATGACTACTGGTGGTCACCTTCCCCTGTGCTGTGGAGTCAAGGCACAGAGGAGTAGGTTAAGAGCTATTGACCAAATACCCCGGACACTCAACATACTACAGTGGAATGCCGAAGGAGTTTACAAGAAGAAAGACTCCCTAACACAGCGTCTTCATAAAGATAGAATAGATGTGGCATGCATTCAAGAGACACACCTCAACGCCAATCACAAATTCTCAGTCAGAGGATATCAGGCCACACGTTTCGACCGCGAAGGACACAAAGGAGGAGTTCTAATACTTACACGAAATACAATACCTTGCAGCGAAGTATCTGTGATCTCTGACAACCAAACGGAAATTATAGGTGTTGATATAATGATAAAGGACGTGAAAATAAGAATCTACAATCTGTATAGCCCAGCAGATAAGGACCTTACACTCTCAAACATGAAAATAACTGACACAAACTGCATTATTGTCGGAGACTTTAATAGCCGTTCAGAAAGATGGGGATACCCAGATACTGACAAAAGAGGAGATGAATTGGAGGACTGGGAAATAGACTCAAATCTCCATCTACTCAACAAAGCAGATGACACACCGAGCTTCTACTCCAGAAGATGGCTTACCACTTCTACTCCAGACTTAGCTTTCTGCACAGGAGACATCCTCCACAAAATCGATCGCCATGTGCTGGACCAATTAGCAGGTAGTGACCACAGACCAATCAAGCTTGAAATGAATATGGAGTATGTTCCACAGGAGCAAAAGCCCTTGCCCCGCTGGAATTACAAACGAGCAGATTGGGACAGATTTGCCATACTAACAGACAAATATTGTGAAAACATAAATACACGATATGGCAACATAAAGCAAATGGTGGAAAGTCTAAACAGAGCGATAATACAGGCAGCCACTGAGTCCATTCCAAGAGGAGCGAGGAAAAATTACAAACCATACTGGACTGAAGAACTACAAAGTTTGGAGGACAAAGTTGAAGATGCCAGGAAGACAGCAGAGAGAGAACAAACAATTGAAGCAAACATCTCTCTCAAAGCCATCTCAGCAAAATATAAAAGAACAGTAAATCAAACAACAAGAGATTGTTGGAGGGAAAAAACAGAAAACCTGAATTTTGACAGGGATGGAAACAAACTATGGAAACTAGTGAAAGCCATGAACAATGAAGGACCTAGAAACAAACAAATAACAATTAAACAAGGAAATGCCTTGCTTACAGGAAAAAAGGCTGCAAATGCACTAATGGAACACTATGCAAATGCAAACCACATTGATATTACAACCGAACAGAAGAAAGCAATCAAAGACAAACAGATACATCATAGAAATACAGAGACAGCAGCAGAATATATGATGGCAAATCTAACAATGGAAGAAATGGAACATGCAATGAATACCCTAAAAAAGAAGAAATCACCAGGAAAGGATGGAATCACAAATGAAATGCTAATAGGACTAGGCACCAAGGCAAAGAAGAAACTACTAGCAGTCCTAAATAACAGCTGGAAGAGAGGAATAGTCCCACAGGCATGGAAGGAAGCTATACTAAGTACCAGTCCCAAAGAAAGGAAAAGACCTGGAAGAACCAAATGGCTATCGACCTATCAGTCTACTTAGCTGTGTAGGAAAATTAATGGAACGCATTATCAATGGCAGGCTAACATGGCATCTGGAAGAAAACAAACTCTTAACACCACACCAAGCAGGATTCAGAAAATACAGATCCACTGAAGATCAAATAACCTATATAGCTCAGGAAATAGAGGATGCCTTCCAAGAGAAAAAGCACACACTAGCAGTCTGGATGATTTAGAAAAAGCATTTGATAAAGTATGGAAGGAAGGACTGAAAGTAAAACTGCAAAACATGCATGTTTGTGGAAAAATGTATAAATGGATCAGCCACTACCTTGAGAACAGAACTGCCAGGACAAAAGTACAAGGACAAACAAGCAAAATGATGCTGCTGGAGCAAGGTGTCCCCCAAGGAGGAGTTCTTTCACCAACATTATTCCTAGCATATATAAATGACATCACAGAAAATTTTCCAGCCAGAGTACACACATCCTCCTTTGCAGATGACCTAGCCATATGGACATCTGAAGAATATATTAGTACAGCTAACAGCAGAATACAGCAAGCCTTATTAGCGCTAGAGGACTGGTCAAAATCATGGCTAGTGAAGATAAGTGAGGAGAAAACAACATGCACAGTGTTCTCCCTCTCAAATAAAACTCAGCAACCTAAGCTGGTATTGAATGGAAAAATATTGCGCCATGAAGAAAATCCAAACTATCTAGGAGTCACCTTTGATCGTCGCCTGACATGGAAGACACAGGTTGAGAAAAATCGAACAAGAGCAAGGCAGAGAATGGCAATCATGAAAAAGCTTGCTGGTACAACGTGGGGAGCAGATGAGAAAGTTCTCAAGAAGTTATATACTGGACGGGTGAGGCCAGTACTGGAATATGGCATTGCAGCTTGGGCAACAGCAGCTAAGTCAAACTTTAACAAAATAAGTAGAGTCCAAAACCAAGGAATGCGAATCATAACTGGAAGCCTGAAGACAACGCCTATTAATGAACTAGAAAAGATCACTTGTTTACAACCAATGCAGGATAGAAGAGATAGCAGAGCCCAGCAACAAGCAGAAAAATTTAGAAGATTGACAGACCACCCTATGTACAACAGATTTAATGGTTTTGGAAAGGGAAGACTGAAGCGTAGCAACTTTGTAGAAACTGCAAAACGAAGGATTAGGGCAGATCCTATACTTAACATATCAACAGTCAAGCCCATACACAATGCACACAACTTCCCAGCTTGGAGACAGCAGCAACTGCCTGAGATGATAGAAAACATTCCTGGTATTGAGAAAAAGAACACTCAGCATGAAACCGAAAGAAGAGAAATAACCCTAAACTACATAAAAGAACATTACCCAAGCAGGAATTGGACCCATGCATATACAGATGGATCAGCCAAAAATTCAATAGAGAATGGAGGAGGAGGAATTCTCCTAAATTTAAAAAATGGAGTGAAAAAAACACATTCAATGGCAACTGGAAAATTTTCAAGTAACTTCAAAGCGGAGGTAGAGGCTTTGAAAACTGCAGCAGAAATGCTCCTGATGGAGGAAAATAAAGAGAAGCAAATAGCTATCTTCACAGATGCAAAGTCAGCTGTCTCAATACTCAAGAGCAATAACAGCACAGAACTAACTGACCTAAGAGCAGCACTCCATGGTCTATGCCAGAAATCCAAAAAAGTTGTAATACAGTGGATCCCATCACATTGCAGTATACCTGGAAACGAAGAGGCTGACAGACTGGCAAAAGAGGGCGGACGACTACCACAGCCTGACATAGACATAACCTATAATGAGGCAAAGAGGTTGATAAAAAGCACTTATAGAACCAAATGGGAATCTGAGCATCCAGGCCATCAGAAGGATGATGCATATTACAAACTCGACCGAAGAGAACAAGTAGCAATCTTCAGACTCCGCACAGGACATAACAGGCTGAAATACCACTTGTTCAATAAACTAAAGATAGGAGATACTGATGAATGTAATTGTAGAACTGGAAAAATGACAGCAAAACATTTGCTGCAGGATTGCCCAACGTATGCAGAACAGAGAAAGATATTTTGGCCCACACCTGCTTCATTTGAGGACAAGCTCTATGGAGATATCAACAAGCTCAAGTTGACCGCAGCTTACTTTAACTACATACAGGTTGACATTTAAAGGTGCATGAAGACCCAGAGGCATGAAATGGAATATTGCTTGGATAGCAAATCCATTATGTGGAAAGTCCAAATCGAAAGCTCGCTGTGTGGGCTTCATAAAAGGTGGAAAAGTGTCCTAGTGGCACGAAATGGAATATTGCTTGGATAGCAAATCCATTACGTGGAAAGTCCTGAATCAAAAGCCCATTGTGTAGGCTTCATAAAAGGTGGAAAAGTGTCCTAGTGGCATGAAATGGAATATTGCTTGGATAGCAAATCCATTACGTGGAAAGTCCGAATCGAAAGCTCACTGTGTGGATGTCATCTGCAGACTGCATACTTCTGGTTTCCGGAAGAACAGCCTATGGTGAACGGAAGGCCCAATATACGGAAGTGAGGCTAAGCAGCCATGTGCAGGACGTGACGATTCCTTGGGTGAGCCCAGTACCAGAGCGCTATGTATCGGCTCTGCAAGTATGGAAGCCTCCTTGGATGGCGGGGAATGCCCATGGTCTGCCCCTGCCTTCCCTTGAGGGCTGACCAGGATCTTTGGCTGTTCTATATGGACCAGCTGGGATGGGGGATAACACCACAACAGTGAGAGTCAAACGTCCTAAGAAACCCCCGTGAAGGTTAACCCGGTCAACAAATGTCCGCAGAAGTCGGATGTGTCGGCCTAACGGCGCAAGAACGCAGCTCTGCTGTAAACAGGCACAACGCAATCACATCCGAAAAAAAAACTCCGGATGAACGAAGAAGAAGAAGAATTTACTGTTAGATCAAGTCTAGAACCACACAAACGAACACATACTGGTGAGAAGCCTTACATATGTGATGTGTGTGGAGCATCACTTACTAGTCAGTCATATCTAAAAATGAAGCTATGCACATTATTCTTGGATGTACAAGAGATACAGCATGCAGGAAATGCGCTACCTTCTTAATTTTCCAACCATTGAAGACAGAATACAAATTTGCAGAGCACTTGCCTACCTCAGTGTTAACACAAACACACAACACCCACTGCATAGTGAAATTACGAAAGTGAAGGGCAGCAGGCTACTGTGGAGGGCGGACGGGCCAAGGACCAAGCTGACATTCTTAATGCTCTATGAGAAGTAAAACTTTTTGAGAGAACTGAGTGATGACTGTGAATCTACAACCATGGTCAGACTGCGAGAACAGCAAATTAAAAGAGGTGTGGCCAAACAAGAACACTACGCAGAAAGCTAAAGATTGATAAACCAACACAGAACTGGTGTCATTAGCCGCTATACGCTGCTGGATTTGCTGAGGAGGGGTCCGAGAACTTATGGACTGAATGGTTCGATGTGCAATGAGGATGATCTGTCGACTAATTAACTAACTAACATTCATCAAGTAAGCAAAGAAAAAATGGATGACTGAAGAAATCTTAAAGTTGATGGACAAAAGAAATCTGAGTAAAAATGACAACAAAGAACAATAAGCATTAAAACACATGAAAATTAATCAATATTACATGACTCATTGAGGCAATGTTTAACATGGGCATTATAAATACCTAAGGAAGGTGTTACGTGCCATATATATGGGAATGTTTTTTGGCTAGTTGTCTTTGAAATAATTATTGTCTTTTTTGTTGTTTATGGGGACATGAAGTCTGTACTGAGGTAGTGTTCAAACAGGTTGCGAATGTATGTATAATGATTGGTGGTGTCTTTGATTTCTTGTGGAAGAATATTTCACAACTGAGCGGCAGAGTATACTGAGCTTGTTTTATATAAGTCTATCCTAGGTTTAGGGAAATGGAGTATATTTAGACCTTCGCTATGTCTTGCGTTATATTTAAACAATGGCCAAAGGTAGCTTGGAGCATTTTGAAATAGGATTTTTTAAATTCGTTTAGCCTTATTAAATAGTAGACGTTTGTGGAGTGGCAGTAACTGAAGATGTTTATGTAGGTTAGAATTGTCGGTAAGCTTTTCACCATTAATTAAACACACTGCCCTTTTCTGGAGCGAATGAAAGCGTTTTGTTTTTGATTTGGAGCATCCATCCCAGATTGTGGAGCAATAATCAATATGTGTTTGTATATGGGAAGTATAGAATATCTTTCTTGTGTTTTCATCAAGGACATTTTTAATTTTGGCAAGTTGATATACTTTTTGGCTATTTGTTTAACGAGAGCGTGAACATGGGAGTTAAAGGTTAGATTTTGATCAACAGTGAAACCCAGTGCCTTGTGCTCGGTTACAGTTTCTACAGGCATGCTACCAATGTGCAGCTGAAGAGTTCTCTGTGAGTTTAGACTGTGAAGTCTTTGCCTTGTTGCTATTAACATAGATTTTATTTTAGAAAAGTTAATTTGCATGCGGTTTGCATGACTCCAGTTAACTACACAATTTATATCCTGTTGCAAGGATGATTCTAGCATATTACAATCAATAGCATTTGTATATATTGTGCAGTCGTCTGCAAACAGATTGCAGGATGACGAAAAGTGTAAGGGAAGATCATTTATATAAATGGCAAATAACAGAGGACCAAGTATAGACCCCTGAGGTAAGCCAGTATTGATGGTAATGGCTTGGGATAGAAATTTATTGTGTGATACTACTTGTTTTCTGTCTAATAAAAATGATTTTATTAATGTCACTATATTAAAGCTTACTTTTATTGTTTCTAGTTTTTTTAATTAGAATAATATGATCTATAATATCAAATGCTTTTCTAAAGTCTATAAACACCGCACCACATAGAGTATTGTTGTTAATATTTTGGTGCCAGTTTTGATGCAAGAGTAAATACAGGGTATCTGAAATCAAAAACAGGAAAGTTATTATTGGAGGAAGGTGGTATAATGAAGAGGTGGAATGAGTATATGAGATAATATTATTGGAGGAAGGTGGTATAATGAAGAGGTGGAATTAGTATATAAGATACTTATATGATGGAGAAAGGGAATGAATTAACAGAAGAAAGTAACTCAGAAGGTTCACCTATTCTAAGAGAAGAAGTCGCTGAAGCTGTCAAACATATGAAGAACGGAAAAACAACTGGGCCAGATGGAATCACAATAGAAGAATTAGAAGTACTGGGAGAATTTGGAGTAGATATATTAACCAAAATGTTGAATGATATTTACAGCAGTGGATATTTACCCAGTGATATGCTGAAATCTGTATTTATAGCTATACCAAATAGACCGGGAGCAATTGAATGTGAAGATCTTTACACAATTAACCTCATAAACCATGTCACTAATTTTCTACTCAGAATTATAATGAGAAGAACGTGAAATAAAATAGAAATGGAAATTGGTGAAGAACAGTATGGATTTGTGGAAGTAAAGGGCACACACATTATAATATATACATTACAAACACTAATAGAAAGATCAATAGAGACACAGAAAGACATATTTGTGCTTCCTAGATACCAAGGCATTTGATAAAGTAAGACATGATGAACTGATTACAATGTTAGAAGATGTCAACATTGATGGGAAAGATCACAGAATAATAAAGAATGTTTACTGGAACCAAGCAGCAGCAATTAAACTGGGAAATAAAGAGAATAATTATGAACAAATAAAGCTATTAATATGACAGGGATGTGTTTTGTCACTGGATCTCTTCTGCCTCTATAGCGAAGTAATAATGATAGAGATCAAAGAGAAGTCAGAAATACTAATCAGAGTTTATAATATAAACAATATTCGCTATACAGATGACATAGTATTGGTGGCTGATAACGTAAAAGATCTACAGCAATTGTTGGACATTGTAGTAACAGAGAGTGCAATGAAAGGATTCTGCTTGAATATCAATAAATCAGTAACAATGATATCAAACACAAATGTGGCACCAAAACGTGAAATTGAAATAGAAGGGACCATTCTTAACTAAGTGGATAAATTAAGTACCTAGCGGCATTTATAACATCAGATGGAAGGTGCACAACAGAGATTAAGAACAAAATAATCATCATCATCATCATCATCATCCAGTACCTTGCCGGCTGGCTTGGGCGATCATGCCTCTTTACATATTACAATCTCCGACATCATGGATAAGTTTGTGTGTTGACTCCCTTCCATGCCATGACGCAAGACTGTAAAACATCTTCTCACACTGTCTTCCTCTACCTGTCTTTCTGCAAATCTTTCTGGTTGTCACATGTTCCAGATTGTGTCTTCTTATAACATGGCTAAAGAACGATGATTGTCTCTTTCTGATGTTTGTGATCAGTTGTCTTTGCAACTCATCTTCCCGTAAAACATCCTGATTGCTTATTTTGGCTGTCGAATTAATTTTTAGCATTCTATAAAACCACATATCCAAGGATCTATCTGCCTGTTTACTAATTGTCCAGGATTCGCAGCCGTATGTTAAAACTGGTTCTATGTAACATGCAAGAGCTCTTTTTCTAACTCTCAAGGACAGTGACTTATTGCACAAAACATTCTTTAAAGAACAGAATAGGGCAAGCAAAAGCTGCATTTGAGAAAATGAAAAGTATTTATGCAGTAAGTACTATCATTGAATGTAAGAAAGAGAGTTAAAAGTTTGTTGTCACAGTCAGCACCAGCATTTTTTTGCTGTTGTGATCGCATGGCAAGTTTATGTTCAGTAGTTTGCCATTGCTTTCTGAATGACTGGCACCCATACTATTTCGTAAAAAACAATGCAAGGCGGTCTGCTGCGAAATTGCCCTCAGCTGTGTTTAACGCGGGTATGCGAGATTACAGACTCAGTCCATAAGCCCTTCACCACGGAGCTGACAAGAAAGAGAGTGCTGGAGTGATATATAGAACCTGTTTTGCTGTATGGCAGTGAATCTCGGAATAGAACCTGTTTTGCTGTATGGCAGTGAATCTCAGAATAGAACCTGTTTTGCTGTATGGCAGTGAATCTCGGAATAGAACCTGTTTTGCTGTATGGCAGTGAATCTCGGAATAGAACCTGTTTTGCTGTATGGCATGGGAGTCTCTGTGACGAAGTGGTCAAGCCGTTTGACTCATGCTCTGAAGGTTGTGGGTTTGATTCCAGGCCGCGTTCTTCGGTTTACGAGTTAAATGTTTTGGAGACTCCTGTGGGTCATTGCTAAAAGCTACGGAGTTCGTGCTTTGTGCGACGCTTTTCGTGCTGCGGAAAGAGACCGAGCCATATGGGATAAAACCCGGTGCAATAAAGTCAAACCTGTCAACTTTTAAGCGACTTTTTAATGCTGTATGGCAGCAAATCATGGAATAGAACCTGTTTTGCTGTATGACAGTGAATCTTGGAATAGAACCTGTTTGGCAGTGAATCTTGGAATAGAACCTGTTTTGCTGTATGGCGGTAAATCTTGGAATGTAAATGAATAAATTAGGAAGAACTTTGAGGCAACAGAGATGTTGTTCCTGAGATGAATGTTGCAAATGTCTTTGTCTACTAGAGTAAATAACAACGATTGCTTGAAAGAGGTTAATGAAATCAGAACATTATTTACAGCACTAAGAAAGAGACAAACAGCTTTCTTTTGTCATTTGATGAGAAGAGAGACATTGGAGAACATCGTGACAACTGGAAAGATCAAGGGGAAGAGAAATAGGCCGAACAAGAGAAAGGATGCTGGATGGATTGAGATGGTGCCATGGATGAATATCCACAGAGTTGATCCAGAACACCAAAGACCAAGATCTGTGGAGAGACATGAATGACTACGCAAGCTGGCAGGGCTCTTGATGATGACATTTGTGGGGCTTCATTTGCTTATAATAGACATCTAATACAACATAAGAGCTGGTCGAGGGGTTAGCATCTTTCTCTGTAACCCCGAATACTTTCGTGATTTACATGAGCGCATGAGAATTGGAAGCAGTTCGAGTCACGCCGATGACTTATGAGAGTATTGAGCCGGTCACTCAGAAAGTCGTGGCAAGCTGATGAGCGTAATTCAGCCTAGGAATCAACATACAGCTGAAAGATGCTGATGTTGACCACAATATCCTGAAACAGGATGGGGGGGAATACAGCATAAGAGAATACATGGAGGATCACCACACATGTGTGATATTTGTGGGGCATCATCTACAGTTGTTCAAATCTAGAAAGACACAAAACAGATGGAACAGTTATCCAAGACATCATGACAACCATCCATACCATGATCTTCACAGAAAGAACCAGTAATAATCTTCAGACTCCACATGGTCTACACTTGACTCAGGTATCACATCTTCAACACTTAAATATTGCTGTTATGGATCAGTGTCCATGTGACACAGACATAATGACCGCTGACCATAACCCACAGAACTGCCCTGTGTATCGGTGCCATCAAGAATACATTTGGCCAACACTAACAACATGTCAGGACACAATCTATGGCAGCAAGGTGGTCTTGCATTGATCTGTAATGCTGATTGATATCTTTTGTAATAGTTTGTGAAAACTTGAATGGGCAGGTGTGGGTACGAGGCACAGACACTTCTCTCTTACAAAGACTTCAAATCTCTCTCTGAGTGATGCTAGAATGTGAGGCAACAAATGAACACATCTTTTAGCTTCAGGAGTACCACTAGTGGACACACATTGCACATGTGGATTGGCAGATCACATACAACAAGGTAGCCCTGATTGAAACATATCTAGGCAAAGCTTCTAGATTGCCAACTCATCTCATCTCATCATGTTCCTCTTGTACCTTGCGGTGTCGAGGTGAAGTATAAACAGCGGGAGAGTGCCTGCTTATGGACTCTATTATTCCCTGCGTCCATCGTTTACATGGTTGGCCTCTTCCTCTGCTTCCCTCTGGTCTGCCAACAGTGGAAGATAAACTGGGTCACTGAGTAAACTAAACAAAGACTGAAGTGTATACAAGCAACAACATTGCAGATATAGGCAATAAATTTCAAGAAAACAGAAGAGAGAAAAATTGCTTATGATGGAAAAGGGAGATGTTATGAAGACAAATGAATGAATGCCAGTTAAAGATGCAATAACAGAGGAAGCAACATATTTGAAGATGTTTAAGTTTGGATTTAAGTGTGGTTCCAGCAAGGAGAAACAGGAGAAGAATCCTGTGTTTTACTGGAGCAATCAGCATCTACATCTTATGACATTTGCTGAGGCAGATGAAGCATCTGTTAGTTAACCTAGAATGTTGTGATGCCAATTTTTAAAATCAAGAACCAAGTATGGAAGCTCTGCGACTTACATTACATATGTCAATTACGAGGCTGGTTAAATGTCAGGTTAAATGGTTTGGCCATACGACTAAGCTACAAACTGACAGTATACCACAACAAGCAATGATGTACAGATCAAATAGAACCAGAAGAGGCCAACCGTGTAAGTGATGGACAGAGGGAATAACAGAGTCCGTGGGAATCTTGATATATATATATAGCCCATAAATGGGCACTCCCTCGCTGTTTATGCTTCACTTCGACACCGCAAGGTACAAGAGGAACAAGATGAGATGATGATGAGAATGAAGCAAGTATATATAGCTATGTTTCAACAGCTCTCCTGCTGTCTTCATCAGTCTCTACCAAACATGCATAAATATAAATCTGAAACATGTCAGACATATTCAGGCTAACATTCATGTTGATATTCAGGAATTTAAGATGAAGACCTTGTGTTGCATAGTAAAATCTCAAATCCTTATTGTAAATATCTGAGCGATTCTAATGGGTTGTTTGCCTCTACATTACCTCAGTTCTCACACAATGTCATATTGATGATAATTCTTGTGAAATTCATTAGAGACATTCGCTAGAATGTACGTTTTATTGGTATTTTGAACAAGACATTTAATTAGTAATATTATTACAGATGTCTATTGTCTTGAATTCACTTTCATGTATTTTGTCTTAACTTTGCAAACACAGCATTAAAGAAATGAAATAAATGATTTAATGTGTAATGTTTATTTTGGGTATTGTTTATAGATATTTTCTTCAACCAGTATGAAGGAGGACACTCGAAACATGTAGGATATGTTTTAGTTGTCTTGTGGTGTCTATTTTTGCAACTTTTAAAAATAGATTTTATGCAGTCTACCATAGTTTCATAATTCTTCAACCTATCAAATCTCTGGAAGAGTGGAGATGTGGTTTTATAGTAGAATGCTGAAAATTGCTTGGACAGCCAAAATGAGTAATCTGGACATTTCAAAGAAGGCTAAGTCACAAAGGCAACTTGTCACAAACATCAGAAAGAGGCAGCCATTATTTTGGCCACATCATGAGAAGACAAAAACTGGAAAATGTTGTGACATCCAGAAAGATTTATGGAAAGATAGAGGAAGACAGCAAGAGAACATTCTTAACAGTCTTGTGTCATGGCATGGAAGAGAGTCAACACACAAATTGATGTATGTTGTTGGAGATTGCAAGAAGTTGAGAAGCATGATCGCCCACTGTGACAGAACTTGTGGGGTTGGCGTACGAATTGCCACAATGGTATCATATATCTATCTTGGTCTTAATCAACTGTTATTCTTGCTGACGCCTCGGGACTCAAGAAATACCGCTTCTCAACATGGCATTCACTCAAAGCTGTTTCTTCAACAAGGACCAGGTCACTAGTATTCACTATTTTAATTAACTCAATTTAACCCACATTACAAACAACACATGAATTCATACAATAAATATAGGGCTATCAGAAGATTGGACAAATGGAAATGGAAGGAGCACAGAATGTTCACTGCAGTTTCATCATATCCAGGCACTTCAGTGTATATGTCTGTCTGGTCAGTGACATACACTTCACCTGGTTGCATGATGCTCTTCTCAGGACTCCCCTAGATCACAGACTGGTTCTGCACTAGACGGTTGATTCATCTCCTTGCTTGAGTTCTGGCTTAATTCCTCCAGTTACTATGCTGGACACTGGTTAGACCTTCTATCTTGCACCTTCAGTAATTAAACACAGTTGTACCACCATAGTTGCTCACTATCACTGTCGTATCGTTTCATAAAATAGTCAATGTGCTATTTCTTCGGAAACTGGAATACTGTTCCTTGGTGGATATCTAATTAGCATCAAACAATATTCTTCATGTAGGCTGGAGGGGTTTATGATCATGTTCTTTGAGGTTTATGATTATGTACATAGATTTTCCAGTTCTTTACCTGTAGAGCAGACTGCCTTGCTTTGGTTTTTTGATAAAGTGCTATGAGTGCCAGGCTTTCAGAAAGCAATGGCAAACTAGTGAACATAAACTTGATAAGAGATCACAAACAGCCTTAATGCTGGGGTTGACTGTGATGTCCTGTAAAGGATATGCAACAACTTTTTACCTATAAAGCTGTGGTAGCAAAGTGGCATGTGCTGGTCTGGAGTTGGCATTCCTTTTGAGGCCTGATTTGTTTCATGCCATGTGACTCTGGTGTTAACTCTGCTTATAAAAGAGGCTACAAGATCTGTTCTGGGGAGTAATATGGTCGATGTGACGCTGGCCTCATCATTAGAGTGCTGTGTGGTCAAGTAAATATGCACTGTGTCCCCGTGATGACATGGGAATGAGGCTGTTACCCATGTTAACTGTTTCCTTCTAAGCTCTCTTCCGCCCTTTAGCTGACATTGGGGCACAGGCCATGAACCATTTCATGCCAAGCCTATCTCTTGTTGGAACACAGGCCATGAACCATTTCATGCCAAGCCTATCTCTTGTTGGAACACAGGCCATGAACCATTTCATGCCAAGCCTATCTCTTGTTGGAACACAGGCCATGAACCATTTCATGCCAAGCCTATCTCTTGTTGGAACACAGGCCATGAACCATTTCATGCCAAGCCTATCTCTTGTTGGAACACAGGCCATGAACCATTTCATGCCAAGCCTATCTCTTGTTGGAACACAGGCCATGAACCATTTCATGCCAAGCCTATCTCTTGTTGGAACACAGGCCATGAACCATTTCATGCCAAGCCTATCTCTTGTTGGAACACAGGCCATGAACCATTTCATGCCAAGCCTATCTCTTGTTGGAACACAGGCATGAACCATTTCATGCCAAGCCTATCTCTTGTTGGAACACAGGCCATGAACCATTTCATGCCAAGCCTATCTCTTGTTGGAACACAGGCCATGAACCATTTCATGCCAAGCCTATCTCTTGTTGGAACACAGGCCATGAACCATTTCATGCCAAGCCTATCTCTTGTTGGAACACGGGCCATGAACCATTTCATGCCAAGCCTATCTCTTGTTGGAACACGGGCCATGAACCATTTCATGCCAAGCCTATCTCTTGTTGGAACACAGGCCATGAACCATTTCATGCCAAGCCTATCTCTTGTTGGAACACAGGCCATGAACCATTTCATGCCAAGCCTATCTCTTGTTGGAACACAGGCCATGAACCATTTCATGCCAAGCCTATCTCTTGTTGGAACACAGGCCATGAACCATTTCATGCCAAGCCTATCTCTTGTTGGAACACAGGCCATGAACCATTTCATGCCAAGCCTATCTCTTGTTGGAACACAGGCCATGAACCATTTCATGCCAAGCCTATCTCTTGTTGGAACACAGGCCATGAACCATTTCATGCCAAGCCTATCTCTTGTTGGAACACAGGCCATGAACCATTTCATGCCAAGCCTATCTCTTGTTGAACACAGGCCATGAATCATTTCATGCCAAGCCTATCTCTTGTTGGAACACAGGCCATGAACCATTTCATGCCAAGCCTATCTCTTGTTGGAACACAGGCCATGACCATTTCTGCCAAGCCTATCTCTTGTTGGAACACAGGCCATGAACCATTTCATGCCAAGCCTATCTCTTGTTGGAACACAGGCCATGAACCATTTCATGCCAAGCCTATCTCTTGTTGGAACACAGCCATGACCATTTCATGCCAAGCCTATCTCTTGTTGGAACACAGGCCATGAACCATTTCATGCCAAGCCTATCTCTTGTTGGAACACAGGCCATGAACCATTTCATGCCAAGCCTATCTCTTGTTGGAACACAGGCCATGAACCATTTCATGCCAAGCCTATCTCTTGTTGGAACACAGGCCATGAACCATTTCATGCCAAGCCTATCTCTTGTTGGAACACAGGCCATGAACCATTTCATGCCAAGCCTATCTCTTGTTGGAACACAGGCCATGAACCATTTCATGCCAAGCCTATCTCTTGTTGGAACACAGGCCATGAACCATTTCATGCCAAGCCTATCTCTTGTTGGAACACAGGCCATGAACCATTTCATGCCAAGCCTATCTCTTTTTGGAACACAGGCCATGAACCATTTCATGCCAAGCCTATCTCTTGTTGGAACACAGGCCATGAACCATTTCATGCCAAGCCTATCTCTTGTTGGAACACAGGCCATGAACCATTTCATGCCAAGCCTATCTCTTGTTGGAACACAGGCCATGAACCATTTCATGCCAAGCCTATCTCTTGTTGGAACACAGGCCATGAACCATTTCATGCCAAGCCTATCTCTTGTTGGAACACAGGCCATGAACCATTTCATGCCAAGCCTATCTCTTGTTGGAACACAGGCCATGAACCATTTCATGCCAAGCCTATCTCTTGTTGGAACACAGGCCATGAACCATTTCATGCCAAGCCTATCTCTTGTTGGAACACAGGCCATGAACCATTTCATGCCAAGCCTATCTTTTCCTGTCTCCTGCAGTTCCCTCCATAATATTCATCTCTGTCTCTAATTATCCCCCCTATATTTCATTTGTCCTGTGTTTTCCAGAGAAAAGACTTTCTAATTATACTGTCATCAGGTTCTCTCAGAACGTGTCCTAACCAGAGCCAGAACGTGTCCTACCCGAGGCCATCATCTTGTCCTCATCTCTTGATTTGATCTGCCCATTTCTCTCTTTAAGATACCCATTAGTGATTCTGTAATCCCATTATAGTCCTGTTCTGTGCAGGCACCTGTTTTTGTTTCTGTTGGTTGTACTTGTTGTTGTGAAAGTCATTTTTTTTTTTTTTCATTAGTTGTTAGTTTATAAGTCAGTAGTTTAAAACTTCATACAGGAAGATCTTATAGGTAGGTAAGAAAGTTCATGACAGGGTTAGATCTTACATATACTGGGTCATGGCGTGTCATAACACTCCCTGGGTTGAGGGGAACCTGCTATCACACTTAAACAACGGGATACCTTTAGCCCTGGGACATAGGTGACCTCAGTCCACGAACCCCCTTCGGCCCTTGGAACCCTATCTCCCTCACTCACAACCAAGGGACGTTACCCCTTTCAAACCTCGCCCTGAACTCATGAGGCAACTCTGGCAGCTAACTATGTTAACAATATGGTGTATTATACAAGATGAATGATGAATGAGAATGATGATGATTCGAGATAGGCCTTGCAGTATCTATGAGAGATAAGACGTGGCAAGGATCGAGTAGCCTCCTGGAGGAAATGTCATCATCGTCAGGGCCTCAAGTCACACTATTGGGTAAGTCAGACACGCTCACCAAGTCTCTCAGGTCCTCCCTCCAGGTATAGGTTTCTCCACTTGGATAGGATGGCTGGCGAGTCGACTCACTGGTACTTGGGACCTCCGGTGGATGACGTCCCTGAAATCTAGATCACCTTAGGGTAAGGATAAAGACTGTCTCTTGGGAGCTGAGGAACTAGAACACTCCTCTGAAGCGGCTGGAAGTATCGATGGTACTGCGGGTATAGCAAGAGGGTGACCTCTCACTCAATGGTAGTAGCAGTCCTAACTGTCTATGCAACCCGCGCAGATCTCCCGACTCATATCGCAGATATCACAGCACAGATACCTCTCCCGCTGAAACGTGGCACTTTAGATAGAGTTCAAAACAGACAAAAGTTCTTCCACAATATCAGGCACCACAGGGTACCAGGCACTTGGTAGCGGAGACATCATAACTATTTGGCATGAAGGCAGTCAGTCAGGCTCACAGTGGGGACACTAACAACAACCAGATACTTGCCCCGCTGGAGTAACGAACAAGGCGATATGGTGCTGTCATGGCACATAACCTGGGCTATCAGACGTAGAGTGGGCGAGGCGTTAGCTGGAGCCCATCCTGAGACGTACTCTCGATTGTAAGTACTGCTCGCTGAGGTAGTGGACTTCCAAGCTGTTCACACCGGCTATCGCCCTAGTCCGGATCACTGGACTCGTCCCCAGATCATCGCTCTGCTCTCAACAAGATAGAACCTGTGGAGGATAACACTCAGTGAGAGCACCATAAATCAGACTTACCCACAGCAGATACACTTAAGTCCCCCTTACTCAGACGTGTGGACCCTTCCCATAAGGGCCGCACTCCTTTACTGGCTGCTCAAATGGTCGAGGACAGACTGGACCTAGAACCAAAGTGGCAGCTGTCCACCTACATCCTCTTTCTCAGACGACCGTAGGACTGGGCCAAGGTGGGTGTCTGAGTTATGGGTCTCTGCTGAAACATAGCTAGACAACACATGTGATTAGTGAGTTAGTGGTACTTATAGATAGAAGGGCCCTGAAGGAGGGCCGATGGCAGTACTTCCTCACCTCCTTCCTGTTATCCGCCAACGCTGATGTCGTACCAGGCCGTAGGCACAATCCAATAACTCCAAATAAATATACAGGGTGATCCCCCTGTAGCAGAAATCCACACCCCGTTCTCCCTCCCTGGTCCCAGGTCGGGCATTTAGAACGGTGTCATGTTCAATATGAACAATTCTGTCGCAATGGTCCCTTCTCCCTCTATCAATCTCTCAGGACACCACTATATATTAAGCTGGCATTCCATCGAGGGAACTAATTTACAAGACAGATGTGAGAAAAGCCAAGAAGAAAGCCAGTGGTCGGCCACCAGGTGATCCGACGCTCGACTCCCGGCACGACCTTGAAACGACCTCGGAGGGTTCGGCCGACCGGTGCATTCGATTCGTTGCACTTGCCCGAGTTCATCGATATATCACTCGATATATCCGAAGCGACTCCTTAATCTACTTCCGTTAGCGCTGTGAGTAACGGTTTGGCCGCGCTGGCCCCGCCGACGCTCGAGGTTATAAAGTTGGCCATGTGTGAACTCAAATTATAGGTCTCACTTCCCTGAACCCGATTTTCCCGATCAACAGGGGCTGTAAATAAGCCGCGCACGGCTAACCTATGAAATATCTTAGCAGTACAATGCTGCTACACACGCGTTTGTCACAGGATTAATTTTACAGTCGTAAACTACAAGCTTGTCACTGTTCACACGTGACCTCCTCTCCCGCGCCGGTCAGTACACGCGTTAGCGAAATCTCATAATTCGAATCACCGACACCGCACTAGTTAATGAAAACGGTTGTACACATACCTTCACACAAACAGCACGACAGTGGAGACGAGAAGCGTTGTCACTGCAACTGGACATTATGTCGGAAGTCTTTAACCCTCGTCAAGACACGGCGTCCCGCTCTCTCTCCCTTAGCATTGGGGCCAAAATGTCGACTGCGTGCCTGCAACCTTTGTCTCCAACGGATCATTTGTTCCGGGACAATCTGACGCAAGCGCAGTCGGTTTTGCCCGTAAACCTGTTCCGCCATCCACACACTGGAATCTTATTAAAGGGCGAGCAACGACTCTGGTCGGGTTGAGTCAAATTACCGGTTAATTCCCTTTCACCGGCAATTTTCTTTCCCCGACTGCCCGATGTCTCAACGGACATTTCCTCAGCAGAAACATCACGAGGCGGACCCACTGAGTTCTGCGACATGACGTAATAAGGTGGGAGTGACCGCTTCCCTTTCTCACTTTTCCTTCCATAATAATTTCATAGCTGTTCAAAAAATTACTATATTGAAGTAGCAGGTGCTTTGTAGAACGTCGCCCTTATCACCGAAAACATTCACGATCCCAAGCTAATTCCCCTACCTCATGCCCAGTGTGTCTTCATTGTCCTGTGTCCGTCATTGTGCTGGCTGTCTCATTACCAGTCTGTCTTCATTGTCCTGTGTCCGTCGTTGTGCTGGCTGTCCCCTGCCTCATGCCCAGTGTGTCTTCATTGTCCTGTGTCCGTCATTGTACTGGCTGCCTCATGCCCAGTCTGTCTTCATTGTCCTGTCCCCTGCCTCATTCCCAGTGTGTCTTCATTGTCCTGTGTCCGTCGTTGTGCTGGCTGCCTCATGCCCAGTCTGTCTTCATTGTCCTGTGTCCGTTGTTGTGCTGGCTGTCCCCTGCCTCATTCCCAGTGTGTCTTCATTGTCCTGTGTCCGTCGTTGTGCTGGCTGTCTCATTCCCAGTGTGTCTTCATTGTCCTGTGTCCGTCGTTGTGCTGGCTGTCCCCTGCCTCATTCCCAGTCTGTCTTCATTGTCCTGTGTCCGTCGTTGTGCTGGCTGTCTCATTCCCAGTCTGTCTTCATTGTCCTGTGTCCGTCGTTGTGCTGGCTGTCTCATTCCCAGTCTGTCTTCATTGTCCTGTGTCCGTCGTTGTGCTGGCTGTCTCATTCCCAGTCTGTCTTCATTGTCCTGTGTCCGTCGTTGTGCTGGCTGTCTCATTCCCAGTCTGTCTTCATTGTCCTGTGTCCGTCGTTGTGCTGGCTGTCTCATTCCCAGTCTGTCTTCATTGTCCTGTGTCCGTCGTTGTGCTGGCTGTCTCATTCCCAGTGTGTCTTCATTGCCCTGTCCGTCATTGTGCTGGCTGCCTCATGCCCAGTCTGTCTTCATTGTCCTGTGTCCGTCGTTGTGCTGGCTGTCCCCTGCCTCATTCCGAGTGTGTCTTCATTGTCCTGTGTCCGTCGTTGTGCTGGCTGTCTCATTACCAGTCTGTCTTCATTGTCCTGTGTCCGTCGTTGTGCTGGCTGTCTCATTCCCAGCCTGTCTTCATTGTCCTGTGTCCGTCATTGTGCTGGCTGTCTCATTCCCAGTGTGTCTTCATTGTCCTGTGTCCGTCGTTGTGCTGGCTGTCCCCTGCCTCATTCCCAGTGTGTCTTCATTGTCCTGTGTCCGTCGTTGTGCTGGCTGTCTCATTCCCAGTCTGTCTTCATTGTCCTGTGTCCGTCGTTGTGCTGGCTGTCCCCTGCCTCATTCCCAGTGTGTCTTCATTGTCCTGTGTCCGTCGTTGTGCTGGCTGTCTCATTACCAGTCTGTCTTCATTGTCCTGTGTCCGTCGTTGTGCTGGCTGTCTCATTCCCAGTCTGTCTTCATTGTCCTGTGTCCGTCGTTGTGCTGGCTGTCTCATTACCAGTCTGTCTTCATTGTCCTGTGTCCGTCGTTGTGCTGGCTGTCTCATTACCAGTCTGTCTTCATTGTCCTGTGTCCGTTGTTGTGCTGGCTGTCCCCTGCCTCATTCGCAGTGTGTCTTAATTGTCCTGTGTCCGTCGTTGTGCTGGCTGCCTCATGCCCAGTCTGTCTTCATTGTCCTGTGTCCGTTGTTGTGCTGGCTGTCCCCTGCCTCATTCCCAGTGTGTCTTCATTGTCCTGTGTCCGTCGTTGTGCTGGCTGTCTCATTCCCAGTGTGTCTTCATTGTCCTGTGTCCGTCGTTGTGCTGGCTGCCTCATTCCCAGTCTGTCTTCATTGTCCTGTCCCCTGCCTCATTCCCAGTGTGTCTTCATTGTCCTGTGTCCGTCGTTGTGCTGGCTGTCCCCTGCCTCATTCCCAGTGTGTCTTCATTGTCCTGTGTCCGTAGTCGTGCTGGCTGCCTCATTCCCAGTGTGTCTTCATTGTCCTGTGTCCGTCGTTGTGCTGGCTGTCTCATTCCCAGTGTGTCTTCATTGTCCTGTGTCCGTCGTTGTGCTGGCTGTCCCCTGCCTCATTCCCAGTGTGTCTTCATTGTCCTGTGTCCGTAGTCGTGCTGGCTGCCTCATTCCCAGTCTGTCTTCATTGTCATGTGTCCGTAGTCGTGCTGGCTGTCTCATTCCCAGTCTGTCTTCATTGTCCTGTGTCCGTAGTCGTGCTGGCTTTCTCATTCCCAGTGTGTCTTCATTGTCCTGTGTCCGTAGTCGTGCTGGCTGCCTCATTCCCAGTCTGTCTTCATTGTCCTGTGTCTGTCGTTGTGCTGGCTGTCTCATTCCCAGTGTGTCTTCATTGTCCTGTGTCCGTAGTCGTGCTGGCTGCCTCATTCCCAGTCTGTCTTCATTGTCCTGTGTCCGTCGTTGTGCTGGCTGTCCCCTGCCTCATTCCGAGTGTGTCTTCATTGTCCTGTGTCCGTCGTTGTGCTGGCTGTCTCATTCCCAGTCTGTCTTCATTGTCCTGTGTCTGTCGTTGTGCTGGCTGTCCCCTGCCTCATGTATACTAAAAGACACTAAATAAATCTGGACACAACAAATTAACAGGGTGAGAAAACGGCTTAACCCCATAGAGCATACATCATAATGAACAGTCATAATGTGAGTGACACATAAGACAAAAGAGATATTGTCAATGATCAGAAGCTAATGAAAGAGATACACCCATGTACACAAAAAGTAATTGTAACGAGTATGGTGAGCCGACTATACATGCATCTTCACCCAGAGGGTAATGGCTTCTGAGAAGAGTGTAAGATATTCCATGCGAAAGCTTGAAGACAGGGATTGCATGAGGATTTCCACAGAGGCATTGGATCCCATGGCAGTTGAATATCAGTTCTCTGAATAAAAAAAGAAATTGAATCCCCATCACATTCAAAGCGATGAATTGGTAGTTTCGTGCCCAAGAATAATAATTGTTTTTGTGTGTGTGTGTGATGTACGTGGCAGAACCACTCATGCAATAAGAGTGATGTACGAAAGGGTATATGTGATAATCTAGACATTATTAGTGACCAGACCGGACAAGTTAGATATATCACCACAAGATTGTCAAAATATGTAAAGTACCAGGTAACACTGACAGTCGCTCGGCGTGACTGACCAGGAGATTGTATCACGGACAAAAATGAAAGTACATTGGAAAAAAGTGCGGAAATGCACAGACTGAGAAACTGAGATGCTTAGCGAGTCACTCAGGAATCAGGCTGTCAACATCAGTCAGGAAGGCTAGTGATACCAGTATTTCTTCACTTGAATTTAGAAGTAATAACGATATTTGGCTATGCTGAATGCTTGAAATTAGGGAACTGGAGATCAAGTAAATCCCTTTCAACACCTACTAGAAGTTACCAGTATGGGCGATTGCCAGTATATTTGCTAAGTGTGTACTACAAGATTTCACAGCCACATTTGAGGTGTAACTTTGTGCGGTAGGATGACATTCGCTAATAATTAACCGTAAGTTGAACTCTTATTGTAAATTTATTAACATGATAAATGATTAGATTATATTATTTACTACCAGCAACAGTCGACAAACCAAGGATGTAACGCATACACACTACTGGGGTGTCTCTGGTGCATCCCAGAATGACCCGCATAGCTTAATTCTGTATGCACTCTAATTTCACCAGCTGACTCTTTGAGACAGTGAGCAGTCCTATTCCATAATCAATCACAGAGAGGATCAAGTGCTGGTATAGTGTGAAAAGCCATAGTTTTAAGTGCATTGAGTCCCTTTTGAGATCGTGTCACAACCGTCTCCACATGGTCCTTGAAGGACAGGCTCCTGTCAAATGTGATTCCCAGATACTTCAGTTTGTTCTCTCTGTTGGCGCTTCTACCTTCTATTGTGAGGCTTGGGACATCAGTTCTCCCAATCCTGTTGTCCAGAGAGCACCACAAGTCTGCTACCTTTTCAAGGTGGATGACAGCACTCATTTCAGTACACCAGTCAATCACTTTGTCTACTGTCGCCTGTAGCTCTTGGGCTGTTTGCTCCCTATCTCTCCCCCTGCCTATATGCAAGAATATCATTGCATCTGGTGCATCCCAGAATGACCCGCATAGCTTAATTCTGTATGCACTCTAATTTCACCAGCTGACTCTTTGAGACAGTGAGCAGTCCTATTCCATAATCAATCACAGAGAGGATCAAGTGCTGGTATAGTGTGAAAAGCCATAGTTTTAAGTGCATTGAGTCCCTTTTGAGATCGTTTCACAACCGTCTCCACATGGTCCTTGAAGGACAGGCTCCTGTCAAATGTGATTCCCAGATACTTCAGTTTGTTCTCTCTGTTGGCGCTTCTACCTTCTATTGTGAGGCTTGGGACATCAGTTCTCACAATCCTGTTGTCCAGAGAGCACCACAAGTCTGCTACCTTTTCAAGGTGGATGACAGCACTCATTTCAGTACACCAGTCAATCACTTTGTCTACTGTCGCCTGTAGCTCTTGGGCTGTTTGCTCCCTATCTCTCCCCCTGCCTATATGCAAGAATATCATCTGCAAATGTTAGCATCCTTCCAACCCCTGTTGCTTCTAGGTTTGCAATCATGCTCGTATACACGTTAAAGAGTACCGGTGAGATTGCGGATCCCTGTGGCAGCCCCGGAGTTAAAATATGAGGCTCTGAGGTCCATGCACCCAGACGGAGAGCAACCCGACGAGAGTGAAGGATGGCCACTATCCAGTTCACCAACCAAGGATTGACCCCCTTCTCCATCAGTGCGGTCATCAAACTATCATATCGAACTCTATTGTACGCATCCTCAAAATCAAGCGCTGCCTCCATCATTTCCTGTCTACTCTGGAACCCCTCATAAACATTAAAGGCAAAAGTGCCTGCATTTGACGAGGTATCTTTTCCTGGCCTGTAGCTCCCCAGACCTCTTGGAAGAAGCTTCCCCCTTTCCAAAAACTCTTGCAGCTTGACAGCAACTATCTTCTCTAACACCTTCCCAAATGTATTTTGAAGGGTGATGATCCTAAAGCCGCTAAGCTTTGAATGATCCTTGAATGGTTTTGGGAGAGGGATGAGATAGCTTTGCACCCAGTCCTGTGGTACTGATGCTGTCCTAATGCTCTGGTTAAAGCAGTTGGTCATCTCCTTCAGGTCTGCATCGCTCAAAGCCTTCATGTGGCCATACCTGACCCAATCAGGCCCTGGTGCCGTGTCTTTGCCTTTTTCACAAATATGTTTACATCTTCAACCGTATGATTTCTTCATAATGCATATTCTTTATGGTGCCAGATAACCCCTATCTACCTGTATCCCTGGTGTCCGCATCATCATGATTGGTCTGTTCTAAAAATCTCTGGAGAAATGCCTCCCCTTTCTCTTTGTCTGTTGTCACGCGCACACCATCATCTCTATAAATTGTTCAAAATCTTTTCTTTGTATTTGTCTGTGCAGTTTCCAGAATTATTCGCAGTGTTTTATCACCTCCAATCTCCTTCATGAAACATTCCCATTTTGCCCTCTGCAGCACAGCGCTTGAAAATTTCCACCTTGTCTTTCTTGACATTTTCCACTGTGTCCACTTCCTCTCATGAGCTTCGAGGTGTCTGTCACAATTTCTTTAGAATCTCTTGTAGGGATGTTTGTGGGTGGGGGTGGGTAAGTGGGGTGGGTGGGTGGTGGGGGAATATATATGTGCCTGGAGGTGTGTGGATGGAAGGGGTTGTGTGGGTGGGTGGGGGTATGTTTGTGTGTGAGGGATGTTTTGGATAAGCCCTCCCGTGTGTTGCCGGGGCCCATAAGGGAAGCAAAGAATAGCAACACTGTAGCCTACCACGCATGTCGTAAGAGGCGACTAAGGAGGCTTGATGGTTCCGTCGCCCTGCTACTGAGTGAGTGCGTGGCGTGACAGTATGAGCTGTGAGTTTCGTGTGAAGTGCTTTTGAATCTGCCCAAGTTTTTTTTTTTTTTTTTTTTGGAACGTGACTGCATGTTCGGAGCGATGGCAGGTGGCTATGTCCCAGAGTTGACCGGTTTTTGCCTTATGCAGAAATGCGTGGCTGCTGGGCTTCTGGTTGACTGCCACTGCCGTCGGTGATGAACTGTATTTTCGTGGACTGTGTGGGTGAACATCTAGGAAACATCCAGATAGGAAAATGACTGCCGATTCCATCAGAGATGAATTGGGTGTTTCGTGGGGGACTGGTGTGTTGACATTCTAGCGGCGGCATTATGCACAGTGTATCTGTGCAGGCTGTTGTTTGTCGAGACTCCTGTCTTTTCCACTTTTCACATTGGGCAGTGGGGAGCGTTTTGTGTGATATTCACTGGCACAGGAACGGAGCATAATGGGGACGACCCGTTGCTGTGAAGTTGGAACTGCGACTAACTAACTAACTTGGATAAGCCACTGACTTTGTTTTCACCTGTCTACGATGGATATCCTTGTCAGATTTTTAAATTTGAGTATTTTCTAATGGGACCACCACCAAAAGATAGGCCTTGAGAAACCGAATCTAATGGTACCAAGATGATGCATGTATGTCAATTAGAAGCGAAGATATGCAACTTTGAGTGTCGAGATCATTAACGCAGAAATTGACACAAAAGATCTCTTCTGCACATCTTTTTTTCGTGTCCCAACCAAGGTCATAGCAGAAGTTATCAAAACTAGAGTAGTTTGTTTATTTTTAAACGAACATCCTAGCAACCATACACGAACATCCTAGCAACCATACATCATTGCGATCGGTGTAGCGAAGCCTAACCGCTCATGTCATATATTTTTACATATGATGTAACATTATCTAATTAGCATATAAAAATGGCCGCCAATTAGTTATTATATTAATTAATTACCAAGTGCATTCTTTATATTATGTTTAAACCCTGGCACGTAATATATTGTATTATGCGGAATGATGCTACGCACATAATGGGTTAATTCCTGTTTAGATAGTATGCAACATTATCTAATTAGCATATAAAAATGGACCAGCCAATTAGTTATTATATTAATTAATTACCAAGTGCATTCTTTATATTATGTTTAAACCCTGGCACGTAATATATTGCATTATGCGGAATGATGCTACGCACATAATGGGTTAATTCCTGTTTAGATAGTATGCAACATTATCTAATTAGCATATAAAAATGGCCGCCAATTAGTTACTATATTAATTAATTTATGTGTTTACAATCACGACACTCAAAGTTGCGTATCTTCGCTTCTAATTGACATACATGCATCATCCTGGTACCATTAGATTCGGTTTCTCAAGGCCTATCTTACGTACGGAACAACCATCCAAAAAAAGCAGCCGAGCTATGTAACCTTTCAGGATAGGGTATCCTTCTTGGAACACAGACAGATGGGATCTGAGATCATCAGCAGTCCTTCTTGCCATGATTCAATATTGCAGTTCTGAATATAAAATAAATGTACGTAAAAGTAATTACATAGATTCATAATGCATTGAGGAGCGGCTGGCCGAGTGGCTAGACCACCGGACTCTCATTCGGGAGACCCGGATTCGATCCCTCAGTAAGGTATCGGATTTTTTTCTGTCGGGGGCAAAAAGAAAATCCTAACCTGCACAGTTCGCGGCGACTGCACTAGCCAGGCGGCCTTAATTCCTCAGGCTCAAAGACCCCCCCCCCCCCCCGGCCATACACCGCAAGGTACTGTATTGGCAGTAAATGACAGTTTTTTTATAATGCATTAATAATGACAAATGACAAAGACCTGTGCGCAAAAACAATATTTTTGTACCACTTAGGAAGCGACTCGAGCGATGAAACTAACCAAATAAATGTAAAATTGCATGCAGAATCCGAAAATGCATATAAAAATATTACGATATTAACCGATCAAGCTTAAAATAAGCGATAGATATGAGTGGTGCGTCGTCGCCATTCAGCCCATTGATTTTCAATGGCAAAAACCTGTGGGCAAACAAAAAATTTGTGTACCACTTAGGAAGCGACTCGAGCGATGAAACTAACCAAATAAATGTAAAATTGCATGCAGAATCCGAAAATGCATATAAAAATATTACGATATTAACCGATCAAGCTTAAAATAAGCGATAGATATGAGTGGTGCGTCGTCGCCATTCAGCCCATTGATTTTCAATGGCAAAAACCTGTGGGCAAACAAAAAATGTGTGTACCACTTAGGAAGCGACTCGAGCGATGAAACTAACCAAATAAATGTAAAATTGCATGCAGAATCCGAAAATGCATATAAAAATATTACGATATTAACCGATCAAGCTTAAAATAAGCGATAGATATGAGTGGTGCGTCGTCGCCATTCAGCCCATTGATTTTCAATGGCAAAAACCTGTGGGCAAACAAAAAATTTGTGTACCACTTAGGAAGCGACTCGAGCGATGAAACTAACCAAATAAATGTAAAATTGCATGCAGAATCCGAAAATGCATATAAAAATATTACGATATTAACCGATCAAGCTTAAAATAACCGATAGATATGAGTGGTGCGTCGTCGCCATTCAGCCCATTGATTTTCAATGGCAAAAACCTGTGGGCAAACAAAAAATTTGTGTACCACTTAGGAAGCGACTCGAGCGATGAAACTAACCAAATAAATGTAAAATTGCATGCAGAATCCGAAAATGCATATAAAAATATTAAGATATTATCCGATCAAGCTTAAAATAAGCGATAGATATGAGTGGTGCGTCGTCGCCATTCAGCCCATTGATTTTCAATGGCAAAAACCTGTGCGAAAAACCAATGTTTTTGTACCACTTAGGAAGCGACTCGAGTGATGAAACTTACCATATAAATGTAAAATTGCATGCAGAATCCGAAAATCTATATAAAAACATTAAGATATTAACCGATCAAGCTAACAATATACAATTACTAACTTATATCACAAGAAATTCAATTTTTCAAAGACTGAAGGGAATCTTACCCTCTCTCTACGATTTCAAAATGGCAGACTGACCTTTGGTCATGAAGCCAAGATGACGCCCGTGGTTGTTATGCGTTATTTGAAATGTATCCAATCAGAAACACCACAACTATGTTTATCGGCAATGACTCGTTGACACGGTGGAAGCCGTCTGCGCAAGCGCGGAAAATGGCTTCCGGTTAAAGTGTGCTTATGATCGTGGATGGGACAACCTTATTAGCTACACTTAATTATTGAAGGAAGACTTTTAAAAACTGATGATTCCAAATATGCTGATACAGATTTAATTACACTGTGTAATAATGGTTTAATGCATATGTTTCAAAATATAAAATATGAACTATCAGGACAAGAAATAGAAAGTATTAATCATCCCGGTCAAGCAACAACAATGTTGGGATTGTTAAATTATTCCGAAAATTTTATGGAAACCCATGGAACAAATATGTTGTGGTATGCAGATTCTGATACAGGAGTTAACCAGCAAGGATTTGAAAGACGACATCAATTACTTATTAAACAACCAAATCCAAAAGGAACTTTTAGTTTTAGAATTCCATTAAAACATATTTTCGGTTTTGCAGATGATTATAAGAAAATAATTTATGGATTTAAACATCAATTAACTTTAAACAGACAATCAGATGATGATGCTATATTTAAAGAAGGTACAATAGTCAGAGGGAAAAATTATTTTAGATAAATTATCTTGGTTTGTTCCTCATGTTGAACCAGTTTTAGAACAAAGGAATAAACTTCAAACGATGATAGAAAATAAGATTGCAATTAATGTTGGATATAGATTTAGACAGTGTGATTCTATTGCGGTTCCTCCAACTACAAGTTTCTCATGGAGATTATCTGTTAGAAGTTCTTCGGAAAGTCCAAGATGGATTATAGTATCTTTTCAAACAAATAAAAAGTTAGATCAAGATACAAATACATCAGCATTCGATCATTGTGATATAAAAAATATTTATGTAACTTTAAATTCTAGAAGATATCCAGAAGTAGATTATAATAATTTATCTTTTCCTAAGCAACAATTCTCTAGAGCATATGGTGATGCAGCAGATTTTAAATCAAAATTTTATGGAATCGATTTAGATTATTATCCTATTATTAAACCTATCAGTTATAAAAATCTGTATCCATTATTCGTTTTTGATGTTAGTAAACAAAGTGAACGATTAAAATAGAGTACAAACAGACATTCAAGTAAAAGCTACTTTTAATAATAATGTTCCTGCAGAAACAGAAGCTTATGCGGTTGTTATCTCTGATAAAATAGTAAAGTTTCAATCTGATGGAAATAAAATGGCTGTTGTGATTAGTTAACTTTTAAAAAATATATTTTTTAATAATTAAAATGAATTCAGAAGATATCTGGCAGTTATGTTGGCAAAGCATTTATAATCCACACATTTTTGGAAGCCGGGAAGAAATCTATTCTATGGAGTAATTATTTAGCTGATGAATTACATAAACCAGTTATTAAAAAATTTAAAAAGAGAAGAGTTATTGTAAGAGGAATAGATCAAATATGGGCAGCAGATTTAGTTGACTATGTCTTCTTATTCTAAACAAAATAAAGGATATAAATTTATTCTAACTGTTATAGATGTTTTTAGTAAATATGGATGGATGATTCCATTGAAAAATAAAAGTGGAATAACTGTTGCAGAAGCTTGTAAGAAGATATTTTCTAGAGACAATAGAAAACCTGAAAAACTATGGGTTGATAAGGGAAAAGAATTTTATAACAAAGATATTAAAGATCTTTTAAAAGTTAATAATATTGAAATGTATTCTACAGAGATTGAAGAGAAAAGTTCTGTTGTAGAAAGATGGAATAGGACTATGAAAGAAAGAATGTATAAATATTTTACTGCTAATAGTGTAACAAAATATTATAACATATTGGATGAATTAGTTACTGATTATAATAACACATATCACAATTCTATAAAAATGACTCCTGTTGATAGTAGTAAAAAATCTAATGAAAATATAGTAAGACAAAACTTATATGGAGTAGATAATTATGAAGATGAAATAAAACCTAAATTTAAAATAGGCGATAGAGTTAGAATAACAAAGAAGAAGAAGTTTTTTGAAAAAGGATACACACCAAAATGGACAACAGAAATATTTATTATTAGTGAAGTTTTATATACAAATCCTGTTACTTATAAAATAAAAGATTTAGAAGGTGAAGAGATTATAGGAAGTTTTTATGAAAAGGAATTACAAAAAACTATGTTTTAATTTATTAACCCATGTGGTAATGTTCTTATTCCATCAGCATAAATATATCTTTTATCATCAAAAGCTGATAATGATTTTTTATTTATTTTATTTATAAACATTTCAAGGTTTTCCGAATTCATTGTACTCATTATATGATATCTTTCAATTCCTGAAAATAAACAATTTTTATAATCTTCAAATGTAATTTGTTTTTCCAACGTATTTCTGTCTATTCCTTTTAATCTTTTTTTTATCTTTTTCACCTAAAGTTTTAAAACTATATGCTTTACTTCTTAAACAAACTATCTCAGTTATAATCTTTCCATTTAATTCATCTTTAAATTTTCCTATTACTTTTTTATTTTTATCTGAATATCGAAAGTGTTCTTTTGGATAATCACTTGTATCTAATTCATCTTGAATAACTTCTAATTCTTTATATAAATCATTTGTAAAGACATTTATAAATACAGAATCAGTATCAGAATATAAGTATTTCATTATCAGGAAAATGTTTATTGAAAGTGTTATAATAAAAGTCATACATTAATAATTTACTATAATCTAAAACACACATGCCTGTATAAATTGGTTTATTAAATTTTACTGTGGGTTTACTCATCTGTATTCCAATTAAATGTTTATTAAAATAAATAACATCCTTGAATGAAGGTTTAGAAAAATATTTTTTAGCTTCTTCTTCAGTTGTAACTAATTTTAAATCAACTCTTCCTCTTATATTTTCTAAAGTTTTAACATAGAATGCATTGTTCATTAATTTCCATACATCTTTTTTCAAAATCTGATTCTGCTTTTGTTCTTTGATTAGTATTAAAATCAATATAAGGTTTTAACCAATCATCTTCTTTAAATGAAATAGTTCTATGAACTTTAGTAACTTTCGTTCCTTGAGATAAATAAAATTTTAATACCTTATGGTGAATAACATATTTTTTTTAATCTTTTACATTTAAGACTATTTTAGGAACTTCTCCTAATTTCTGAGAATTCACTCCGTTCTTATCTCCCAATAAATTTAATTGATATCGACTTAATTCTTCTTTTTTTATAACTAAACTTTCAGGAGCTAATGGATATTTATATGTTTTAAATTGTGCTTCTTTAGTATATTCTAAATTACATTCTATTATACAACCTCTTCCTGTTGGAATATTTTTATAATACTTGGGATCTTTTTCCCATTTAAAATCACCTGTTGGAAGTTTTTGAGACATTGACCATCCATATAAATTATTTGCATCTAAGTATAAAAGATAATTTAATCTCAGAAATTTATTAATATCTAATTTTTCTCCTTTTTCTTTTTGTTTCTTTAAGAGTTTTAATATTTCATCTCTTTCGAAGTTATTAATTTTTTTATTTCCATCTCCATGATAATTTGGTGTTTGTTTATTAAATGCTTTAGCATATCTACTTCCTAAAACACCTGAAAACCCACCTCTTATTCCTTTTTCAAACATAAGTAACATATCATAATCTGTTAATAATTCTAATTCTACTCCAGTATATTTTAATCCACATTCCCATGTTAATCCAGGAGCAGAAAAACAATAACATGGATCTATTTGATGATGTTTTAAAAAGAAATCTGTAAACTTTTCAAAAGCATCTGCTAATATTAATACATCTGTTTGTAAATAAATATCATGATAATCTTGAAGTGTTTTACAATTAAATGTTTTCCAAATAATTTGAGCATGTTCATATTCTTCTTCTGTTATATTTTCTTGTCTTAAAGTAGAATAGAATTTTTCTATTGGAGGTAATTCAGTTTCTTTTAGTCTTTCTATAGAATCAATATATTCATATGGATAAACACCTTTGAATGTTCTTTCATCTTTATTCTTCTCTTCATTAAAAGTAATATGTTTTAATGCATTAAATTCCTTTTCCTTAAAATAGTTTTGTAAATGTTTAAAATCTTTATCTAATAATCCTTTTGAAACATTATCAAGAGAAGCAGATAAGAATCTATAACTGTCTAAAAATCTAAGTTTTCTATAACAATTACCAAATTCAATTGCAATATAATCTTCTGAATTTGTAGGTAATACTGAAACTTTATTATATTTAGTTTCATATTTCTTTAGTTCTGTAATTATGAACTTAAAATCATATTTACTACCATTATGAAAAAATACTGGAATAATTTTAGAATCTTTTCCTTCTTTTGTATTACAAGATTGACAAGCAGCTCCTCTATAATTTCCATTAAAATGATTATGTTCTCTTACTTTTGTATCATCATCAAACTCTTTTTTACACATATAACAATTAGTAGCATTTTCAAATCTATTTCTTCTTGATAAGTAAGTTTATGTTGTGATTTTTTATAATAATCTAATTTTTTATGTATAAAATAAAATTCCTTTACAATATCATTAACAAATCTTTCTTTTGCATCTAATCCTGTATAACTATAATAAGGACAAGAACATAAATCTGGATAATCAGATACAGCATATAAACCAAATGAACATACTTCTTGTTTGAATTTTTTCTATGTATAAGATTCATTAGGATTTGCTTGACAAGAAGACATTGGGATATTTAATGATTCAATATCTGCATAGAAATCAATAGGTAATCTAGATTTATATTGATGATTTATAAATGTTAAAATATTATTTTCTTCAGTGGGAAGAATAGGTTTTGCTAATGGTTTATTTCCACAATCTTTTTGATGGTCTTTTAATGCTTGAGAAGAGGAATAAGATTGAAAACATCTTCTACATAAATGTCTTTTATGATGATCAATAGATAAAATTGCTTCAAGATTTTAAATTAAACAATAATGTGTTATTCCATCATTTTCAACATATAATAAATCAATAATATTTTCTCTATCTGAATAGTTTGTAATATATAATGGATATAGGGATTTTACATTTTTTAGGTCTTTAAGAGCAAAAACGTATATACTTACATTATCATTATTATTTTCAAACTTATGAATATCATTTATTTTAACAGGGTATTCAATTCCTTTCATATTAACTTTATTTTCATGTTCTTTATAATGTATTACCCTTTCTGGATGAGATTTAATTTTTATGACAGCAGCTATAATACACCATAGAAAACATTTATCATCTTTGTTTTGTATATTTAGAATGTTATTAGTTGTAAAATCAAGTTTAAAATAAGATGATCCTGTTAATGGTTTTACTTTTACTATGGTTAATTCTGTTAGATTAATATGATCAAAAATATATCCGCTTCCTTTTTGTTGAAAACTATCTACCCAAGCAATAAATTTTTGTTCTATTCTCTTAAATTTTTCATCAAATTGATTCATTGCATTTAAATTAAAATAACCCGAATTAAAATATACTGTTATATTATTATATTTTATTGGATGAGTGAAAATACAATCAATAGTGAACTTAAATTTAATTGAAGTATACTTGTCAAGAATTCTTTCTACATGAGAATATATTTTATCAAAATATTTATATTTGTTCCTCTTTTTGGAATTGTATAAGTTACTAAAACATTCTTGAATTTCTTTTTTGATTTAGAAATTGTGTTTCTCAATTCTTTCTTTTTGTGTGATTTTGATGTTTCATGTTGTGTTAGTTCGTTTATAGTATTAAATGTTTTATTACAAATTTGACAATATAATTTTGCAAATTTACTTGTCATTTTTTAAGAGAACTTTTTTAATATATTTTTTTTCTTCATAATATTTTTTCTGATAATCGGGATTTCTTTTTAAAAATTCATCATATACTTCTTTATATTGTTCTTTATTTTCTTGATAGTGATTTTGTTTTCTGATTTTATCACATTCTTTACATCTTCCTCTGTGGTTATCTGGACATGTTTTTTCTCTAGCAAAGAAATGAAGAGGTTTATTGATAAAACAAATATTGCATGATTTACTCATTTTAAATAAGGATAATTTTTATATATGTTGATTATTGATAACAATATAATGTTATAGTAGTTATATAATATGGAAATTCAGGCAATATATTTTTTAAAAATATATTTATTTTCAATAACCGAAGGGTACTGAGGTTAAGAGAAAAAAAATATATATTTTTTACAAAAGTATGTGGCCTGACTCCCCATATTATATAACTACTAGGGTACATAAATCTTATATAGCCATTAAGAAACAAAGAATTATACAATTACAGAACTTTCATCAAAGAAATTGTCCAACAACTGTATCAGCAAAACGTCTCAAACATTCTAATCTTAGCCCCACAAGCGCAAATCCCGTAAGAGATTTGCATGAAGACAGCACATATTACAGAAGAAGCAAATAACTTCAATTAAACAAAAGATGTCACAACTGTAAATGTGTTTATTGGCGGTATTAATAATCTTACAATTATATTATTATCATTACTATTATTACTACTACTACCATTATTTTTAATTTTCCCATTATTATATTTGAATGTGCTACATGAAATATATTGTGGATGTGTGTCTGTGTAATTGGCAGTAACATATGGATTCGTCTGTGTGTGGGTAGTAGTGTAGAAGGAGGAAAGCACGCGAATTTGTGGAGGTGGAGGTGGCGCACATTCCTTATATAAATCAACCATTTATCGATTTTGTGGCGCAAATTGCAATCTATTTTTAGCTCTTATCGATTTTCCTCCACAAAGGGCGATAACTCCTTTTTTATTTTAAGTGGGCGTGGTCTAGTGACTCATCAGAGTGGGTGTGGTCAAGTGACTCATCAGAGTAGGTACGACATAAAAAATACGACATAAAACATCAATAAAGAAAACAAACGACTCAAGTAAGTTATATAATAATTTTTAATAAAACATATATAGAAAAGAAGGAAAAAAAAAGAAAAGAAAAAAATAACATAGTCAAGTGACCGCTTATAGGTAAGGGTGTGCGATGACGTGCTCAAGTGGTGGTCAAGAGGTGGTCAAGAGGTGGTCAAGCGGTCAAGAGGTGGTCAAGTGACCCCTTAAATTGTATGGGATGGTACGTGTAGTGACGTGGTGATGATCAAGAGGTGGTCAAGTGGTGGTCAGGGTGTGGTCAAGTGGTGGTCAAGATGTGGTCAAGTGGTAGAGTGACCACTTAAATTGTCGGGGAAAGTAGGTGTAGTGATATGGTGATGATTAAAGGGTGGTAAGTTAGTGGTCAAGCAGTGGTCAAGTGGTGGTCAAGTGAGGAAAATTTTAGTGGAAAGTAGTTGTAATGATATGGTAATGATTAAAGGGTATAAATTAGTGGTCAAGCATTGGTCAAGTGGTCGAGTGACCAATTAAATTGTCGGGGAAAGTAGTTGTAATGATATGGTGATGATTAAAGGGTGGTAAATTAGTGGTCAAGAGGTGGTCAAGCGGTGGTCAAGTGGTTAAATGACCCCTTAAATTGTTGGGGAGAGTACGTGTACTGACACGGTGATGATCAAGAGGTGGTCAAGTAGTTGTCAAGTGGTGGTCAAGCGGTGGTCAAGTGGTCAAATAACCCTAAAATTGTAGAGGAGAGTGTGTCTTGTGATGCAGTGATGATCAAAAGGTGGTCAAGTAGTGGTCAAGCGGTGGTCAAGGGGTGGTCAAGTGGTTAAATGACCCCTTAAATTGTTGGGGAGAGTACGTATAGTGACACGGTGATGATCGTGAGGTGGTCAAGTAGTGGTCAAGTGGTGGTCAAGTGGTGGTCAAGTGGTCAAATAACCCTAAAATTGTAGAGGAGAGTGTGTCTTGTGATGCAGTGATGATCAAGAGGTGGTCAAGTAGTGGTCAAGGAGTGGTCAAGGGGTGGTCAAGTGGTTAAGTTACCCCTTAAATTGATGGGAAGAGTACGTGTAGTGACACGAAGATGATCAAAATGTAGTCAAGTAGTGGTCAAGTGGTGGTCAAGCGGTGGTCAAGTGGTCGAGTGACCACATAAATTGTAGAGGAGAGTAGGTGTAGTGACATGATGATGATCAAGAGGTGGTCAAGTTGTTAGGTCTAGAGGTTGGGGTGTCTCAGTCATGAAGTATCAAACTGTCTGCTCTGGGAATGATGTCACTGATCAGGGTGAGTAGGTTCTAATATGTTTATCGCTATTGTCTATAATTGGCGTGGTTGTATAGTAATAATAGTAGAGTTGTTTCGTAGTAATGTTAGTCATCATCATCAAGGGGCATGTTAGGTGATATTTGTAATGGTAGTAGTAGTACCAGTAGTAGCAATACCAACAATAGTACTAATTATCATCATCATCATCACGTGTCTTACCAACGGACGTACCACCCACACAGTGCGATCTCCAACACCATTGAACAATTACGGGGTTGACTCACAATACAGAAATCCCCAATTAACGGCATTACCTTCATGTAATGGTAGTACTCATAGTACCAATAGCACCAGTAGTAATAGTCACCGACATCAGCAAGAGACTTATCGCCTGACATTGGTCAGTATGACACTCCATAAACTATGATCTCCAACACCATGGATACAAATAGTAATAATATTGGTAATAGTAGTAGTGGTAATAGTAGTAGTAGTAGTAGTAGTAGTAGTAGTAGTAGTAGTAGTAGCAGTAGTAGTAGTAGTAGTAGTAGTAGTAGTAGTAGTAGTAGTAGTAGTAGTAGTAGTATTGGTGGTGGTGGTGGTGGTGGTGGTGGTGGTGGTGGTGGTGGTGGTGGTGGTGGTGGTGGTGGTGGTGGTGGTGGTGGTGGTGGTGGTGGTGGTGGTGGTGGTAATAGTAGGAGTAGTAGAATAGCGAGGGTGCTTGTTGTTTCACTAAGTATTTGTATATCGTATGTAATATAAAGCTAGTTTGTGTTGTATGCCATGTAAGGTGTTACTGAAATATCTGTATTTTATAGTTCTAAGAGGTGATGACGTCATAACCCACCACTCTATCATCTTATTGATAGTGTCTCCATTGCCGCGAAAAAGGCTCATTGTTAGATATCGATCATTTCTCAAAGCGACAGCATCCGGGGTGCATGCCCATTACGAGCAAACATCGATACGCCACTTAAAAGGCAACGACAACGCAAAATGGCGTCGAATACAGTGTAACATACAAAACTTATGAGGTCATCGGTTGTCCATTTCATCATGGTCGACAAATAGGCGCTCACTAACTTCACAATATGCTCACTCAAATAAACATATAGGATGATAAGGCACCGACCCAAATGTGAAAAATGTCGGCCAAATACAGAAATAGTTCGTCCACATGTATGCAAACTAGGAAAATTTGTTAGTCGAACAGGATAAAATATTGCCCAAGTAGGAAAATTTGAGACCCAAATGTGAAAAAAGAAAAATATAATCCAAAGAGAGGAATATCTCGGCCAGACATATAAAAAGTAGGAGAACTATGTGCCAAATGGGAAAAAGTTAGGCCAAATACAGAAATATCTCAACCAAACATATAAAAAATAGGAAAATTGATAACCAAACGGGAAATATATTGGCCAACTAGGGAAATGTGTTACTCAAAGAGGAAAAATAATGACTAAGTAACGAAATACATCGCTCAAACTTATGAAAACTAGGAAACTTTGTTAGCCAAATGGAAGAAACCTTGGTCAAGTAGGAAAATCTGTTAGCCAAATGTGAAAAACGTCGGCCAAATGCAGAAATAGTTCGGCCACACGTATGCAAACAAGGAAAGTTTGTTAGCCAGATACGAAAGTATTAACCTAGTAAGAAAATTTGATAGCCAAAGGTGAAAAAATATCAGCCAAAGAGAGAAATATCTCATCCAAACTTATAAAAAGAAGGAAAATTCTCAACCAAATGAGAAAAAGTTAGACCAAATATAGTAACATCTCAATCAAACTTATGAAAACTAGGAAACTTTGTTAGCCAACGAGAATAAAAACCTAGGTCAAGTAGGAAAATCTGTTAGCCAAATGTGAAAAAAATGTCAGCCAAATACAGAAATACCTCGTCCGCACTTATTAAAATTAGGAAAAATTTGTTAGCCACATAGTAAAAATATTGCCCAAGTAGGAAAATTTGATAGCCAAATGTAAAAAAAAAATATCACCAAGGAATATCTCGGCCAGACATATAAAAAGTATGTGCCAAATGGGAAAAAGTTAGGCCAAATACAGAAATATCTCAACCAAACATATAAAAAATAGGAAAATTGATAACCAAACGGGAAATATATTGACCAACTAGGGAAATTTGTTACTCAAAGAGGAAAAATAATGACCAAATAACGAAATACATCGCTCAAACTTATGAAAACTAGGAAACTTTTTTAGCCAAATGGAAGAAACCTTGGTCAAGTAGGAAAAATCTGTTAGCCAAATGTGAAAAATGTCGGCCAAATGCAGAAATAGTTCGGCCACACGTACGCAAACAAGGAAAGGTTGTTAGCCAGATACGAAAAGTATTAACCAAGTAAGAAAATGTGATAGCCAAAGGTGAAAATATATCAGCCAAAGAGAGAAATATCTCATCCAAACTTATAAAAAGAAGGAAAATTCTCAACCAAATGAGAAAAAGTTAGACCACAAATAGTAACATCTCAACCAAACTTATGAAAACTAGGAAACTTTGTTAGCTAACGAGAATAAAAACCTAGGTCAAGTAGGAAAATCTGTTAGCCAAATGTACAAAATGTCGGCCAAATACAGAAATATTTCGTCCCCACGTATGCAAACTAGGAAAATTTGTTAGTCGAACAGGAAAAAATATTGCCCTAGTAGGGAAATTTGAGAGCCAAATGTGAAAAAATATAAACCAAAGAGAGGAATATCTTGTTCCAACTTATAAAAAGAAGGAAAATTCTCAACCAAATGAGGAAAAGTTACACCAAGTATAGTAACATCTCAATCAAACTTATGAAAAGTAGGAAACTTTTGTTACCCAAAGCGAAAAAACCTAGGTCAAGTAGGAAAATCTGTTAGCCAAATGTAAAAAATGTCAGCCAAATACAGAAATATCTCGTCCACACTTATTAAAATTAGGAAAAAATTGTTACCCAAATAGTAAAAATATTGCACAAGTAGGAAAATTTGATAGCCAAATGTAAAAAAAATAAAATATCACCCAAAGAGAGGAATATCTCGGCCAGACTTATAAAAGGTAGGAGAACTATTTGCCAAATGGGAAAAAGTTAGGCCAAATACAGAAATATCTCAACCAAACATATAAAAAATAGGAAAATTGATAACCAAACGGGAAATATATTGACCAACTAGGGACATGTGTTACTCAAAGAGGAAAAATAATGACCAAGTAACGAAATACATCGCTCAAACTTATGAAAACTAGGAAACTTTGTTAGCCAAAGTGAAAAAAAAAACCTTGTTCAAGAAGGAAAATCTGTTAGCCAAATGTGAAAAATGTCGGACAAATGCAGAAATAATTCGGTCACACATATGCAAATTAGGAAAAGTTGTTAGCCAGATAGGAAAATTATTGGCCAAGTAGGAAAATTTGAAAGCCAAAGGTGAAAAAATATCACCCAAAGAGAGAAATATCTCGTCCAGACTTATAAAAAGTTGGAAAATTTGTCAACCAAATGGGGTAAAGTTAGACCAAATACAGAAACATCTTAACCACATTTATAAAAAATCGAGGGGAAAATGTCGACCAAATACAGAAATAACTCAACCCAATTTATAAATATGGCAACCAAACTTATGAAACGTAGGCAAATGTGTTAACCAAAAGGGGAAAATACGGTACACGTAACGAAATATCTCATCCAAATTTATAAAAAGTAGGAAAATATGTCAACCAAACGCGAACAATGTCGGCCAAATACAGAAATTTCTCAGCCAAACTCATGAAAAGTAGGAACAACTTGTTACCCAAATAGGAAAAATATTGGTCAAGTAAAGAAATAGCGTGGTCAAACCTATAAAAACGTACCAACATTTGTTAACACAACTTGGCCACTTGTTCTTACAAACTTGCTCGCTGGCTCAAACAATTTGTCCACTTGCTATTACAATCGGTCGACCTATCCTATCAACTCACACACTTACCACAACAACTCCCTTTTCCCCAACAACGTGTCCACCGACTCTCTCATATTATCGACTCGCCCTATCAACTTACCCACTGACTCTAACAACTTCCCCACATGGGCTCACAAAATTTCCACTTGTTATTACAACTTGTCGACAGCCTCGCCCAAATTACCACTTACTCTTACAAACTGTCCCAACTGCGCGCACAAAGGTGTCCACTTGTGATTTCACGGCCTCCTCGCCACATAGATAAGTAGCCCTTATAAAATACAAATGTATCCCGCAAGTCATACAGAAATCCCCCATATTGTCATTTAAAAAAAAAAATATTTGTGTGTGTAGGTAAGTTCATGTCTTTGACAGTTCATATTTTGTAAATTCATTTCTTCAGCATAAGATTTGTGTAAGTTGACGCCCTCATCATAAATTGTGTTGTGTAAGTTCATGTCTTCGACAGTTCATGTTTTGCTAAGGCCTAGTTTTAGTGAAAATGCAGAAGTCTATTGGCTAGAATTTCAACCTGGGTGGTCAATTACTAACACAGCACGTGGACAGCTATTCTTACCCATGCGCTAAAGTTGAGAAAATGAACTTCCGTTGAATGGAAGCTACCGCAGACTTGAATTATTAAACCCCTCTGGAAGAAGTAGCGGCAGCTTAACAAGGAAAAGATCGAATTAGTTATCCCCCCCCCCCTTTCACATTTGGCTAACATTTTCCTACTTGACCTAGGTTTTTATTCTCGTTGGCTAACAAAGTTTCCTAGTTTTCATAAGTTTGATTGAGATGTTACTATATTTGGTCTAACTTTTTCTCATTTGGTTGAGAATTTTCCTTCTTTTTATAAGTTTGGATGAGATATTTCTCTCTTTGGCTGATATTTTTTCACCTTTGGCTATCAAATTTTCTTACTAGGTTAATACTTTCGTATCTGGCTAACAAACTTTCCTTGTTTGCATACGTGTGGCCGAACTATTTCTGCATTTGGCCGACATTTTTCACATTTGGCTAACAGATTTTCCTACTTGACCAAGGTTTCTTCCATTTGGCTAACAAAGTTTCCTAGTTTTCATAAGTTTGAGCGATGTATTTCGTTACTTAGTCATTATTTTTCCTCTTTGAGTAACACATTTCCCTAGTTGGCCAATATATTTCCCGTTTGGTTATCAATTTTCCTATTTTTATATGTTTGGTTGAGATATTTCTGTATTTGGCCTAACTTTTTCCCATTTGGCACATAGTTCTCCTACTTTTTATATGTCTGGCCGAGATATTCCTCTCTTTGGATTATATTTTTCTTTTTTCACATTTGGGTCTCAAATTTTCCTACTTGGGCAATATTTTATCCTGTTCGACTAACAAATTTTCCTAGTTTGCATACATGTGGACGAACTATTTCTGTATTTGGCCGACATTTTTCACATTTGGGTCGGTGCCTTATCATCCTATATGTTTATTTGAGTGAGCATATTGTGAAGTTAGTGAGCGCCTATTTGTCGACCATAATGAAATGGACAACCGATGACCTCATAAGTTTTGTACGTTACACTGTATTCGACGCCATTTTGCGTTGTCGTTGCCTTTTAAGTGGCGTATCGATGTTTGCTCGTAATGGGCATGCACCCCGGATGCTGTCGCTTTGAGAAATGATCGATATCTCACAATGAGCCTTTTTCGCGGCACTGGAGACACTATCAATAAGATGATAGAGTGGTGGGTTATGACGTCATCACCTCTTAGAACTATAAAATACAGATATTTCAGTAACACCTTACATGGCATACAACACAAACTAGCTTTATACTACATACGATATACAAATACTTAGTGAAACAACAAGCACCCTCGCTATTCTACTACTCCTACTATTACCACCACCACTACCACCACCACCACCACCACCACCACCACCACCACCACCACCACCACCACCACCACCACCACCACCACCAATACTACTACTACTACTACTACTACTACTACTACTACTACTACTACTACTACTACTACTACTACTACTACTACTACTACTACTACTACTACTACTACTACTATTATTACCACTACTACTATTACCAATATTATTACTATTTGTATCCATGGTGTTGGAGATAATAGTTTATGGAGTGTCATACTGACCAATGTCAGGCGATAAGTCTCTTGCTGATGTCGGTGACTATTACTACTGGTGCTATTGGTACTATGAGTACCACCATTACATGAAGGTAATGCCGTTAATTGGGGATTTCTGTATTGTGAGTCAACCCCGTAATTGTTCAATGGTGTTGGAGATCGCACTGTGTGGGTGGTACGTCCGTTGGTAAGACACGTGATGATGATGATAATTAGTACTATTGTTGGTATTGCTACTACTGGTACTACTACTACCATTACAAATATCACCTAACATGCCCCTTGATGATGATGACTAACATTACTACGAAACAACTCTACTATTATTACTATACAACCACGCCAATTATAGACAATAGCGATAAACGTATTAGAACCTACTCGCCCTCATCAGCGACATCCTTCCCAGAGCAGACAGTTTGATACTTCATGACTGAGACACCCCAACCTCTAGACCTAACAACTTGACCACCTCTTGATCATCACCATGTCACTACACCTACTCTCCTCTACAATTTATGTGGTCACTCGACCACTTGACCACCGCTTGACCACCACTTGACCACTACTTGACTACATTTTGATCATCTTCGTGTCACTACACGTACTCTTCCCATCAATTTAAGGGGTAACTTGACCACTTGACCACTCCTTGACCACTACTTGACCACTACTTGACCACCTCTTGATCATCACTGCATCACAAGACACACTCTCCTCTACAATTTTAGGGTTATTTGACCACTTGACCACCGCTTGACCACCACTTGACCACTACTTGACCACCTCACGATCATCACCGTGTCACTATACGTACTCTCCCCAACAATTTAAGGGGTCATTTAACCACTTGACCACCCCTTGACCACCGCTTGACCACTACTTGACCACCTTTTGATCATCACTGCATCACAAGACACACTCTCCTCTACAATTTTAGGGTTATTTGACCACTTGACCACCTCTTGACCACCACTTGACCACTACTTGACCACCTCTTGATCATCACCGTGTCAGTACACGTACTCTCCCCAACAATTTCAGGGGTCATTTAACCACTTGACCACCCCTTGACCACCGCTTGACCACCTCTTGACCACTAATTTACCACCCTTTAATCATCACCATATCATTACAACAACTTTCCCCGACAATTTAAGTGGTCACTTGACCACTGCTTGACCACTAATTTACCACCCTTTAATCCTTACCATATCATTACAACTACTTTCCACTAAAATTTTCCTCGCTTGACCACTAACTTACCACCCTTTAATCATCACCATATCACTACACCTACTTTCCCCGACAATTTAAGTGGTCACTCGACCACTTGACCACATCTTGACCACCACTTGACCTTACCCTGACCACCACTTCACCACCTCTTGATCATCACCACGTCACTACACGTACCATCCCATACAATTTAAGGGGTCACTTGACCACCTCTTGACCGCTTGACCACCTCTTGACCACCTCTTGACCACCACTTGAGCACGTCATCGCACACCCTTACCTATAAGCGGTCACTTAACTATGTTTTTTTATCTTTTTTTTTTTCTTCTTTTCTATATATGTTTTATTAAAAATTATTATATAACTTACTTGAGTCGTTTGTTTTCTTTATTGATGTTTTATGTCGTATTTTTTATGTCGTACCTACTCTGATGAGTCACTTGACCACACCCACTCTGATGAGTCACTAGACCACGCCCACTTAAAATAAAAAAGGAGTTATCGCCCTTTGTGGAGGAAAATCGATAAGAGCTAAAAATAGATTGCAATTTGCGCCACAAAATCGATAAATGGTTGATTTATATAAGGAATGTGCGCCACCTCCACCTCCACAAATTCGCGTGCTTTCCTCCTTCTACACTACTGTGGGTGCATGTGTGTGTGTGTGGGTGTGTGTGTGGTGCATGTATTTGCGCGCGCATGTGTATGAGTGGGTGTGTGTATGTGCGTGTAGCAACCTTTAAACCAATGCGATATTTCAAGTATTAAAATGATGTTAAATGGTAATGATATTTTTGAAAAGAGAAAATATACACCACCATGTATAAAGAAATTAAATGAGCCCTTTAGGTACCTAGTAAACTAATGTGGCTTGTAGTGGTCAGGTTTAAGTCCTTCCCATTGTATGTATTTGACACCCAGACACTATCACAGCTCTGGATCAATTTTTTCCCTGGGGACAGGCCATGGACTCTAATTGCTAGTCATAAATCTCCGCTTCTTGTGCCCCAAACAAAATGTGTCATGGACATTTACAAGGCACTAGAGAGTCAACCTGTAATTTGATGTAGCCGAGGGGAAAAGGAGACAAAAGGAAGATTGATGTTCCCTTTGCTACGGTGCTAAGAGGTAGAGAGTAACTCTGAATTCGTTACGGCCAAAGAAGAGAAGTAGTAAAAGAGAGAGAACCTCACACCGCCCTCAATTCACAAAGAAAAACGATATTGTAATTTGGTAAGTGTAACGAGTTCGCCTTGGGTAGTGAGAGTGTACCACCCCCGAGGTGTCTCTGGCACTCCCGTGTATACTAGACCCAGGGGTTGGATAGGCAGATACACATTTTTACTCTGTGGTTGATCTCATATTAGTTAATTATGTCTACAAGCCCCTCCAGATTCTAGACCCCCACTAACTACCTACCCCTGTGGAATAATGAACACTTAGGCATCGTCCGAACCACACTCAATCATTATACCAAGAGCAAGTCAACTTACATAAAGTTTATTCTACCCTTGAGAATATAGAACTGAAATGAACATCCTGATAGAATAATCTATTTACACAAATAGAAGATAGAGTAGAGACAGAATCAGAGATATAGTTGTCCTCATTAAGTTGAGAAGTAGAGTGGATGCAGATGTCCCGTCTAGTCGGTCCGCCACTCACCCGGCTTCCTTCCAGTGAGATGACTAGAACCTTGGAGACCACTCCGTCCCCAGAGCGTGGATCCACAACAATAGAGTCACTGCTGGACCTCAATCAACTGGACCAACTGCATCGTTATCACTCCCACTGAGTCACGGTTAATACACAGTTCTCTAACAACACTGATTGGGAGACAATCCTCCTGGACTTGACTCCAAGTATTCGTGACTTCGATGAACCTAAGTAGTCACTGACCAATCTAATGGTCCCGCTAACATAGCACAGTAACACTGCTTGAAGAATATGTCAATAACCAAGTCAATGGTCCTATACTCCTATCACAGTACCACTGCTTGAAGAATCAGATAATGCAACTGATATGTCACTGAGTCCTACACGAACACAGTTCCAAGTCTTCGTACTTGTTCAGTACACTATTAGAATCAGACATCTATTTTCACGGAAACAATTCAGGTTGGACAATAATCAATTGTCCCTTCCACCTGGTAACACTTGCCACAAGTTAATAACTGGTGTAGTTCTTCTCAAGACCTGCCACGATAGCTGTCATAAGAATCATTCAAGTGTCTAAATTTCTTTTTTCTGCGTTTAGGCAGAACCACCGTAATAATATACGGTCAGGTGTTTCCTTTCTTTGAGCATGATTGCTCAAAATGCTGAAATGTTCCTGGCTGAAATAGAGTATCTTCTAAAGTAGAAAAACATCACAAACCATCACTTCCCACACGTGCACCTTCAGGGCACTTGTATTTCTTTATGCAAACCTTCACGCATGGTGAATCACACTGGGTACATGGTGTGGTTGAGTCTGGCGTGGTAAGTAAAGAATTGAACCCTTCGCTGTATCACACGAAGTGGTTTCCTGCCAACGACAATTATAGTTGACTGGTTCTTCAACAGGCAAACTCCTGAAAAGGAAGAGCGACCGGTGAGAGTATACTGGCCCAAACATTAGTCCACATGCATCCTACCAATGACTACTCAACCCTCAGTCATGCTATGTAGTTATGCATATAACTAAAGCATTATCTCTATATTTTATAGAATCCTAAATATTTTACAATCGTCAAAACTTTTTAACATTTTAAATGTTGTCTGCTATTTTTGTTCTAAATTTATAATTAATCCGGAAGTACACACGAGCTGTACAATCAGCTGATGGTAAAGATTGTAGAACACACCTGTTCCGGTTTGATGTAGTTTAAAGAAGGAACAATGTTCTCAAAGTTCGTGTTGGATTTTGGTACACAATCTTCTGGATTACGATCGAATGTTCATGTGTTAGATGTTTCAGTCGAACACTAAAGGTTTCGGTTCACTGCAGAGGTGTAGAAAAGTCGTCACTGTTCAGTTTTTTCTTTCACACTCGTAATTAAAATGTTCCTGGAAGAATCAACACGAAGTTGTCACTGTCAAGTTGGATAATTCGCTTCAGGTAAGTGCGAATGTGACACTCTTCTTGTACGTAATATATACAGTTAATAAAGTTCGCTTTCTACCACATACTACACATTTATACACGACAATCACTACATGAACTAGTAAAATAAGAACACTATATATAATGGGAGTAATCCCTATCACAATATTGTAGACATTACACAGCTTTTTGTGAATGGAAAAACACTATTCACTGCTAAATGGCTGTGTCGGTCTGAGTGTATTTCTACATACTGCACTCAGCCATTGGTGCTCACTGGGTCGGTCGGACAACGTGACAAAAGATCGGCAATTGAATTGGTTCTGCCTGGGATATGTCGAACCTCAAAGCTATAATCTTGAAGTTTCAAAGACCAGCGTGCAATCATATGATTCGATGGCACACCTGAATTCATCCATCGTAAGGGGCTGCTGTCCGATTCTACGATGAAATGGCGTCCTAGAAGAAATCTAGACAATTTGGTGATCCCTACTACTAAAGCTAGGGCTTCTAGTTGAGGAATGGACCATGCCCGCTCTCGGGCTTTCAGCTTCCGGGATACAAAATAAACTGGGTGGAGGATGTTGTTATACTCCTGCAACAGGACTGCTCCAATCGCGACGGAGCTAGCATCTGTGCGTAATCTGAAAGGTAAACGGATATCGGGCAATTTAAGGATAAGATTCTGTTTATTCTTATCGGAAAAACATGATAGCACTTTATGAAATGCGATTTTTAGGCATTGATCGTGTACAATTTTCTCAGGTTTATCCTTTGTTAGTAAATTAGTAAATACCTCGGTCAGTTCCGAAAAATCAGGTATAGTAATTGATTAGGCCCAGCAAACTTCTGACCTGTTTTTTAGTAGTCGGAAGTGAGAGTTTTAGTATCTTGGACACAATTTTATCGTCTGTCGTGACAAAGCCATTGGATATTTTGTAACCCAAGAATGATATTTCCTGGTAGGCTATGTCTACTTTTGCAGGATTCACTGTCAGTCCGTGCTGTCTGATCCGTTCAAATGTTTGGTCTAATGTCTTAATGTGCTCCGTCATTGTCTCTGTGTGAACGTCAATATGTCGTCAATATGTCGTCAATATAGCAGATTATGTTAGGAATGTCTCTTAGAAGTAGTCGTGTCATACGTACGAATGTGGCTGGGGCGTTAACTAGCCCAAATGGAAGTTTGCACCATTCGTACAGTCCCCAAGGTGAGGCGAAAGCTGTCAGATGTCTGCTCTGTTCGTCTACAGCAATCTGCCAATAACCTTTAACCATGTCTACAGTCGTGAAGAACCTAGCGTCTGTCAGTTCTGTCAGAAGATCGTCAGTGTTTGCCATAGGCTCAAGATCTAGAAAAGTTATTTTATTCAGTTTTCGGTAGTCGATGCACAGTCTTATTGTGTTGTCCTTTTTGCGTACTATTACCATGGGAGATGAATAGTCTGATTGGGATCGTCTTATGATGTTATTTTTCTCTAAGTTGATGATTTCTTGATGTAACTGTTCTTTGTAATGTAATGGGATGGTGTATGGTCTGCATCTAATGGGTGCGTTTGATGTGAGTGCGATGTGATGCTGTACTAATTCTGTTTGTCCTGGGTTGTTGGAAAAGATGGTGTTGTACTGTTGTATAAGTTGTTTGCAACTGTCTGTGTCTGCTTGAGTTAAATTTGGGTTGACTTTGATCTCCTTCAAGCAGTCTGTCGTGTCTAATGCAGGTGTTGGAATTTCGTCACTAGCATCGTCGTCTTCGTGATCTATTATCACTGTACAAGCTGTTGTATTGTCTTGTTCGTCGTCTCTGTTGTAGTATGGTCTTAGCATATTTATGTGAAATATTTTGTGTTTGTCTTTTATAAGGATCTCGTAGTCTACAGGTGAAATCTGTCTTGTCACTTTAAAAGGTCCCTGCCAAGAATCAGTCAGAAGGTGTCTGTCACTAGGTAGCAGAAGAAGAATGTCCTGTCCAGGTGTCAATGTTATTGTCCTGTTACCTTTGTCAGCATACTTTCTATAAGTAGCACCAGATAGTTTTAGTGCATTCTTTGCAATAACACAAGATTTGATGATTCTTTCACGCAATGATGTCACATATAAGTATGATGATATGGGTTTAAGTACTGGTGTAGAGTCAGTTAGCATTTGGTGGTAAATGGTCAATGGGCCACGTGGTTTGGCACCATAGATAAGTTCAAAAGGAGAGAAACCGGTACTAGCATGTGGTACCTCGCGATAAGCAAAAAGAATAGCTGGTAGATATACATTCCAGTTGTTGGGGTGTTCTTGCGTCACTTTTGCAAGCATGTACTTAAGATCCCCGTTAAACTTTTCTATTACTCCGCTACTGTGAGGATGGTAGGGGGAATTGAAACACTGCTTAACTCCCAGCATTTTGGTGAAAGCTTGGGTGGATGCGGCAATAAACTGAGTGCCCCTATCAGATTGGATAGTATCTGTGTAGTAAGCCGACCCACGTCTTTCAATCTCATCCACACTAGAGCATTCATTCTCTAACAAGAATTTAGCAAAGGCTGAAGGAATAGATGACACAATTTGTCTCTAATGATTAGATCTTCCAATCTCTGATAACTTTTTTCAATTTTGGCTGCTGAAGTCCATTTGGTGAAAATATCTCGGACTAAGCAGAGGTAGTCAGAGAACGTTTGAGTCGGTTTTGGGCTCAATTTACTGAACTGTTCTCTGTAACCTGCCTCATCTAACATAAAATGTGCCATAATCTTAGATTTTAGATAATAGTAATCTTTCCTGAGGTCTTTGGGGATGGTTTCAATAACTTTAAGAGGTTCCCCTGACAAACTCCTCATATACACAATATTCCATTCAGACAGTGGAACTTGATAATGTTCCATTAAAGTTTCAAAATTTTGGGTAAAGGCTGCAATGCAGTCACCCGAGGTATAATTACGTACAATACCTTGATATTTCTTGTACTGGTTTTCTTTCTCCAGTCTCTCAGATTTCTTATACTCTTTGTTAATCGCAGTCTCAGTGTCAAGTTGTTTCATCTTCAACTGTAACTCCAGTTCTTCTCTCTTACTCTGAGCTGCTATTTCTGCTTTCTTCAGCTCTGTTTCATTCTCGATCTGAGCTTGCTTTAAAGCTGTGTCTGCCTCTACTTGCTTGGCAGTTCTTTCTGCTTCTGCCTGCTTAAGAGCTCTTTCAGCTGCTCTTTCTTCGCGTTCTGCTGCACTTTCATCGCGTTCGGTAGCTTTTTCCTGAACTAGTAGGTATTCAGCGTATTTCTGCCTCACTCCACTTAGTGTAGTTCATCACCATGTAACTGTAACTTTATGCCCATATCGAATGAAATCAAATAATGAAGACATGATGGAAAAATGTCAATGAAATACCAGCCACACACAATATGTTATAAGTGGTTAGTAATCAACAATTTACAATTTGTTTATATGGACGATATGTGCCTAAAAATGGATTTTCAACGTATACGAAAAGGAAAAGTATACTCAAGTGCCCTGGATGCGGTGAAGAACGGTTGAAAATCGGGCTAGGAACTGTAGGGTCTCTACTTCGGACTACAAATGACCTCTACGGCAAGGTTTCGGATGGTACGGAAAAACCTGCTTTTATTTTGTAAGAAGATAAATTAGCGTCTATTTGTTGGTGTGTGCCTGCTTGTCACTAAGTGTTGATTAGGTTTGTATGGCGTTGAGTATAATTGTATGTCGTAAGTTTGTCCGTCAACAGTTGTTTTTTTTACAATACACGTTACTTTCTTTCCAAACACTTTTCGCATTCCACAAACTCAATTCACAAAGACAATCTACAAGTATCTTAACACTCTACAACATTGATGACACATCACTTACATCAAGATGACATTCAGTAAGGACATAGACATCAAGTTTACAAGATGGCGACAAGGTCAAAATGGCGACAAGATCACAATGTCGACAAGGTCAAAACGGTGACAAGTTTCACAAATCACAAATGTTTTACACGCTTACAGGATCAAACAAACTAATGTATGCATTGTACGTTTACAAATGATCTTACACATGTTTAGATAATGTAGTAACAATCAAAATGAGCCTTCCATGATCACATTTAAGTTTAAATCTAATTAAATTAAACGTTCAACAAGGACAAGCTATTCACGTTCAAATATAACTAAATTAAAGCTGGACGAGCCCTCCACGTTCACACATGTCAGGGTCTTAAACTTGGCTCGCTTTCCTAACTAGTGTGAGACAGTACAAATACAACGTGATTTGACGTAAGACTCAACGACACATCGTTCGGTGGATTTATTAACATATCAAATACAGAACGATGATCACAAATACATATAATGGATACTTTACAACTTACATCCACAATACAGTCACAAGTCTGACTCGCAAGATGTCCAGACACTCGCCTTTCAATACAGAAACCATACAATGCCTCTCTCACACGTCCGTCCTGTTCCGTGTCCCCAGAGCTGTCTGGACCTGGTTTGCAACTTGCCTCCTGCCTAACGTGACGTCACGTGGCAGGCGTGCGTCTTGCGTTGGCGGCCTGACCGCTGGTCAGCCAGCGATCTCGCAGGCCGGTAACTCATTCGCCTGGCGGCGCAACGAAGTGGTTGCATCCCTTACTGGGAGCTAAGTCGCCTGGCGGTCGTAACGATGTCCCTGCATCGCTGTCCACTGTCGGACTCTGACAGAGAGTAGTAAAGCATGGGTTCAGTAATGTCAGCTGTGGCCTCACAGAACAGCCCGTCAAACAGAGCAAGAAATCAGAATGACGAGTCTGATCGTAGGTCTCACCTATCCCTAATCATCTACCAGTCGTCGCTAACGTCAGTAGTGATAGTAGGCTGTTATCATAGTTCTAATTTAATCGAACTAAACAATAAGGTAAAGAGTCCCTGGACTCGTTCCTTACATCATCAATGTTCATTAATAAACATAATACTGATCAATATACCATCCCTCGGGATATAGGAATAGTACATGATCCTATCCAATATGTACACAATCCTGTTTGCTGGTGGGACCACCTGCCCACGCCATAGCAAACTCTTCTTATCAGACTCCTCCTTAGAGTCAAGAAGCCTTCTTGAGAATACATGTTCCCCACATGTTCCAAGGGTAATGTTCCAGTTCCGCCCTCCCAAGTGGTTTAGCCTTGGGCGGACCGAACTTCATCGTTGGTCTGGTCTACCAACCCATACTTTCACAACTTGCTTTCACATCCCCCATATCCTATATGTCCCCTGTCTCATACAGCCTCCTTGCATCCTTCCATACTTCCAGCACCTTAGCAGTCACTCGCACTAGCGCCAGTATGAAAGAACAAAATAGCTCAGACAAGATTCCAGAACGCATATGTATATCGCGACGGCACGCATTGTTATCACGCGTCGACCTATTCGGCGTTCGGAATTACTCCAGGACGTATCACATGCCATGACCTAATATATATACACAATGTCACATCATATATATATATCACCTCTGCAGACTTACCTTCCCACAGAAATCCCGTGTTCCACACAATGAATTCACTATTAAGTTACTACACAATAGTTACATCATTCCTGGTGGCACAGAACTAAGTTCTTTCTTTACTTAGTAACTAAGCACAGTTTTGTCTGAATCTCCACCTACCAACTTACCTGGTTTTCTAACCGTTCTTCTGGCTTCAGCAACTGACTGACATAAATCTAAGTTTCTATTAGGCACAAGTAACTATGTTTTATTCTAACACAGAAACCTATTAGATGCAACGATTTGCAATATATGGTAAATATAATTTACATCCATATAGCCCACATCGCATTCCTGCGTTCCCAACAGCTGATTCGCGAACACACAGTAAACAACCACATGATTAGCCGTCAACAGCGTTATCGATCGGTTTGCTAATTAGTATGCAAGGACATCCGCATAGGTAATGAGGTTAGAACAATGGCGGTTTGTACACACTTACAAAGTTAAATGATTTAAACAAATAGGTACCTGAATGTCGAAAACCAGATTCCAGTCAGCTTCAGAACTGTTCAAGGGCTTCTCAGCCTCCTTTCCATAACAATAAGCCGAATCATGGTTGAGGTGAGACGCAACACAAAATGGCTCACACAGGCCTGCGTATGCTCTCTCCGAGCAAAAATGAAGTGAATGAATGGTTTAGCCAATTTCGCCCTTCGTGCCAACTCAATGCGCACGAGAAGCTAGTGCTTCTTGAGAAAAGACACTTTCTCGGGAAACCGTCATTCCCCGCCTAGAATTTCTAGATCTCTCTGCACGAGAATTTAGTGCGATACCCAGCCTCACGGGTCACTCAAATTCCGGTGTTTCGAGAAGATTCTAGATAGTAATTCCTCCATCGGCTTCCCTCAGTCTATTTTTAGCTGGGAAAGTCCCCCGATGACGCGCCAAAATAGTGCGGGATCTTTACGACCCAAGACAGATAAACGCGTTTCGTCACAGTAAGAATATACGAGACCTAGAGCAGGGGCCTCAACTCTGGACAATAACTGTCATATTTGAGGTCCAGACAATGAATTAAGGTGTTAGACTGTGGTAGAAATAGTGGTTGCAAAAACTAAAAGGGTCTAAACAAACAAATCAAGCACAGTACAAAATTAGCTCTTTATTTATCAATTGGTAACAATTTGTGTTCAAACACATTGAATACTACATTCAATAACAGATACAACAGACAACTGCATATATCAAACATCAACCAAGGGTGGCCCCTATTCAGCCACCAGAACTTAAGACAACAGGGTACACCAAGTACCACAACACAGATGCTCCAAACAGTAGCTGAGTAGAATGACACAATAAAGGACTTTGACACAGACAACAATAAGACACTACAAAAACATAAGTTACACAACATAAATCTTAAGATGCGACATAAACAACAGAGTTGTGACACAATTTACTACCCCGCCATAAACCCAGGCCTGCTGACACTAACTAGTCAGCCGCCCCTGTAACAATGGAAAACACAATCTATGATTATCATTGTAAAGAAATCATATTAAACATATGAAGCTTTGAGCACATACATATAGCATATGAATTAACCCATAGATCATACATATCTAAAATCTAATTATCCATTTTGCTGTTCGTCCACTTGTACTACTGCTATTCTGAGGTAACCCTTGATGTCTGGCATGATCATTCTTTGCTGCCTCATTCTTCATCAAGGTGACTACATCTCTAATTGCTAAATGCAACAATCAATGTTGCATCATCATATCACCCACGTTATTGTCTTCTCCAGTTGTGTAGCTGCTGTCATGAGATTATACTTGGTATTGCTAGGATGGAACACCTTCTAAAGCAACAATCTCAATCTGCTCCACCTTCCCCTACAGCCCAACATTCACTTACAGAGTGCCTTCAGTACAATGTAACTACCTCTCACAGATCCTGCACACATCCTGTCCTCCCTCAGTAAAGCAGCACTTCATTCGCAGTTATCATGATTACATTATGATTGCTGATACAGACTCCGCTTGTTAAAGGTGTATCATTTCCTACGCTCCGTAGCTGTCAGTCTGCATGGAGTCCCTATAATGCATTATTTCCTTCATCTCTATTGTTACCCACATGTCCTAACTATATAGCTTAATCATTAACATATCACTGCCGCATATACCATGTAAGTACTCTTCTCTGCTTCAACATGTCATAACTATTATACACATGATCATGGTTATTTCCCCTACTCGCTTAGGTGTGTTCAACAATTAAACACAGACATTCAATCTCATGCCTACCATACTACCATTGTCTCAGGATAACCCTGCAAACATGTCTTGCTGCATATATATTGCACACATGTGATCCTCACCACTCTCTATTATCAAGTAGCATCCATTCCCAGTAATCTCACAAACATTCCCTGCTATGCCAACATAACCAGCATGGCACCATGTGGCATTATTTCAGTCTTTACTTTAAACTATAATTTATAACCCCATACATTGTATATCTTGGTGAATCTCTCACATGCCCATTTAGCCAGACACATTAATGTCATAGGATAACCATGTAAAACAATTCTCAACAAAATAATCTTGTGCCAGGATGGCTGGCATGACTGACATCAGTCTCTATGATACTTAGTCGCCATCAACGACCTTTTCTACATATTTCACAACACCATGTCCGATTGCTTACATCTCAGTGTATTAGCGTGTTACATGTTATTTTCCTAAAGCTTCAGGGACCTTAACTTGATCTGTAGAACAGTCCATTTCAATAGTATTCATTCATATTATCTATTTATATTTCTTTCTTCCTACCATCTTGCCTAACAGCTGTATTCACCCATGCCTGTTTCACCATGCAAACACTTTAGAGCCTGTAACCTGGGGTGCGCTTCGCTTTAAAATACGAATTATATTAATTACTTTATTTTTAACTTAATCATTTAAAACTTACGGTTTCGCCACGACATTAGTTGACCACAGATCAACTCAGGGAATTTTCTCCACATCACAATACTTAAAAACAAAGCAGGACAGCACGTTTGTTTTTACCAACCAGCCCGGGCAACAGCAGACAAAGAATTCACAAGTTGCTTTGTTACCAGTGGTGTTTCCGGCGCTGTCCAGATGTTTTGTATTAAATAGGCCAAACCAAGACGCGTTGACTTGGTGCTATCACATTAACATTAGGCCAACAACAACAACAATGTGAAGCTTCACCTCGGTAACTATGAGGCCCATAAATTACAAAGCAGCCACAGTTTAAATAGGAATGACAATTTAAAGTTTATTGCTGAAGCTCACGTCATTTAATGAAGTGCTATCTTCAGAAATCACTAGATAGATCAAGATAAAATCTGAGAGAGAGAGAGAGAGAGAGAGAGAGAGAGAGAGAGAGAGAGAGAGAGAGAGAGAGAGAGAGAGAGAGAGAGAGAGAGAGAGAGAGAGAGAGAGAGATGAACAGGTGTAACATGTATTCCGCTTGTGGAAGTGGAAATGAAGCATATGCAAGGAATGTGTGTTGTCATGCACTAAGCCATAAATGACATATTATCATAAATGTATATGTATGTATTTGTTTTATTCACACATGTGACACTTAACACTAACAAACGGCAACGCTCTGTGATATACACAAAGAAAAGAAACGCACATACGCCTTGTAAATATACATTGCTTTGTATGAAATAAACGTTTGGGGGAAAAAATGACGGCGCGGAAAGGTTAAGTAAAAATAAAAAATACAAAAAAAACAAAATTACTACAGATTTCTGTGGAGAGGGACAATTAAAAAAACAGAAAATAAATATTCATATATACAGAGAGAAAATCGAATGTTTGTCTTCACTTCTTATTATAGTGTGTATCTTTATTTGTTTGTTTATCTTTAATTTATGTCTCTTTACTTCACTTCATCGATTGTAGGTCCTTTTCTATATTGTTTGCTTTGAATTCCAAACTTTCACACTATTTAAAAGATGATGCATGAATCACTAGAAAATTAGTAGTAGATTGTGAGCTTCACTGGAACACGGTTACAAGACACAAAATGGACGTTGCGGATAAAGACGTATTCAGCCCATAATAAATAAACAAAACTCGACAATAAACTACATGAAAAACACTACGGTAAGATGTAAAAGTTACTTATATGTATCCTTGTTGTGGGTGGATACGTATTAATAGTTAACAGTCGTTCATTGACCTCACCAAGGCTTTTAATACAGTCAGCAGTGAAGGACTGTTTAAGAATATGGCAAAATATGGCTGTCCACGAAAGTTTGTCCAAATAGTGCGGCTATTTCATGGTGGTATGCAGACAAGAGAACATAAAAATGGTGAACTGTCTGAGCATTATCCTGTCACCAATGGAGTGAAGCAAGGATGTGTCCTGGCACCACCAATGTTCAGCCTCATGTGTTCAGCTATGCCGATGAATGCCTTTGAGAACAACGGCATTGGAATAGACATCAATAACCGCATGGGTGGAAAGTTGTTAAATCTCAGAAGGCTGAAAGCTAAAGCCAAAACTAACAAGCGACACCGTCAGAGAGCTGCTGTTTGCTGATGATTGCGCTCTATATGCCAACTCAGAGGCAGACATGCAACACAATGTTTCAGCTTTTTCATATTCAGTGCACACTGTGGGCTTGGAAAAGACTGTATTTATTTACAGCCAGCTGCAGGGAATAATCATACCGTGCTGAATAACAAGGTTAATGGTCATAGAATAAATGTTGTGGACAAATTCGCCTATCTTGGCAGCACTGTGTCACAACTGTCACAATTGATGACGAAATAAATGCACGAATCTTCAAGGCAAGCGCGGCCTTTGGTAGACTGCATAAGAATGTATAGGACAGAAATGGAATAAGCCTGCAAACAAACCTGAAAGTCTATAAAGCAGTTGTATTTTCCACACTGCTATATGCTTGTGAAACCTGGACTGTTTATCAGCGACACGCTAGGAAACGAAACCACTTCCACACAGTCTGCCATATGAAGATATTGAAGATTAAGTGGATCCTTCTTCTTCTTTTCGTTCATCCGGAGTGTTTTTTCAGATGTGATTGCGATGTGTCTGTTATGCGCCCTTGGGCCGAAACCCGTAGGCCAACACATCGACTTTAGCGTGCTTTTTTGACCAGGTAGCATTCCTGGGAGACTCTCACTTTTGTGGTGCCATCTACAACCATGCTGGCCAAGTTAGAACGGTCGAAGACAACGGTCATCCCTCAAAGGAAGGCAGGGACAGTCCATAGCATTTTCCGCCATCCAAGGTTGCTTCCATAGTTGCAGGGCCGACACATAACGCCCTGGATCTGGGCTCACCGAGGGAAATCGTCACGTCCTGCTCATGGCTGCTTTAAATCCTCACTTCAATATATTGGTCATTTCGTTTGCCCCGGGCCATTCCCGCACAAACCAGACAGGTTTGCAGACGGTATCCACTCAGCGAGTTTTCGGACATGTGCTTGTCGTTGTGCCCGTCAGAGCTGTTCCAGGCACGACAGACATTCGGAAAGCTCCCTAGTCAGAGCTGTTCCGAACAAGAGCGGCATTCGGAACCTAGGTAGTCAGAGCTGTTCCTAGCACGAGGGACATTCGGACGAGACATTTCACTCGGACGTAATTGCGTAGTGTCAATTTTTAGTTTGCCACCCGTAGGACGACACTTCCGGCTTCCGGCGGGCATTTTTTAATGAGGTTAGCCTTCCTCAGGTTTCGAGACTCTTGTTTCGGCTTCCACACAGCAAGCTTTCGCTTCGGGCTGCCACGTAATGGAATCGCAAGACAGGCGTTCCATTTCATGTCAACAAGACAATTTTCCACCTTTGACTACACTCACTCCATGAGTGAGTGTGGTTACAGACTATCGGACGTCTGCGAGACATAAGACCGAGGTGTTTTTCCACCTTTTTGTACTCGCTCACGAGGTAGGCTACATGTGCTGCCGGCTCAGCACCTTACCTCCGTGCGTCTGTGGGCGAGTAACGGTCGACCCTTTCATCCGGGGATACCTCATATCCCCCAGCTAAGAGCCATCGAACGAATCTGCGTCGAGCATGTAGCGTTCTCAGCACATCATCACAATTGTGATGTAGGTATGTGTCGGCCAGGCTCTCACTTCCTAGAGTTATGGCTTAGAGACGTTCAGCCATACACCTCGGATGGGAGCCTTAGAGGTTATGTCCGGACTGAGATTTAGGGATCGTTTGCCTGATTTTGACTGCTATCCTCAGTCTTACCTGCAGAGCAGCAGGTTGTGTCTCTCTTAGTCTGGTCCCTATCCAACGAGCCGTCCGATATGTAGTTTTCACCCATCGGCAAGCTCATGGGGTCGATGGGACACGCAAGCTCCCCCACCACGGCAAGGTGGAGACACATCGGGGGAGAAGTGGATCCTAGACACTGAAGTTCTAGAAAGAGTGTCCATGCCCAGTATGTACATTCTACTAATGAAGAATCAGAATCGATGGGCTGGTCACTTAACTCGCATGCCAGATCACAGGCTCCCTAAATGTATTTTCTATGTCGGGCTGCGTTGTGGTAATCTCTCAAAGGCAGTCTGAGGAAACTCTTTAAAGACACTCTGAAAATCTCACTGAAAGCTTTTGGAATTCATCTTGACACCTAGGAGACTTCTGCCAAAGACCAAAATTCATGGCGTACATCATTGCGCAAGGGTACAGTCATTTGCGAAGCAACCAGGACTGCATGAAGCTTGAAGAAGAGGCTGGACAGAAAAATGACTGCAGGAGATTCTCTTCCTGGAACGTCAAGCATTTTTTGCTCACATTGCCAAAGAACATTTCGAGCCAAAATAGGCCTTGCCTGCCATTTTAGAACTCACGGCTCCATACTTTCAACCCCGCTGGATAAAATGAGTGGTCATCATCATTCTTGATGAACAAACAACAACACAATCGTAAACACTATGAACTGGATGGGTGGTTAAGGCTGGTCAATGGACAAAAGGTCAAAAACGTCACAAGCCCAGGGATTGGACAATGTTCCCCCCCCCCCCCCCCTCTCGAGAGCAGAACACCCGCTAGGCGGGATGGGAGGCACACATGTGAGCAAACGGTAAAAATGGGATTGGTAGGAGACTATACTAAATACTAGTGTGGCGATTAGCCTTCTTCAGCAAATAAATACATACACAAGACACAACATATAATCTTTATATGTTGTACTTGTGTATGCATTTGTTTGTTGATGATGGCTAGTCGCCGTAAAGTACTATATGTTTCAAAATTCAGCTCCGTAAACCTCCATTACTTTGTGTTATTTTATATTGTTTACTTTTCCATAGCTTTACCTCAGTTCCACTAATTTTATTCACATGTATACTATTGTGGAACTTGCATGGGCGAGGGGATGGGGGGGGGGGGCTGTTGGAAATTAAATGAAGCTGTGTCTCCCCCGATGTGTCTCCACCTTGCCGTGGTGGGGAAGCTTGCGTGTCCCATTGACCCCATCTGCTTGCCGATGGATGAAAACTACATATCGGACAGCTTATGGGATAGGGGCCAGACTAAGAGAGACACAACCTGCTGCTCTGCAGGTAGACTGAGGATAACAGTCAAAAGATTAAATCAGGTACACGAAGGCAGAAGACCTTGGTCCGGACAATACTCTAAGGCTCTCTGTCGAGGGCTGTGGCTGAACGCCTCTAAGCCACAAACCCGCGGATCTGAGAGCCGGGCCGATACACACCTACCGATAAATAAAGGTAATAATAATAATAATAATAATAATAATAATAATAATAATAATAATAATAATAATAATAATAATAAGTCTTTATTTTCAAAGGGTTAAGAATTGGGCACGCAGGCCCGTCTGACATTCTGCCCTTCTTCTCTATTTCCTCTCATAAATTCTTTCATTCAACATCACTTATGAAGCAACTTTTGACAACAAAAGAACATTAAAACGCATGAAAAATAATCAATAACAAATGACTCACTGAGGCAGTGTTTAACATGGGCATTATAAATACCTAAGGAGGGTGTAACGTGCCATACATAAGGGAATGTTTTTTGGCTAGTTGTCGTTTGAGATAAGTTACCATTATTGTCTTTTTTGTGTTATTTGTTATGGGGGCATGTAGTCTGTACTAAGGTAGTGTTCAAACAGGTTGCGAATGTATGAATCATGATTGGTGGTGTCTTTGATTTTTTGTGGAAGATTGTTCCACAACTGAGCGGCAGAGTATGCTAAGCTTGTTTTATATAAGTCTATCCTAGGTTTAGGGGTAGATACTGAGCACGCTACATGCCCAGTTATGATACTTGTTTGAAGGCTGTCAGCTGGGGGATATGACGGATTCCCGGATGAGTGGGCCTGGCCGTTTCTCGTTCACTGCTGCATGGAGGTAAGGTGCTGAGCCGGCAGCACATGTAGCCTACCTCGTGAGCGAGAATAAAAAATGCAGAAAGTGTCCCAGTCGAATGAAATGGTTACGAAAACTGTCTGTATCTATAGAGTAGACAAAAGTGAAAAAACGTTTCAATAACACGAAATGGACCGCACGGCTAGTGAATCAATTTCGTGGTCCGAAGTCAAAAGCAAAAGCTTACCGAGTGGATGTCGCCCGCAGTCTGACCGTTCCTGGTGTGTGCTTGAGCGACCAGTGGCAAGCGAGATACCCAACACATGGAAGTGAGGAACTAAAGCAGCCATGAGCAGGACGTCGCAACTCCTTGGGTGAGCCCAGTCTCAGAGCAATATGTGCCGGCTCTGCAATTCACGGAAGCCTCCTTGGATAGCCTTGGATAGGCCCATGGTCTGCCCCTGCCTTCCCTTGAGGGTTACCGTGATGTCGATTGATCGTTCTATCTTGACCAGCTGAGATGTGGGCGACATCAAAACAATAAGTCTAACGTGCCTCGAAACCCGAGGAAGCTAACCACATTAAAAAATGCCTGCTGAAGTCGGAAGTGCCGTCCTACGGGTGGCAAACTAAAAATTGGCAATACGCATTTACGTCCGAGTGTAATGTCTCGTCCGAATGTCTCTCGTGCAAGAAACAGCTCTGACTATCTAGTTTCCGAATGCCGCTCTTGTTCGGAACAGCTCTGAATAGGTAGTTTTCCGAATGTCCGCCGTGCCTGGAACAGCTCTGACGGGCGCAACGACAAGCACATGTCCGAAAACTCGCTAAGTGGATACCGTCTGCAGACCTGTCTGGTTTGTGCAGGAAGGGCCCGGGGCGAACGAAATGCCCAATATATTGAAGTGAGGAATTAAAGCAGCCATGAGCAGGACGTGACGATTCCCTCGGTGAGCCCAGCAGAGCGTTATGTGTCGGCTCTGCAATTATGGAAAGCCACCCAGGATGGCGGAAAATGCTATGGACTGTCCCTGCCTTCATTTGAGTGAGGACCGTGCAGTCTTCGACTGTTCCAACTTGACCAGCTGGGAGGTGGACAGTACCACAAAAGTGAGAGTCTCCCAGGAATGCTAACCTGGTTAAAAATGCACGCTAAAAGTCGGATGTGTTGGCTAAGGGTTTCGACCCAGGGGTGCCTAACCAGACCACAATCACATCTGAAAAAACACTCCGGATGAACGCAAAGAAGAAGAAATGAAGCTGTGTCGGACACTGAGGCACTGAGGGGAGAGGGAACCCAACTGGAAAATGAGACGGTTTTTCAATGTTTTACGGTCCTGTTCGTGAGATGCACAAGCTTTGATAGCAAAGATCTATATTTCAGCCACGCCACAATGGACAGGACTGTTAAAGTGTATGCATAGTGCTTTCTGGGTACCACTAATGACATCGAAGGGTCAGCCAGGCGTAGACCTGTTTATCCCGATACACGCCATGTCACAACGTGAGCAGATGATCACATAGGTAAAGTTGCGGCTCGTGCAAGAGAAACCCACACGGATGTGACAAGTGGAATTAGAGAATGCCAGACTCTGAGTCTGAAGGACATGTGGGCAGGTCGTACAAGACAAGCCACCGTGCCAGTAATAGACTTGGGTGGTTGGGGACGATTGATATGGATCAGCACATACCTTACTGTAGACGGGTTCTATGAATATCTTGGATGAAGAAAAGAACAAATGCATCCATACTTCAAGATTTGGATATTGAAGAAGGTTGGATATTAAAGACGATAAAACATAGTAAACTGAAATATTTTGGTCACTTGAAAGGTCATGACAATTTGGAGAGAACAATAGTGGAGGTGTATATGCCTGGGAGGCCGGTCTCTCTGGCTGTGGGGTTACAACACTTTCTCTCTGTAATCCCGTTTATCACGCAGAGTCTCGTAGCGGAGCGAGAGCTGAGGCGGTTCGACCCCCGCTCGTGACTTGCGGGATACTGAGCCGGCCGCTCAGAAAGCAATGGCAACTACTGAGCGTAATCTTGCCAAGAGATCAACATACAGCTGAAAGATGCTGGTGTTGACAGCTAAGACCTGTAAAGGATTTGCTAAACAAAAAAAAACAAAAAAAAACACCAAAAAAAAAAAACATATGCCTGGGAAGAGAGGAAGAGAAAGGCCAAAGAGAAGATCGGTATAAGAAATGAAATGGTGGATGATTTCCAGAAGGGTGTATCAGACGCGGGACATCTTGATCGAGAGGTTTTCCAGAAGGTTGTTATGGGAGCGAGGTTCTTTAAAGGACATGCTCTTGAACGTATGAGGAAAATATCTCCTGGGTCCAGTGAGTCTGTGGCCTGATATCAAATTACAGGGTGTCTTGTAAATGTCCAGGAACTCCTTGATATGGGAGACAAGAAGCGGAGATTAGCAATTAGTTCCCATGACCTGTCCGCAGGGAGATAATTGCTGCAAAGTATCAAGTTTTTCCTTGCGATAGTGTCTGGGTGTTAAATACAACGGGAAGGACTATATCCTGCCCAACACAATCATTTTAGTTTACTAGGTAACTTTAATTTATATATACATAGTTGTCCATACATTCTTTCAAACATATCAGTACCATATAACATAATTTTAATAGTTGAGATGTTGCCTTGCTTTAAATGCTGCCACCCCCCCCACACACACCTCACACGCGCGCACCACACTACACACACGCACGCACGGCACACGCACACACACACACACGCGCGCGCGCGCACGCACACACACGCACACGCACACACATATGATGTGAATCTAAGGACGGAAATAACAGTTATGCTACGACTGTAAAAAAAACTATAAAAAAAAACTACCATATTTGGTAGAGTCACTAATGTCAACACATACATGATTCCAAAAATACTAAATCTGAGCACAGCCCTAGACCCTCCCCCCTCACCCCGCCCACGTCAGACTGTCAAAACATCAACAAAGAGATCAGGCGCTGTGTGTTTGGCAGCACCATCTACAGTATCAAACATAAAATGTTGGCCTTTCAGATAACACAATACTACTGAATGTAACATCACATATAGCAAAGATATACTAAAGTTGACTGGATGTCAATCAATCAGTCAGCCAGGTGCCGTCTCCACAATAAAGGTTGGCTGCAATGGATCTCCAACACTGTCTGTCTCTGGACTTGACTGTACATTCTGTCTGGCTGATGTTCGTCCATCTCTTGATGTATCTTCCCACTTGTTTCGTTGTCTACCTCTTGCTCGCTTGCCCTCAACCTTGCCTTCCAGTATGGTTTTTATAAGAGTATCATGGCCGAAATATTTCACTTGCCTCCTCTTTATTTCTTTCAAAAACTCTCTCAGTGTGTCTAGACCCTCTGCATTTGATTGTTTTTGTTTCCATGAAATACGACATATTCGTCTGTATATCCACATTTCCAGGGCTTCTAAGCTACTTTCTAGTTGCTTGTTCAATGTCCAGGCTTCCTCGCCATACAATAGCGTTGAATATACGCCAAAATCCTCTCAATATTTACAAGTGTTGTTGTTGTTTGTCCATCAAGAATGATGATGACCATTCATTTCATCCAGTGGGGTTGAAAGTATGGAGCCGTGGGTTCTAAGATGGCTGATAAGGCCTATTTTGGCTCGAAATGTTCTTTGACAATGTGGACAAAGAATGCTTGACGTTTCTGGAGGAGGATTTCCTGCAGTGGTTTTTCTGTCCTGCCTTTTCTTTACAGCTCTTGCAGTCCTGGTTGCCTCACACATGACTGCACCCTTGTGTAATGATGCACGCCACGAATTTCGGTCCCTGGCTGCAGTCTCCCAGGTGTCATGATGAATTCCAAAAGCATTCAGAGAGATTTTCAGAGTGTCTTTAAAGCGTTACCTCTGGCTACCTTGGGAGCGTTTACCACAACGCAGTTCGCTGTAAAAAATTCGTTTAGGGAGCCTGTGATCTGGCATGCGAGTCAAGTGACCAGCCCAGCGAATCTGATTCTTCATCAGTAGAGTGTGGATACTGGGCATGGACGCTCTTTCTAGGACTTCAGTGTCTGGGATCTTGTCTTGCCATTTAATCTTCAGTAGCTTCCTTAGGCAGACTGTGTGGAAGTGGTTTAATTTCCTAGCGTGTCGCTGATAAACAGTCCAGGTTTCACAAGCATATAGCAGTGTGGATAATACAACTGCTTTGTAGACTTTTAGCTTTGTTTGCAGGCTTATTCCAGTTCTGTCCCATACATTCTTGTACAGTCTGCCAAAGGCCACACTGGCCTTGGAGATTCTTGCATTCACTTCGTCATCAATTGTGGCAGCTTGTGACACAGTGCTGCCAAGATAGGTGAATTTGTCCACAACACTTAGTCTATGACCATTCACTTTGATATTCGGCACAGTGTGATTATTCCCTGGAGCTGGCTGGTACATAACTACAGTCTTCTCCAAGTTGATATTGAGCCCAAAGTTGGCACAGGCATGTGAGAAAGCTGTAACATTATGTTGCATGTCCGCCTCTGAGTTGGCGTATAGAGCGCAATCATCAGCAAACAGGAGCTCTCTGACGGTGTCGCTGTTAATTTTGGTTTTAGCTTTCAGCCTTCTGAGATTGAATAACTTTCCATCCATACGGTAGTTGATGTCTATTCCAATGTCGTCGTTCTCGAAGGCATTCATCAACATGGCTGAAAACATGAGGCTGAACAGTGTTGGTGCCAGGACACATCCTTGCTTCACTCCATTGGTGACAGGAAAGGGCTTCAGACAGTTCACCATTTTCCTGTACTCTTGCCTGCATGCCATCATGAAATAGCCGCACTATTTGGACAAACTTTCGTGGACAGCCATATTTTGCCATGATCTTCCACAGTCCTTCTCTGCTGACTGTATCAAAAGCCTTGGTAAGGTCAATGAAAGTGGAGAACATTTCGCAGTTCTGTTCCTGACATTTCTCTTGCAGCTGCCTTGCAGCGAAAATCATGTCAACAGTTCCACGTTCTTTTCTGAAGCCACATTGACTCTCAGGAAGAAGACCTTGATCGAGATGGGCCGTGAGGCGATTGAGAAGAATTCTGGCGAGTATCTTCCCTGCAATTGAAAGCAAGGAGATGCCTCGGTGGTTGTCACAGGATTGGCGGTTTCCTTTACGTTTGTAAAGGTGGACTATTGACGCGTCCTTGAAATCTTGTGGCATGGTCTCGTTCACCCATATGTTTGTAAAGACTTGGTGAAGCTGCTCTGTTAGGACCGGCCCACCTGCCTTGTATATCTCTGCTGGGATGGAGTCAGGACCAGGTGCCTTGCCGCTGGAGAGTTGCTGGATGGCTTTGTTTACTTCCACTATGGTTGGCAGGTCATCAAGTGTCTCATTGGTGGGAACTTGATTAAGGCAGTTGATGGTTTCATCATCGAAGAAGGAAGTTGCATTTAAGGTGTTGCTGAAATGCTCTGCCCAGCGTTGAAGGATTTCTTTCTTATCGGTGACCTAATGTTCCCCCATCTGCACTGAGGAGGGGAAGCTATGCCTGGTGATGTAGGACCATAGACCACTTTCATTTACAAATACCAGTGCCTAAAGACACTTGCAAAAAAAAAAACATTTCGAGCGCGACGCGACTTCCATTTTTTTTTCTCCAACTTTTATTTCATGCAAAGCAATGTGTATTTACAAGTTGTAATGTGTGTTTCTTTTGTTTGTGTATATTACAGAGCGTTGCCGTTTGTTAGTGTTAAGTGTGACATTGTGAATAAAACGTATACATACATATATACAGTTATGATAATATGACATTTGTGGCATAGTGCATGTAGATACACATTCCTTGCATATGCTTCACTTCCACTTCCGCAAGCGGAATGCATGAAACACCTGTCCATCTCTCCCTCTCTCTCTCTCTCTCTCTCTCTCTCTCTCTCTCTCTCTCTCTCTCTCTCTCTCTCTCTCTCACTCACTCACTCACACACACATACAAACACACGCACACACAATCTCATGCTTTCTGGAGACCGAAGTACATTTAAATGCCCCGCGCTTGGACAATAAACTTTAAACTATCATTTCCTTTAAAATGTGGCTTCCTTGTAATTTCTGGGTCACTAAGCTCCCGAGGCGAAGGTCGTTGGTGTTGTTGCCTGATGACAAATTTCAGAGTGACGCTCTAGTCCAAGATGCCTTTTGTTTGGGGGACAAGAATCAGGGATTTACTACGAGCAATTAGGGTCCATGGTCTGTCCCCAGGGAGATAATTGGTCCAAAATTGTGATAGTGTCTGGGTTTTATATACAACGGGAAGGACTTAAAACCTGGCCACTAAGAGCCACCTTAGCTTACTGGGTACTTAAAGGGCTCATCGAATTTGTTTATACATGGTGGTGCATATTTTTCTTTTGAAACATATCATTACCGTATAACATTATTTTAATACTTAAGATACCGACTTGGTTTAAAGACTGCTACACGCACGCACGCGCGCGTGCGCGCACACAAACACTCGTACACATGCGCGTGCAAATTCATGCACCACACACGCACACACACCTGCATCCACACACAGACGCATACATATGTTACTGCCAACGGCACAGACACCCATCCACAATATATTTCATGTTGCACATTCAAATATAATAATGGGAAAATTAATAATAATAGTAGCAGTAATAATAATAGTATTAATAATAATAATAATAATAATATAATTGTAAGATTATTAATACCATCAATAAATACATTTACAGTTGTAGTATCCTTTATTGAAAACAAGTTATTTCCTTCTTCTGTAATATGTGCTGTCTTCAGCCAAATATTTTACGAGATTTGCGCTTGTGGGGCTAAGATTAGAATGTTTGCGACTTTTTGTTGATAAAGTTGTTGGACAATTTCTTTGTTGATTGTTCTGTAATTGTATAGTGCTTTGTTTCTTAATGTCCATATAAGATTTCTTTACTCTGCCAATAGAACAAGTAGCTTTGTGTGGGTGTCTTGTGTGGAGTAAGGAATGGAATTTATCATGATTGCTTTGTAAACATCTGTTCTTTGGTTCGAATGAGTGTTTAGGATGTTTTGTAGGAGATTTCTTGTTGGCATGATTGTGTTGCATTCGTAATAGATGTGCTCTTCTGATTCTTGGACGTTCCGTCTACAAAGCTGACACTGTAGTATTTGTTTAGTTATTTTTGCTGTTCTCTCTGTTGTTGGGGTCATGCTGTAAACAAGCCTATATGTAATTTCCCTTGCTTTTGGAGTAATCTGCTTGTTGTGAATATTTGAGAAAATTTCGGTATAATCTTTTATGAAATATCTATGTCCTCTTTTAATTTTGAGATGTACCGGAGTTGCTTGTAATTTAACTAAATGCCTGCAGATTGTATGTGTTTTCTTGTGTAGTAATTTTTCATGTCCTTTAATGGCTGAAATACATGTTTTGTAGAACGTTGGGAGAGTGCCGAAATAATGTGAGGATGTATTCCTAATAGGTTTTAAAGAAGATAGCCTAATTCCAATGTAATAGTGTGCTAAAGGGTATTTTTCTGGGTGTTGTAGGATTTCACCTACGTGTTTTATCCTAAGTGCTTGTATTTTGGTTGTTATGTCTTGGAGGGCGATTCCTCCATCTTTTTTGTCTTGCATGAGTGTAGTATGTTTGATACTGTAGATGGTGCTGCCAAACACAAAGCGTCTAATCTCTTTGTTTATGTTTGTGACAGTTTGACGTGGGGGATCTAGGACTGTGCACAGATATAGTATTTTTGGAATTATATATGTATTAACAATGGTACTTCTACCAAATATGGTAGTTGTTTTGTATTTGTATCTCTGTAACATATCTGTTATTTTCTTCTCTAGATGTTGCCAAGTGTCTTTGTGTGTCTGATTTGGTTGACATGGGAAGACTATTCCGTACAATTTTATAAGATTGTTTGATGTTAAGTCAAATGGAAAATCCGCCTTATTTTTCCATTTGCCTAAGCCCATTATAGTAGATTTTTGGACGTTTGATTTTGCCCCACTCCCTTTGCCGAAAAACGAAAACGTCTCCAAAATGATCCGTACAGATTTTTCAGTGGTCGGAAAGAAAATGGTATCGTCCGCATAAGCACGCAGCTTTTGTTCACCCTTCCCTAGTATGAACGTACCCCTGACATTGTCGTCCTGTCGTATCTTTTCTAGAAATGGCTCTAGAGCGACAACGTACAGTAAAGGGGGCAAGGGACATCCCTGTCTCACTGACCTAGTCAACCTGAAAGAATTGGTTAGGGTATGGTTTAATAGAATCCGACTTTCCGGTTTCAAATATAAAATTTTGACCCATGTCCGAAAATAATTTCCCACGTTGTAGTGTGAGAGAGTTTTGTGGAGGTATGAGTGAGATATTCTGTCGAATGCTTTTTCTTGATCTAAAGAGAGAATTGAGGACTGACAGTTTTTCAGATGTGTGTCGTTGATGATGTCCCTTATGAAGTGTGTGTGTTGCTGGATATTGCGGTGTTGCACACTACATTGCTGGTCTTCGTGAATGAGAGATGACATTACTGGTTTCAATTTATTCGTCAAAGTCTTTGTTAAAATCTTGTAGTCTACATTTAAAAGCGAGATAGGTCTGTAACTCTTTAAAAGTGTCTTGTCAGTGTTCTCCTTCGGAATAAGAGTGATGTAAGACGTGTTGAAACTGGATGGGAGTTCATGTTTGTGGAAAGATTCAGAGAATACTGCTAGTAAAAGGGGACCTAGAAGAGGAAAGAAAAATTGATAGAATTCAGCAGTAATACCGTCAGGGCCAGGCGATTTGCCCTTCTGCATTCCATGAACCGCTTGTGTTATATCTGTTAGTGTTAATTCAGTATCTAGTGTTAGTTTCTGTTCCTCTGTGAGTTCTTTTGTGAATTTCATAAAGTGTTCTTGCACGTGCGCCTGTGTGTTTTCCTCTGTATAAAGGTTCCTGTAATAATCTTCAAAGGCTAAGGCTATTTGTTGTGGCTCGACTTGTATATTTCCTCCCCTGTCAATTATCTGGCCTATTTGTCTGCTGCGCTGTATGTTTTGTTCTAAAGCTAGGTATTGTTTACTCGGTATCTCTTGTGTTATAGTTTGTAACTTTGTTCGCAGTAAAGCCCCTTTAAATCGATGATTTCTGTGGAGATCTAATTCTTCCTGTAATGCTATGATGTGTGGTGAATTTTTGTCTGTCTGTAGTAAGAGCTTAATTGCATTTTCCAATACTTTTTCTTGTTGTAGTTTTTGCTTGTGTATTACTGCTGCTAGTGTTTGTGTTCTCTCTCGTATAGTTCCATACGTCCTTTCAGAAATGCATGGCTGCTGGGCTTCTGGTTGACTGCCACTGCCATCAGCGATGAACTGTATTTTCGTGGACTGTGTGGGTGAACATCCAGATGGGAAAATGACTGCCGATTCCATCAGAGATGAACTGGGTGTTTTGTGGGGGACTGGTGTGTTGACATTCTGGCGGCGGCATTATGCACAGTGTATCTGTGCGGGCTGTTGTTTGTCGAGACTCCTGTCTTTTCCACTTTTCACATTGGGCAGTGGGGAGCGTTTTGTGCGATATTCACTGGCACAGGAACGGAGCATAATGGGGACAACCCGTTGCTATGAGGTTGGAACTACGACTAACTAACTAACTAACTAACTAACGTCCTTTCAGACAATATGGTTGCGCGTCGCTCCATACTATCAATTATAACTTCATGACGTGCTACAGTACTTCAATCTCTATCCAAATTATACGTTATATTTTACAATATTCCAAAATGTTAATGAATTACTTTAAAGATTTTACCAATAGTCAATGAGAATAATCTAGTTTCTTATTCAAATAAATATTTCCAAATTTATTCTTAAGAATTTTAGAATTTTCGTTATTATTTTGCAAATAGTCTTTTAATTATTAAAAATAATCTAGAATTGTTATTTCCCTTAGATAGCGCAATAGTCTCCCCTAGACAGTAAAATATTTTCGCAATTTGGCCATTATTTCCCTTATATTGTTACACATCTTCGGTTATGTTTTAGTCTCTGTCGGGCATTCGTTTGACTTTCTTCTGACAGTCCAAGATATTTGCAATATTCCTCTCTGAAACAACATCTCCGTTGCCATCAACTTTTTCATACTTATTAGCTCACATTCCATGATTTGCTGCCACAACAGAACTGGTTCGATAACACGTTTCATGAATCTCGGTATCGATAATTAAACAATAAATAAATTAACTGGGCAGTCAACCATAGCGATGTAGATAATTGTGTCGTTATTTGTTTAAGATGTAAGATAATGGGGCGACCTTGTGCCATGATGTTGGAACCTCGACTAACTGACTAACAAACTATCAAATCCATGTAATTTTTTTTAAAAGCATGTAAACACAGAATCCACAAACAATATGTTGCCCAATTTATTGCCTGGCATATTTCACTGCATCTCGTCAGGTTAGTTAGTTAGTTAGTCTTTCCTCTTAAGCCTAAGGCGGCGCATAGGGCAGAAGTCCTGTCTCTCCATGCCTGGCGGTTCGCTGCTATCTGTTGTAGATCTTGGATATTTACTTGGCCATTGAATGAGCCTTCTCTAATGATGGTTCTACGCAGGGTCTCTCTTGGTCTTCCCCGTTTTCTTTTCCCTACCGGTGACCATATGAGGTCTTGTCTTGTCCATTCTGAGTACATGGCCGATGTAGTTCCAACGGCGTCTTCTTATGAAATTGGATACTGTATCTTGCTTAGTCTCTTGTCTTATTTGCGAATTGGTTCTGAAGTCTGTCCAGTGGATGTTTAGAAGTCTTCTAAGACATTTGTTCTCAAAATTGTCTAATTTTTTATCTAAAGCTACCGTTGATTTCCAACTTTCACATCCATACGTTAACACTGGAATCACACAAGAGTTGAAGATTTTAAGTTTTGTGTGTTTGCTGAGTGTCTTTGACTTCCAGATGTTTGACAGTTTATTGAAGGCACTAGATGCCAGTGCGATTCTAGATGATATTTCTGGTGTTGAGTCCCCTGTGGATGTCATTTTGCTTCCTAGGTATGTGAAGCTGTTGACTTTTTCAAGAACGTAGCTGTTCAATTTGGTCTCATCTGAACTGTTGGTAAGATCAATAGTCTTTGTTTTTGTGGTGTTAATTTGGAGACCAATTTGCCCTGAAACATTTTGGAGGTGGTTTATTTTCTCTTGGGCATCCGGATGTGTTGAACTCAAAAGCACTATGTCGTCGGCAAAGTCCAGGTCTTCTAGAATTTTGTCAACCCAATGGATACCCATATTTGTGTTGCTTGTGCATTTGCGCATGACCCAATCGATAGCTATTCCAAAAAGCATCGGTGATAAGACACAACCCTGTTTCACTCCTGTTTCGACTGAGAACCAGTCAGAGTTGCCTGTTTCTGTTCTTACGCAGCAACGTGTCTCTTTGTAGAAAGATTTTATGACGTTGGTATATTTGGTAGGAAAACCATAGATGTTAAGTAGATTCCAAAGTGAAGGACGGTGGATGCTGTCGAAGGCTTTTTGAAAGTCGACAAAGTTTGTGATTAATTTCGACTGGAATTCTACGGAGTCTTCAATGATTATTCTGAGGGTGAAAATGTGGTCTATGCATGACCGTTTTGGTCTGAAGCCTGCTTGTTCTTCTCTGAGCCTTTCATCTATCGCCTTTTTCAATCTCTCAAGTAACATGCTACAAAAAAGTTTTCCTGGTACTGACAATAGAGTGATACCACGCCAATTATTGCAATCAGACATATCGCCCTTTTTAGGCAGTTTGAAAATTACACCATCTTTCCACTGTTGTGGTGGGGATTCGCTTTGCCAGGTGCTAGAGTTATATATCATATGAAATGAATAAATGGCAATACGTTAGCTGAAACAATAAAACAAAAAAGACAAATTAGCGGCACAGACACGTCAGAATGAAATAAATCCGCCAAGTGTGAGTGATGTGGCTGTCACCATTTTATTGACACATAAACTGGAGGATTTTAACAGTAAGTATATATGGCTACAGCATTACTTTTATTGAGGATGAATAGGGCCGTGGGATGAAACCTAGCACATTGATTCCGAGAAGATGTTTTTTATGAGGATATTGGCAGAATAAATAGTCTTACTGATGAGAATGTTTGGGGGGGGGGGGGGGGGGGGGGGAGGGATACAATTTAAAAGCGGCACATTGATGTATGCAGAGAGAACACATTCAATGTCCAGTGTCCCAATATCTGTATGTACTTCTCTTCACTGTTTTTGATACGTCCTCCTTTAATTTATGTCTCTATTTCCCTTCAGCATGTTGCAGGTCTTCATTTATTTCGTTTGCTTTACTTAAAACAATGTTTTCTTCTTGTCTATGTCAATACTGAAGACAAACAATAACAATGCTAGCCACTGCACCACGGCGGCCCCTCGGTTGTTATGGGCCAATGTGTTAATTCGGAGCAGCACTGGTAAACAATCTTGCAGTTAAGGGAAATAATTCTAGAAATTAGCTAAGGGCAATAATACAAACTAAAATTATTGAAGTATTATATAAAAATACTATTTTAGTTATTTAGAAAAAGCTTATATAATTCTAGATATTTTAGTAGCAAGATCATTTATTTATTAAAATGTTGTAGATTATAGTAGATTTTATGACTTAAACAAGTATTCTTATAAGTAACTTTATTTTATGTATAATATTTAAAGAAGTTTTCTTCTAAATAAATATCACTCGTGTATTGTGTTAAAATTTCTCTCTTTAGTCTAGAATTTATAAGTTTCTCTTCACAACGTAATTATTGCAAGCAATTCCAACCAGCAAAATGTCAAGGATTGTTAGAATCTTTTGAAATTTAGCCGTTCCCCTCTGTGGGAACAAATCATGTTTTTCACGCTCTGGTTTCTCTTCACAACGTATAAATCTTTCGCCTTGTAATAACTAATTAGTATGCGGTAAAGCTGTGAAAGTTTAAACAAAATAAAATGACACAACGTAGTGCAGCTTTACATAACAGAGTTACGACACATACAGAACGTTGCGGCGATTAGCCTTCATCAGCAAACAAACACATTCACAAACACAACATACAGTCAAGGAGAACTCCTGTGACTACATTAGAAGGTGATGACAGGACGAGAGGAACAAATGCATGGAAAAATGGAAGCAATGAAGAGAAAATGAGAATTGACAAAATGTTAATTCAAAAGAATGTTAGTCGAAGAAAATGTTTAATAGAAAAACTGTTTATAGAGAAAAAAAACTGTATACTCACCTCACGTACGGACCTGTGAATGACTACGGAAAACTCGGGTGTATTTGTATAACGGTGCTGGATGTTACGGTACAGTGAGCACATAGAAAGAAGGGGGCGGGGTAGGAGACGTGTAAAATTGACCACGACCCCATTGTGTTGTTGGTCTGGGTGGACTGGTGTGCAGGAACACGCGTACTTACATAGACACACTTCAACAGACAAAATGCTAGTGTATGTGGACATGCAAGAAGAGAGAAAGGGAGAGAGAGAGAGAGAGAGAGAGAGAGAGAGAGAGAGAGAGAGAGAGGAGAGCGAGAGAGAGAGACAGACAGAGAGAGACAGAGAGAGACAGAGAGAGACAGAGAGAGGAAAAGTGCCTGCGACCTACCACATGGGGTATATTGTAACCTACGAAATAGTCAGTATGGTTGCTAGTCATACAACGCGCTACAGGAGCCCCTCGCCCAGTCCTAGAGTTGTTGGGGTTGTGTAAGATCCAACCACTGGCAATGCACGTGAAGAAGGTATGCACAGAGAAGCCAGGTGTAAGAGGAGAGAGAGAGTGACAGAGAGAGCGCGAAAGGGGGGAGAGAGGGGGAGAGAGAGGGAGAGAGAGGGAGAAGAGAGAGGGGGAGAGGGAGGGAGAGAGAGGGAGGGAGAGAGAGAGAGAGGGAGAGAGGTAGAGAGAAAGGGAGAGAGAGAGGGTGAGAGGAAGAGAGAGAGGGAGAGAGAGAGGGAGGGAGAGAGGGGGGAGAGAGAGGGAGAGAGAGAGGAAGAGAGTGAGGGAGGGTAAGAGCGAGAGAGGGGGAGGGCAAGAGAGAGATAAAGGGAGGGAGAGAGAGAGCAAGAGGAAGTGAGAGAGGGAGAGAGAGCGAGAGAGAGTTAGTGAGAGAGGAGGAGAGAGAGCGAGAGAGGGGAGAGCGAGAGAGAGAGGGGAGAGCGAGAGAGAGAGGGAGAGAGCGAGAGGGTGAAAGAGAGAGAGGGAGAGAGCGAGAGAGAGAGAGAGGAAAAGTGCCTGTGATATACCACATGAGGCGTTGTGGGGCGCGTCGGTCTACGTGTACGACGTTTCCCTCGTACTGTACCCGATGAAATAGTCAGTATGGTTGATTATTACACAGCACACTTCAGGAGCCTCTCGCCCAGTGTTCGAGTTGTTAGGGCTGTGTGAGATACAACCACTGGTAATACAAGTGAAGTGGGTGGGCACAGAGAAGCAAGATGTAAGGAGCGAGAGAGAGAGAGAGAGAGAGAGAGAGAAGAGAGAGAGAGAGAGAGAAGTGCCTGTGATATACCACATGAGGCATGTGGGGCGCGTCAGTCTACACGTACGATGTTTCCCCTCGTACTGTACCCTATGAAATAGTCAGTATGGTTGATTGTTACAAAGCACACTTCAGGAGCCACTCGTCCAGTGTACGAGTTGATGGGGCTGTGTGAGATCCAACCACTGGTAATACAAGTGAAGTAGGTAGGCACAGAGAAGCAAGATGTAAGGAGAGAGAGAGAGAGAGAGAGAGAGAGAGAGAGAGAGGAGAGAGAGAGAGAGAGAGATGGAGAGAGAGAGAGAGAGAGAGAGAGAGAGAGAGAGAGCAGAGGAAAACTGCATGCGATATACCGCATGGGGAATGCGGAGTGGGTAGGTCTCCAAATGCGAGGCTTCACTCCTACTGTCTCTATGAATAGAGGCAGTAAGGTTAATTGCTATACCACGAATTTGAGGATCAAATCTATTCCAGTGGTTGTGTTTAAATCAGATCCCTGGCAATATAGTTGGAATATGTCAGGCACAGAGAAGAAAGATGGAAGAGAGCGAGAGAGACGAGAGAGAGAGAGATGAGAGAGAGAGAGTGAGAGAGAGATAGAGAGAGAGAGAGAGAGGAAAGTGCCTACGACACGCCCCTGATGTATGCGGGGTCGGTCGGTCTACAAATACGAGGCTTCACTCATACTGTTCCTTATGGATTCGGGGCAGTAAGGTTGATTGTTATACAACGTATTTGAGGATCAAATCACTCAGTGGTTGTGTTAAAATCAGACCACCGGCAATATAGTTGGGACATGTTAGGCACAGAGAAGCAAGATGGAGGAGAGAGAGAGAGAGATGAGGAGAGAGAGAGAGAGAGAGAGAGAGAGAGAGAGTGAAATTGGAAAAGTGCCTACGACACGCCCTAATGTATGCGTGGTCGGTCAGTCTACAAAATACGAGGCTTCACTCATACTGTCCCTATGGAATAGAGGCAGTAAATTTGATGTTATACAACGTATTTGAGGATCAAATCACCAGTGGTTGTGTTAAAATCAGACCACGGCAATATGGTTGGAATATGTAGGCACAGAGAAGTGAGATGGAAGAGAGAGAGAGAGAGAGAGAGAGAGAGATGAGAGAGAGACGAGAGAGAGAGGAGAGAGAGACGAGATGAGAGAGAGAGAGAGAGGAAAAGAGATAGAGATTGGAGAAGTGCCTACGGCACAGCCACCGGATGTGTATGGGGTCGATCGGTCTACATATACGAGGCTTCACTCATACTGTACCCTATGAAATAGAGCCAGCAAGGTTGATTTTTATACAACGTATCTCTCTCTCTCGATCTCTCTCAATTCTCTCTCTCTCTCGCTCATCTCTCTCAACATAGTGCTTCGCTGTGCCTACCTATGCCATGTGTGGCGTGTCGTAGGCTCTTTCCAAAACTCTCTACTCTCTCTTATCTCTCTCTCTCTCCTCTCTCTCTCTCTCTCTCTCTCTCTCTCTCTTCCATCTTGCTTCTCGGTGTCTACCTATTCCAACTATATTAGCTGGTGGTCTGATGTTACACAGCCTCAATAACACAACCACTGCGTGTTGATCCTCATATACGTTGTATAAAAATCAACCTTGCTGGCTTGCAATTAGATTACACAGAATTAGAAAATAGACAAAACAACACGCACTATTACGGCACACTACCGCACTTATACAGAACATGATGCAAGCAATCAAGGTAATGAAACACTCAATACAACAGACAACCAAGCAGATATACAAATATTTAGTGACCAACAACAAGCCCCACCACTACACTGAGAATCAAAAGAGGATACAAATATTATATGAAAGATATAGCTGCACTTTCACTAACTTACACACACAACATATTCACATCGAAATCCAAAGAATTAACATACAGGCTAATTATAATATGACCCGACAACAGACGAGAGCAGCACAGACATCCAAACGAATAGCCCCGTGTCATTAATGTAGACACATATCAGGAAACAGAGGACCATCTATTTTATGGATGCCAACAACCACAGCACTAAGACTGCACTACAACAGTTATAGAAACACACACAAGATAACCGACGTTTACAAAGCAATTTTCCTAAATACAATCCTAAAAACCACAAAACATACAAACACACTAAACTCCTGTAGCACTAGCGGAGTATAGAAACGCTAATATGGTCTAGTCGAAACTCGGCCACTCAAATCAACAAACAATACAACCACACATATTATCACAAATTTTTCAACAGAAAATCGCCCAGCTATTAGCTGATTAAGCAAACGTCACTCCCATCAGTTTACACTACATAACATACATTCCAAACACACCACTCTCACAGTATTTCTATACTCCTAATGTGTACCAATGAACTCAATCATTGGGGGAACAAAGGGCAAATAACTGAAATGTGTTCCTCTTTGTTACTTAGTCTATTGGCCCAACCCTTGACACGATGGGAGGGTGCCCTTTGTAGTCAGTGGTTTTGTCGACCAGAGGGTGACCTACGCCAAAGGCGGCTCAGGTAAATCTCTGTAGTGGTGGAAAGTTTGCCATCTTGTGTAGGAACTAAACAAATTCCAATCGAAGCGCCCCCCTTTTTTCTCTCTCTCCCCTTCTCTCCCCCTCCCTCCCCGGCTCTCTCTTTCCCTCTCCCTGTGTGCCGACGGCTTTCCCGGTCTCAGGCCAGCCAGCGCAAATAGAACACGCCGCAAAACATCTTCTCCAGGGTGCTTTAAATCACAGATCCAACCCTCCTCGTCCCAAACAACTTGAAAGAGAGATGTACAGCTTCTCTGGCCTAGGCACACAAAGGCTTTGTAAAAACTGGCTGCGTGTCCGCTGTAAGACTAGGCAATTTTGCGTTCAGCTGTTTCCCCTTTGCCTAAATTCAACATGACTCCCCAGCAGGAATATAAACATTGTTGTATGATACAAAAGGCTAACATGTAGGGTATTTATATATGGGTAGCCATGTATGGGTGAATTCGTCTGTAGGTATTTATTGTAAATATAATTACGGCTTTGTGTTGATATACAGGTATTTATATGAATATATGATATGCATATCCATGTACTATTATCTACAGAAAGCAAGAGATAGATCAAGACAGAATGTGTATGTGTGTGTGCGAGAGAGAGAGAAAGAGAGAGAGAACGAGAGAGAGGGAGAGAGAGAGAGAGAGAGAGAGAGGAGACGAGAGGGATGAGACGAGAGGAGAGATGGAGAGGCGACGGGAAGTAGCTAGAGAGAGAGAGAGAGAGAGGAGAGGTTGTAAATTTGGCCCCATTTTTTGCAATTCCACTTGTGGAGATGGAATGAAACGAGGAATGTGTGTTTACATGCACTATGCTATAATTGGTTCATATTTATCATAAATCTGTACATGCATGCATTGATAAGCAAACATCAAATTCTGTCAAAGGATATCATGCTGTGTCAGACAGAGTCTATTAGTAAATTTAACGGAAGACCTTTTAAAATAAATGTCATTTCAGGATATGCCCCAACAAGTTAAAGCAGTGGAAGAAAGCCAGTAGAGGAATTTTATAATGACGTGAGTCTGCTTTGAAGAACTGCAAAAAATCAGAAATAAATATCATAATGGGTGATTTCAAAGCAAAAATAGTGACAGCAAGGCGATGGATGCAGTGTAGGCCAACCATGGTTTGGGAGAGAGAAATGAAAGAGGATACAGACTTGTAGAATGGGCAAAAGAACAAGAAATGGTTGTAGGAAACACCTGGTTTTAAACAGCATCCTAGAAGATTATGGACATGGAGGAGTCCAGACAGCAGGATTAAAACCAGATAGATTACATCCTGATTAGCAAAAGGTTTCGAAATGCGTTAACTGTCGTAAAAACAGTTCCAAATGCAGACTGTTACAGTGATCACAGATTAATTACAGGCACATTGAGGGTAAAGTTACAGAAAGTCAAGTATACAGCATCATCATTGGCACCTTTCCGTCTTGACAGACGATAGTTTGGTACATTGTGCTTCAAAAAGGCTTAATAACTGTCATATGTCAATAACTACGATCCATGGCGGTGGCGAGTGTGGCTGGTAAGGCCAATTCTTGCTGTAAATGTTTGTCCACAGTAGGTGCATGTGAAAACATGGTCATTTCCACCATTTTGCACCATCTTACGTCTCTCACGCTCTGTGTGTGCTTTATCTGCAATCATTTTCTCCTTTGTCTTTATTCCATTTCTGATAGTTGCCCTCCATGCAACACGTTCAGCGGCGACGTGCTCCCATTGTGCATTATCAATGCCTGTATCAATCATGTCCCGCTTACACACATCTTTGTATCGTAGTAGAGGCCGACCCTGAGATCTCCTACCCGTCTGTAATTCACCAAAAAGATGTCCATTTGGTATTCTACCATCATCCATCCTCCTAACGTGTCCTATCCATCTAAGTCTACGAAGACTGAGCATGGAATACACCGTCACACAACCTGATCTTTCCAATACTTCAGTATTTGTGATTTTGTCTTGCCACTTAATACCAAGTATTCTTCGCAGACACCGCATATGAAAGCTGTTTAAACGTTTCTCTTGGCGTGAGTAAGTTGTCCAGGTTTCACTGCCATAAAGAAGAGTACTAAGGACACAGGCTTGGTAGACGAGGACTTTTGTTTTGGCAGTAAGCTTCCTGTTCTCCCAGACTCTTTTTGCTAACATGTTCATTGTTGTAGGTGCCTTGCCAATCCTGATGTTGATTTCCTGATCGAGGGATAATTTGCTATTTACCTCTGATCCTAGATATGTAAAATGGTCTACTATCTCCAGTTCGGCGTCGTCAATAAAGATTGATGGTACACCATGTGCACCTTGTGACATAATCTGTGTCTTCTTTTTGTTAATTGTTAAACCAAATTCAGAACAAGCATTGGAGAATGCAGATAGTAGATGTTGTAGTTCTTCCTCAGAGTGGGTCGTAATCGCAGCATCATCCGCAAAAAGCAACTCTCTGATTAGTACCCTGCTAATTTTGGTCTTGGCCTTCAATCTCTGAGCATTATAGAGGCCACCATCTGAGGGTGAGTGAATGTATATACCGTCATCCTGATCACGAAAGGCACATTTCAATAGAAGTGAAAAGTATATCCCAAAGAGGGTGGGGGCTAGTACACAACCTTGCTTAACTCCACTCTTGATTTCAAACTCTTCTGAAGTTGAGCCATGAAACTTGATTATACCCTTCATGCCTGTGTGGAACGATTCCACAATGGACAGAAGAGTTGGTGGACAGCCAATCTTCTTTAGTGCTTTGAACAGTCCCTCACGACTGACCAAATCGAATGCCTTTGTGAGGTCGATGAAGGCAATAAACAGTGGCTGATTTTGTTCCCGGCATTTTTCTTGCATCTGTCGCAATGAGAATATCATATCAATGGTAGACCGGTTCTGACGGAAGCCGCACTGTGATTCGGGGTAGACTTGATCTCCCAGGACTTGAAGTCTGCGCAGGACAATTCTGGCAAATACTTTCCCAACAATACACAGAAGTGAGATACCCCTATAGTTGTTGCAGTCGCTCCGATCTCCCTTGTTCTTGTACAGCGTTATGATGTTTGAATCTTTGAAATCCTGTGGGACTTGTCCTTCTCGCCAGCATAGCTCTATTAGCTGGTGGATCTGTAGAGCGAGGGTGTCTTGCCCACTCCTGATCACCTCTATTGGAATCCCATCCTTACCTGGAGCCTTGCCAGATGCAAGCTCATTTATAGCTACTTAACTTCTGTTATAGTGGGAAGTGTGTCCAGGTGGTCAAGAGTTGGCATGGCCTCTATGGCGTTGAGGGCATCATCCGCTAGCTCTGTCTCACTTGAGTAAAGCTCTAAATAGTGCTCGACCCATCTATCCATCTGCTGTTTCTTATCAGTGATGATTTCTCCAGTCAAGGTTTTCAGCGGTGCACTTCTTTTGATCATTGGACCATAGGCTTTCTTTATCCCTTCATACATGCTTCTGATGTTTCCCTTATCACTTGCGATTTGAATGGACTCACATAACTTGATCCAATAGTCATTCGCACACTGCCTGGCAGCCTTTTGTACATCCTTCCTCGCTTGCTTCAGCTCACTCAGAGTGTTACGAGTTGGTCTTTCCTTGTTTCTTAAGAGAGCTATTTTCTTTTTATCAATCAAGGGCTGCAGTATCTGGCTGTTTGCCGCAAACCAGTCCTGCCTCTTATGATCCACAGTGCCGTAAACCCCTACCGCTGTTTTATAAATAGTTTCCTTAAGTTTACTCCATTTATCACAGATAAATCACGGGAGCAGCAAATTAAAAGAGGGGTGGCCAAACAAGAACACTACGCAGGAAGCCAAAGAAGAATGATAAACCAACACAGAACTGGCGTCGTTAGCCGCTACACGCTGCGGGATTTGCTGAGGAGGGGATCCGAGCACTTATGGACTGAATGGTCCGATGTGCAACGAGGATGATCTGTCGACTAACTAACTAACTAACTAACTCCATTTATCATTTACTATACAATTTTCTGATGTATCATTGAAAGCGTCCTCAAGTTGCTGTTGAAATTCAAAGCACTTTCCAGGATCGTGAGTGTTAATAATATTAATCATGGGGCTAGACTTGTTTTTAGCTGTGTAGATTCTCTTTGGTCTCAGTCTAACCCTTGCAACAACCAAAGAATGATCTGTATCACAGTCAGCACTGTGGTAACTTCGAGTTAATGATGTATGGTTCAGATTTCAGATGTTGTCTCCGTGTGATAATGAAGTCCAGCTGATGCCAATGGCCGGATCTTGGATGTTTCCATGTGACCTTATGCATCTCTTTTGTTTTAAAAAAGGAGTTTGTAATACATAGGCCATTACTAGTGCAATGCTCCAGCAGCCTTTGCCCATTATCATTCATGCGACCGATGTTGTATTTTCCAAGGCACACTGGCCATGAACTCGAGTCCTTGCCCACACGAGCATTGAAATCACCGAGCATATAAATGTAGTCGGATTTTGGAACTGCCTTGATCGCCGAGTCTAGCTGCTCATGGAACGTATCTTTCACATCATCAGAGGAAGTGAGTGTCGGTGCATATGCAGTGAGAATGGTGGCAAACCCACAAGAGGATGCCAAGCGCAGTGATAATAATCTTTCATTACCTCCAGTTGGGATATCAATCATTCCCAGTAGCGAATTCTTCATTGCAAAGCCCACACCGTGTTGCCTTTTTTCTGCCTGCCCTCTTCCCTTCCAAAAAAAAGGTGTAATTGTTTTCCCTGAGTGATCCTTCCTCAGCTAGGCGAGTCTCCTGCAGGCCAGCAATATAAGACCAGGGATGGAGTTATTGTCTCTCCATAGCACAAAGCCTGGGCTAAAGAAACCATGTGTTGCCCATGCAGCATGATCCCTCTCTCGGCCTGCCTAGTACACTCCAGAGGAAAGGTAACACCCCTACATCTGGAACAAGACAAGCTGCAGAAGCTGCCGGATCAGCAAAGCAATGCTCTAACTGTCCGCCTGTCGGAGCTTCGATCCTAGACCAGCTGCCAACCAAGGCTTAGGGCCTGGTCTGCCCTGCCATGACTTATTTTGTCTTTGGGTTGCATTTCCTCGCACCAGGATAAGGCTAGTACCCTCCAAATTGCACTCTTCCGCCCGAAGCCGTTGGCACAATGTGGGGTGTCGGGTTTGGTAAGCGCCGCCCAACGTTCGGCGATGACAGAAAGCAGGTAGTACCGTCTACTGTTATACGGTAGCTCAGTCATATCTGACTAAGACCTGACACCATCAGTATACAGCAGGAAACCCTAAATATGACTTGTGCAAATTGAAAACTGACAAAGAAATACAAGATAATTTTAACATAGAAGTAAAGAACAAATTTTATATATTGTCTGATCTAGAGATCCTGTTTCAAGATGTAGATGATCAATGGGAAACGATGAAGAATTCAATCAGTTGCGCAGCAGAAAAAACTATTCCAAAAGTAAAGAAAGTGGGCCGTAAGACATGGATGACTGAAGAAATTTTACAACTAATGGAAACAAGAAGACAGAACAAAAATAATCCTGCCAAATATGAAGAAATTCACAGAAAAGTTAGAACCTTATGTAAGGAGGCTAAAGAAACATGGCATGAGAAAAATTGCAGAGAAATTGAAAAACAACACAACAGTAGCAATGCGAAACTAATGCACAAAAGAATTCAGGAGCTTACTAATCAAAGAACACATACATCAGCAGGCTGCCTAAAGACAAAAGATGGAAGAGTCATAATAGAAAAAGATCAGATCTTACATGAATGGTCAGATTATGTGAAAAACCTTTATGACGATAACAGAGACGAACAGTATGATGTCCAAAATAATAATGAAGGACCAGCAATTTTAAAGATGGAGGTTCAGAATGCGCTTAACCATATGAAATCTGGCAAGACCCCCGGTTCAGACAGCGTCACAACAGAAATGATTAATGCTTCAGAAGAATATGGAATAGATAAAGTTACCAGTCTGCTTAATACAATATATGATACTGGAAATATACCTCAGGAGTTATGTAATTCTGTATTTATTGCAATCCCAAAGAAATCAGGAGCCTTGGAATGTGATCAACATCGAACAATTAGTATAATGAGTCACATCACGAAGATTTTGCTAAGAATTATCATGCAAAGAGTTAGGAGGAAAATACAACCTGAAATAGGAGAAGAACAATGTGGGTTTGTGGAAGGCAAGGGTACAGTAAATGCTGTGTATATACTGAGAAACATAATCGAACGTTCTATAGAAGTAAACAAAGATCTACACCTTTGCTTTATTGACTACACAAAGGCTTTTGATAAAGTGAGACATGTCAACATGATAAGGATGCTTGAAGATCTACAAATTGATGGAAAAGATCTTAGACTTGTAAAAAACATATATTGGAAACAACAAGCTGCCATAAGAGTTGATAATGAAGTAAGCCAATATCAGCCTATTAAAAGGGGTGTGAGACAGGGATGTGTAATGTCTCCAGATCTGTTTTCCCTGTACAGTGAAAGTATTTTCAGAAATATTGAAGATATGGAAGGAATCAACATTGGGGGACGATGCATCAATAACATTAGATATGCAGATGATACAGTCTTGATTGCAGACAATGAACAGGACCTGCAAAATTTAGTAGATGCGATTGTTACACACAGTGAACAACTAGGGTTAGAATTAAATTGTAAAAAGACACAGATTATGGTCGTCACTAGGAAGGACGAAATACCACAATGTAATATACAAGTAAATGGGAATATTCTTCAACAAGTGAGCAGGTACAATTATCTCGGAACAGTAATAACATCTGATGGGAGATGCCTTGAAGAGATTAGAACAAGAATCGCCATGGCAAAAGTAGCCTTTAGCAAGATGAAAAACATATTGACCAATAAAAAGATGTCAATTGAAACGAGAAAAAGAGTGTTGAGATGCTACATTGAACCTGTACTTTTATATGGATGTGAAGCGTGGACAATGAGCAGTCAGGCTGAAAAACATCTGATGGCTGTAGAGATGTGGTTTCTGAGGAAAATGCAAAGAATACCATGGACAGCCAGAAAGACCAATGAACAAGTCCTTCAAGAAACAAATGAAGATCGTAAATTGATTAGAGAAATTAGACGTAGACAGTCAAATTTTTTGGGCATGTTATGAGAAGAAATGGATTGGAGAATTTGGTGACAACTGGTAAGATCGAGGGGAACAGACCAAGGGGAAGACCTAGAAGCACCTGGAAGACCTGGATGGCTTGGCCTTGTGGCATGGTCGAGACAGAAACACGGAGCTGATCCACGACTCTGGTGATCGAGTGAGATGGCAGAACATGACCGCCCATGCTTACCGGCATGGCACATGATGGATGGATATGCATGCATTTGGTTTATTAACGCAATGTGACACATAACACTAACAAACGGCAACGCTCTATAATATACACAAACAAAGAAACACACCTTGTACACCTTGTAAATATACATTGTTTTGTATGAAATAAACGTTGAAAAAAAAAATTCCTTTTTTTACAAGGCATATTCATATATGCCATTAGAAAACCAAATGTTTGTCTTCACTTCTCATTACAGCGTGTATTTTTGTTTGTCTTTTCTTGTTGTGAATGTGAATACTGAAGACAAATAATAAAAATGCTAGCCACTGCACTACCACAGTCCCTATGTTGTTATGTGCCCAAGTGTTAATCCAGAGCATCATCATCAAGTGCCGTGCCGGCTGGCGTAGGCGTTCATGGCTCTCCATAGATCTCGGTCTTTGGTTTTCTGGATCAACTCTGCTGCTGATATTCCTCCATGCCACCGTCTCAAGCCATCCAGCATCATTTCTCTTGGTCTGCCTCTGCCTCTCTTCCCCTCGATCTTTCCAGTTTTTACGATGTTCTCCAATGCCTCTCTTCTCATCACGTGACCGAAGAAAGATGTTTGTCTCTGTCTTATTGTTGTATATAATGTTCTAATTTCATTAGCCTGTTTCAGGCAGTCGTCGTTAGTTACTCTGGCAGTCCAAGGAATTCGCAACATTCGTCTTAGGAACCACATCTCTGTTACTTCTAATTTCTTCTTAATTTGTTCATTTACATTCCAAGATTCACTGCCATATAGCAAAACTGGTTCTACATAGCATTTCAGCACTCTCTTTCTTACATTCAGTGATAGTGACTTATTGCATAAGATACTCTTCATTTTCTGAAATACGGCTTTTTCCTGCCCTATTCTGCCCCTAATCTCTGTTGTACATCTTCCATCTGATGTTATAAATGCCCCTAGGTATCTAAAATTATCCACTTGGTTAAGGACTTTCCCTTCTATTTCTATGTTACATTTTGGTGTCACCATTTGCTTTGATATTACCATTGTTACTGTTTTCTTGATATTCAAGAAGAATTCTTTCCTTGCACTCTCTGTTACTACAACGTCTAATAATTGTTGTAGGTCTGTTGAATTATCCGCCACCAATACTGTGTCATCTGCATAGCGTATATTATTTATATCATCTTCTTCTTCTTTTCGTTCATCCGGAGTGTTGTTTTTTTTCCAGATGTCATTGCGGTGTGTGTTAGGCACCCTTGGGTTGAAAACCCTTAGGTCAACACATCCGGCTTATGCGTGCATTTTTGACCAGGTTAGCATTCCTGGGAGACTCTCACTTTTGTGGTACCGTCCACATCTAGGCTGGTCAAGTTGAAACAGTCGAGGACTTCGGTCATCCCTCAAGAGAAGGAAGGGACAGTTGTCAGGGTCTTAAACCTGGCTCGTTAACCTAACACATGTGAGACAGTACAAATACAACGTGATTTGACTTGAGACTCAACAACACTAAGTTTCGATGGATTTATTTACAGATCACGATCTAGAGATGATCATCACAATACATAAGTTATAACGATACACTTACAAGCAACCCACAGCTTACACTCAGTCTCACAAGATGTACAGACACTCGACTTTCGGGCCACAGAAACTACACAAGCCTTTCTCCCATCATACGTCCAGTCGAGTCCACGTCCCAGAGCTGTCTGGCTATTTCTCGCAACGCGCCTGTCCACCTGAAGTGGCTTCACGAGGCCTGCGTGCGTCCTGCTTTGTCCTTGCCTGACCGCTGGCTGCCTGTCAGCCGGCAACCTCGCAGGCAGGTAACTAATACTCGCCTGGCGGGCGTAACGATGTTACAGCATCCCCGCTAGGAACTATTCGCCTGGCGGGCGTAACGATGTCCCTGCATCTCTGCTGGCAATACATTAGACTCTGACAACAGTCCATAGCATTTTCCGCCATCCAAGGTTGCTTCCATAGTTGCAGGGCCGACACATAGCGCCCTGGTACTGGGCTCACCAAGGGAATAGTCACGTCCTGCTCATGGCTGCTTTAATTCCTCACTTCAATATATTGGGCATTTCGTTCGCCCCGGGCCGTTCCCGCACAAACCAGACAGGTCTGCAAACGGTATGCACTCAGCGAGTTTTCGGACATGTGCTTGTCGTTGCGCCCGTCAGAGCTGTTCCAGGCACGACAGACATTCGGAAAACTACCTAGTCAGAGTTGTTCCGAACAGGAGCGGCATTCGGAAACTAGGTAGTCAGAGCTGTTCCTAGCACGAGAGACATTCGGACGAGACATTTCACTCGGACGTAAATGCGTAGTGCCAGTTGTTAGTTTGCCACCCGTAGGACGGCACTTCCGGCTTCAGCAGGCATTTTTTTAATGAGGTTAGCTTCCTCGGGTTTTGAGGCACGTTAGACTTATTGTTGTGTTGTCGCCCACATTTCAGCTGGTCAAGATAGAACGATCATCGACATCACGGTTAACCCTCAAGGGAAGGCAGGGGCAGACCATGGGCCTATCCAAAGGCTATCCAAGGAGGCTTCCATAATTGCAGAGCCGGCACATATTGCTCTGAGACTGGGCTCACCCAAGGAGTTGCGACGTCCTGCTCATGGCTGCTTTAGCTCCTCACTTCCATGTGTTGGGCATCTCGCTTGTTACTGGTCGCTCAAGCACCACACCAGGAAACGGTCAGGACTGCGGGCGGCATCCGCTCGGTAAGCTTTATTTTTTTGACTTCGGACCACGCAATGGATTCGCTAGCCGTTGCGTTCCATTTCTGTGTTATTGAGACGTTTTTTCACTTTGTCTACACTCTATGTGTAAGATACAGACAGTTTTCGTAGCCATTTCATTCGACTGGGACACGTTCTGCATTTTTATTCTCGCTCACGAGGTAGGCTACATGTGCTGCCGGCTCAGCACCTTACCCTCCGTGCAGCAGGAGCAAGAAACGGCCAGGGCCCCTCTCATCCGGGAATCCGTCATATCCCCCAGCTGAGAGCCTTCAACCACACAGTAGCAGAACTGGGCATGTAGCGTGCTCAGTATCTACCTCTATTTATCGGTAGATGTGTATCGGCCCGACTCTCAGATCCGCGGGTTTGTGGCTTAGAGGCGTTCAGCTACAGCCCTCGACAGAGAGCCTTAGAGTATTGTCCGGACCAAGGTCTTCTGCCTTCGTGTACCTAGTTTAATCTTTTGACTGTTATCCTCAGTCTACCTACAGAGCAGCAGGTTGTGTCTCTCTTAGTCTGGCCCCAATCCCATAAGCTGTCCGATATGTAAGGCAAGCAGATGGGGTCAATGACACGACACAAGTTACTCCCCAACCACGCAATATTACGGTGTGGAGACACATCGGGGACTGATCACCTTGATTATATTACTAACCTCCAACTAGTATTCCTGTCTTGCATCCTTGCACTCTCCATATGTACTTCGCTGTACAGGGAGAAAAGCATCTCGGTCGACAAGACACAACCTTGTCGTACTCTAGCTTATCTGTCGTATACGACATCTTTATTTCCCATTCTTCTAAGTGCGCTATCTTGAGTTCCAGTCAACACATTCTTTCTTA